>CM071802.1:34445333-35045333 GCA_036559045.1 Platycarya longipes
AGCTAATGGGATTTTTATTTTTCAAAAAAGGTATATTCAAGATATTTTGGACAGGTTTTAAATGAAGGATTGCAATCATGTAAGCACTCAAACTGAGTTTGGATTGAAGCTAAACAAAGATCAAGAAGGGAAGAAGGTGGACAACACACTCTACAAGCAAATTGTTGGCAATTTGATGTATATAACTACAATAAGACCAGACATAATGTATTTTGTGAGTTTAATAAGTAGATATATGGAGAGTCCAACAGAAATGCATTTGTTAGCTGCCAAGAGAATCTTTCATTACTTGTAAGGAACTAGAGATTTTGGACTGTTTTAAAAGAAGGGTGAAAAGTTAGAGTTGTTCAGGTATACTAACAGTGATTATGCAGGAGATCAAGATGATAGAAGAAGCATTTCGGACTATATTTTTATGTTGGGCACAAGGGCCATTTTGTGGTCTTCTAAGAAGTAACCAATTGTTACATTGTCAACTATAGAAGCTGAATTTATTAAGCTTGCGCTTGTCAAGCTATATGGTTTAGAAGAATTCTTGAAGAACTACAGTTCAAGCAAGTTGAAGCTACTACAGTTGTTTGTGATAACAACTCAACAATCAAACTCTCCAAGAATCTTCAATTACATGGAAGAAGCAAACATATCGATGTGAAATATTATTTTTTAAGAGATCTCAGCAACAATGGAACAATCAAATTGGTTTATTGTCGAAGTGAAGATCAAGTTGTAGATATACAGACCAAGCCACTCAAGTTGGCTACGTTTGTGAGGCTGCGTGATCCACTTGGAGTTTGTTCACCGGCTGCAGTAAAGGAGGGTTGATTTTCTATTAAACTGATCTCTGCAGATTTCAGATTTCAGTTTAAGGAAGGGGGTTAAGATTTAATGTTTTATTTCATATTTATTAATATTTATTAAAAGCTCTGATCGTTAGTATGTTTGTCCTAATCTTTTAAGTATTCGGTTTATTTGATTTCGTGGCTGAGAAAGTGTCGTATGGGTTGTTCTGCGAAGGAATCTCCTACATCGGAACACTCTCCATCGATTTGGCAGCTACACATGACGCCGGTGATGAAGGAATAGCATTCAGATTGGACATCGGAGCTACATTTGGCATCGGAACACCTTCGGGATGATCGAAGGTCGGAGTCGGCCATTTCTGTGCAATCGGGTCAAATAGGATCCGACATGGGCATGCGAGTTCGAGATAACGTATTCGGGTTGCCAGTGTCGGATTGAAGAATGGACTTCGGAGCAACACTTGACGTCGGGGCAACACTTGACGTCGGGGCAACACTTGACGTTGGAACACCACCGGGTGGATCGCAGGTCGGAGACGACCTACTCTCTGCATTTAGGTCAAGAAAAAGGATCTGAGATGAGCATGGGTTTTTGAGAGAACCCATTCAGTTTGCCAGCGTCAGATTTCTTACGGTAAACCAATTAGGACTTTGGGCCTTTAACATTCCCAGGCCCAACCGAGATAAAAGTAGTCTCAAGAGGCTTTTCTCCAGAAGTAGAACCAGAATGACCCAAGCCCATAATGATGCCCAGCCCATGTTCAATCATCTTCCTCATTGAATCGAGTATGTCATTCCAGCCTAATAATTATGAGCGCAAATGCCACAATGACCCTTCGACTTCCCAACGTTTTCGGAGCTTTTCAGAACACAGACCAGCATCAACAGCAGTAGAAGGCAAGAGTTAAGATTCAGACTTAGAGACGTCTCCCACATTACTCTTATTTTTCAATATCGCATCTTTAAAACTGACTTCCTTACCCAGTCACTTTCGTGCTTTCCTTCACGAATGACAATATTTGTCAAATCCCTACCATTACCCAACTCCATAAACTTCAGAAAACTGCCAAAAGAATTTCGACAGGCTTGGATTAAAAAAACCCTATTGCCATCCCTTTTAGACTGGTAAGGAACTCTATTAGTCGAGGATATCAGACCGACTTCAATCTACTTAGAGCATTTTCATTGAATCTGAGTTATTTTTAAAGGGTATAAATTTATATATTTATTAAAAAAATTTAATCATATTTAATGAAGAGCGAGCGAGGAGATAAAATATGAAAATATATATATATATACACTAGGTGAAAGTAATGTGCAAAGCACATTTGCCTCATTTAATTATGTAATTATCAAGATTTATTTTATTATTAATTATATTATTAAGATTTCTTTATTATTTTTCATACTTGTTAATTTACTTTTCATTTAAAAATTAAATATAAAACATATAATATATTAATTATATTTATTGCCTTTTTATTTTATAAAACAAAACAGATAAGCTTCAAGTTGTTATAGTCAAACCAAACAGTAGTGGCATCATGTTCTGATTGATCCTCTTGTTTCTGCATGCTTGTTTCCAACCAAACAGGGTCTTATATTCATTCGGATCTTGCAATTTCCATTGAAAAATATTAAAAGCCGATCTCCATCCATTGCATAAGTGTTGCATTTGTCCCAAAAAAGAGAAGAAGAAAAAAACAGAATCGATAAAAAAGTATGTATGCTTTATTAATCAAAACTCTACAAATTAGTAGCAATACAATGAGGAATTTCCTCTACATCAATGATAGTTTCGTAAATTTGTAATGCATCTCGTGCCACAACATGAGCTACTTGATTGGAGCCTCTCTTAACATGTGAAATGGTACTACTGCAACTGTGAAAGCGCTCTTCTAGTATCAGATTTGATCATATATACTTGAAGTATCCGATCCTTGAGTCCCATTTCTCATTGCTGTAACCACATTAAGGCATCTCCTTCCAAGACAATCCTTTGGAAACCCAACTCAATATCAAACCTTGAAGCATGATAAGTAGCCATCGCTTTAACAAGTAAAAGATCAAGGTAGAGTGGTCTCTTCAGCAAGTTAGAAAATCCATCAAGATTCCAACTCTAATCAAATAATTATGAAAAAAAAAACTCTCATTTGTTACTGACCTATTCTCTTTGACTGTTATATTAATACCCCAACAAAAAGTAACCAAACAGATATGATCAGTACAACGTTTGGCCACTTCCATTTCGTACAAATGTCAAGAAAATGCAGCTCTATTGATTATCTTGTTGCACTACTTCTCAAACTTGCTTTGTCATTTCTTAACATTTGTAATGAATTTACACTTGGTACTAAGCCCAAAGGGCCAAAATCCCAATAGAGTAGATTTTTAATTTATTTGTTGCAAATTCTTGGGAAGCTGGTTGGCCAATGATATTTGTTATTTTCTTGGATTTTTCGATTTCTCCATAACTGGAAAAAGTTATTTAAGAATGCAACAAGGGACTTGAAATGGTTTTGATACTTTTAAATACTTTTTTTAGGCATTTTATGATATGATTCTTATTTCAAGCTAAGAATTTCAACTTTACAACGGGCAATAGTTTACACTTTACTCTTCTAATCTACAATGATCATTGATTATAGATCTACATGGCTTCGGAGTTCCAGGTACAATAAAAATCAATCAGTGGTATTAATTCAAAAGAGTGATGAAGAAAGAGTATGAGTATTTAAGACTTTTAAGCTAAGAATTTTGGTTCTGTTCCTTACTAACCTCCTATTATTTGTTACCATTTTCGTGGAAAAATCCAATATAAAGATGCCACACTTCGATTACTAATATAATATTTTTCTATTTTCCTCTATTTTCTCAGCGACCAAACATTGGAATAAGCAAAGAAAAGAACAAGAAAAATTATCAAAATCTCAAAGTTTTTCTAACTTTGAATGTTACATAGAAATCAGAACTTTCAAATTCACTGAAACAAGAACTTCTTTTGCCTCATTTACTCAGCAACCAAACAAAGGATACCTCAGAGTACAAAACAAAAACCACACATAAAAATACACATTGGTAATAAGAAAAAGACAGAACCTGGGGGGCAGATGGGCTGCCCCCCTCCTTAAAAGCAGCCCCGCCGCCCCCGGTGGCGGTGGGCGACACCGCCCCCGCCATCGGGACCGACGGGTCCGAAACAGGTTGAAGGCTGCCAGGGGCACACCGGAGCTCGCCGGAGCTCGCCGTCGAAGGGGTGAGCTCGTCTGAGTCCGCCGGTCCCGATGGCGTGGGCGGTGTCGCCCACCGCCACCGGCGGCGGCTCCGTTTGCTTTATGGCCGAATTCCCTATTAAATTCATCTTCATTTTATTTTTTTATTGTGTTTTTCATTATGTTTTTTATTATGTTTTGTTCATTTTATTTTTTTAATATATTTTTAATCTTCATTTTTTTATTTAATTATATTTTTTTATTTTATTTTGATGTGTTTTTCATCATCAAGCAGCCCAACTAGCGTTGGGCTGCTTTGGACGCTGGGGACAGCCGGACCGGTCCCCAGCGTCACCCTAAGAAAAAACCTTTTCAATAAATTAGTTCAAATTAAGTCCAAAACCAACAAACAAATGCAGATGAACAAAACCTAGAAAGAGTAGGAAGCCAAGGTAGAGAGAAATAGAAGAAAAAAGTACCATTGAAGTGCAGGATTTCTGGGTTTTGCAGTACCCTTCAAGTTGTTGAGCTTCCTGAGAGAAATTGTGGAAGTAAGGGAACAAAATTTCAGTGTCTGCATACATTTCTCCAAAAGTCGAAACTTTAAACAGAAACAGAGCTTTTACAGAGAAGAAGATCGTTACTCTCTCCAAGAAAAACAGAGCATAAATAGAGTAACACAAAAGAAATGATCAATAAAGAAAGAGCAGCCAAAATGGTTGGGTACTTGCTTGGTTTGTTCAATGGGTGTTACCTTTTGCATGTTTTCATCTCCTTCCAGACCTCTCTCTTTGCTCCACAAAACAAAGTGTCGGTTCCCTTCTCTACTCCTCATTACTCTAATCTTTCGAAATGACAATACCAAACGAAAAAAAAAATCATGCCGATGAAACAAAAACAAATCCAACGATGCAAATAACAAATCTGAAGAGTGAAAATGCAAGGATAGAGAACTCACAACATATAAATCCACAGGAAGAAGATGCAACGAAAACAAACCCACACTACAAATAACAAACTGAGAAAATCCAAAGATAGAGAACACACAACATGCAAATCCACCGGAAAAAAAAAAAATCAACATGCAACGAAAAAACATCTTATTTAAAAAAATGCATAAATAACGAAATGAGAACAAAAAATCCCATCGATAAAATGAAAACAAGCACAATACAACAAATAATTAAAAAGTGAAGATCAGACGCTCTTTGGAGGCCGGTGAAATTGACGCTGGCATGGATCTACTCAGCCCGCGACCAGTGCTACTGAAGTGATCGAATGGCGTCATTTTGCAGTAAGCCTCTTTTCCCCCAAATCTGCTTTCTCGCCCGAACAGTTTCCTTTTCCAATCTCTTCAGTGCTACTGAAGTGATCGACGGTTACATAATGCCTCTTCGGAGCCCTAATCTCCTTTACTTCTCAGCCCGATTCAAATGTTAATGGGGGCGTAAATTGCTCGATTCGAAGCGACGGTTACATAATGCCTCTTCGGAAGAGTTCACATAAATTGCTCGATTCGAAGCAATGGATACATAATGCCTCTTCGGAAGAGTTCGAATTCCAAGTTTTCAACGCCGCTTTTATTGAATAGATTTAACTTTTAACGGAGTAATTTAACAGATAACAATTGAAATGATAAGATCCGTTAAACCAATAATTTCTGTTTGACAGGCTCTTTATATATATAAAGATTTTTTAAATAGTAAAATTAAAACTTTTTCTAACAAAACCACAACCTCAATAAACTTTTACTTTTCTCAACGAAGCAGAAATTATTCCTTTCAAGTTTTCTGATAACAAAGAGTTTGGATTCAATCTGAAAGCTACTTTCCCGCGACATCCTTCACCAGCAGAGAAATAAAGGAGAAGAGGAGACGAGGAAGAGAGAGAGATGAGAAGAATCAGGGAACCATCCTGATGAAAAGCATCAAGAGAGGGAGAGGGAGATGAAAGGATTCAGGGACCCAGTCGGTCAAAATTCCATAATTATTGTGTTTTTATCATTCATTACGTTTTTTATCTAGTATCTCTGCCTATATAACAGGTGAGGTTTACCCAATTTGCTACATGTTATCAAATGTCGTACAGACGTGTAAACTTGAAGGAAAGAATTTTCTCTCTAATATTGCATAAAACCAGGTGTTTAATTCATGATTTTGCGAAAATAATCCCTTTTTGTTGATATTTATACAAGGTTGATGCTAGGATGCCCACCAAAATTGCCCCCCCAAAAGTGTCTCCTAGTGTATTTTAATTATTTTATTGTTAAAAAAAAAACACAAAAATACTAGTGGTAACTCTTTTAAACATTAAAAAACAAAAAAAATACACCAAGTGCACTTTTGGGGGCACATTTGGAGGGCACCTAAGCATTTTCATCTATATAAAATGGTCTATGACAGTATGACTTGTCCCATGTCCATAAATCAGATTGTTATATGCAGGGTATTGTGTAATGTTTTAGCCCCATTATGGTTCTCTACTTCCACATAGAGAACTTATTCTCTAGTACTTCCACGTAGAAAACTTATTCTCTGAAAGCAAATCTTTTGTAGTGGTTAGTTGGAAAGTAATTTTGCTGGAAAGTAATGCTTGGTGTTATGCTGAATAAAAATTTAGAAGTAATTATTTGATAGATGGTATGTTTGGTTAGAGTGAAAGCACTGTAGTCCGTATTATACTCTACGATTTGTTTATGAGCTTCAGGTTGAAGGTACCCCCATGTGAGGCTAGGCATGCATCAATCCAAAGTCTTGAGGCTTAAGAAATGAGTGAAAATTTGAATAACTCTGCCTACTTGAAGTTGTTAAATGGTCAATTTTTTTTTTCAAAGCCTTTGATAGTGGGGAATATGCTGTGAATAAGATGTCAGCTTGATGTGGAGCAACTATCTTCTGATGCTCTTGCAAACCCAGTTACAGATGAATGCTGATATGAATTATCATCTTCTTATCCACTTACTTGATCCAACTTTAATAGATGGTTTACATTTAATGTGACAAATTGATTCACAACATGCGCTGAGTGCTTCCAAGAGGGGAGGTTTGTTACTGGACATTCCAGCATTGATTTTATAACCCAGATGGGAAAAATTGGAACGATAAGGAAACCTTACTTCTACTTGAGGCAATAGAGATCTACAACGAGAATTGGAATGAAATTGCTGAACATGTTGGTACCAAGTCAAAAGCACAATGCATTCTTCACTTTCTTTGTCTACCCATTGAGAATGGCCTACTGGAAAACATTGAAGTTCCCAGCATGTCATCCAATTTGTTAAATGGAGATGATTGTGGAAGATCAAATTCAAATTATAATGTGGATTCAGCAGGTAGTCATATTGACCTAAAGCATCCACATCAAGTAATGATATTTTATATGTAACATATTATGTTTTATTTTCTTCTTTCAGGATCCATCCAATTTGTTAAATGGAGATGATTGTGAAAGATCAAATTCAAATTATAATGTGGATTCAGCAGATAGTCATAGTGACCTAAAGCATCCACATCAAGTAATGATATTTTATATGTAACATATTATGTTTTATTTTCTTCTTTCAGGATCCTGCCATCAAGATACTGGTTCTGAAAGCACGATCCATTTTGCAAATTCCGGGAATCCAATTATGGCCTTGGTAGGTGACTCTAAACCCTATATTTGCCGACAATACCTTGGAAATTAGATTACTGAACTTTCCTGCATGGGTTTTGCCTACGCAGTTTTTGGCTCTGTGAAGTTTAAAATCATTATTCTTCATAAATGTATTTAGATATCGCATTTGGATTTGAGGAATTAAAACCAAGTGGTTTGAAAGAAAAATGCTATTATTAAATTATTGAGATTTATTACAAAACACAATTCATTTTGGTTTTAGGTTTTTGTTCGAATGAAAACATTTATGAATTTGAAACATCTTAAATATATCATGTTCTTGTACACTTCTTGTTGAATTTGGAATGCATATTTTGCACTTTTAGTGAAACTCATATTATTTATCAAAAAAAGAAATTATCAGCAAATTTAACAATGTTCGGGTATAGTTCTTGTTAATTTTTACACCTCTCCTACTTTGCACTTTTCATCAGATGTTTCCATCAAAGTTAATCAATGAAGAATCACATTTCATTGTTTGAATTTTCTTGCATTCATCGATTGTGAACTCCAACTAGGTGATTCTTTATACTCCCTGTATATTTGGGCTTTGTCAATTTCTATGAATTTAACTTGTTGATTACTGATGAGTGCACGATAGTGTACTCTAAATATCATAATATTTGATTAAACTGCAAATAATGAAAATAGAAATGATTGGATTTCACTTATTTTATTTAATTAGATTTCTATTTACATTGAGATGTTTTTAAGCATTTTTTATTTTTTTTATTTTTATTTTTATTTATTTTATTTTTATTATTTTATTTTATTATTTTATTTTATTTCTTTCTTAATAGTAAAAGAGGGAAAAAGCACACATATAGAACTCCACATGATGCACGGTTGGCCCACAATCCACTAAAGCAGGCCACGTTTAATTCATCACAAAGGCCTACAAGTGTCAAGACACAACAAGTTTAATTCATTACAAAGGCCCATCAATTAAATTGAAACACGGCACTTATTGGAGATGGGCAGCAACACGACACTTATTGGAGATGGACAGCAACACGGCAACATATATATATATATATATATATATATATTTGTACTCAGCGCCATAAAAAGGAGGGAGGGCTGCAGATGAACGTGAACGAAGACGAACGTGAACGAAGCTGAAGACGAACGTGAACGAAGCTGCAGACGAACGTGAACGAAGACGCAGATGAACGGAAATAAGAAAGATGGCTACCGTTTTGATGATTTTATTCTTGAGAGTTTTATTAACCATCATGTGCATGGACAACTAAATTCTTAAGTAGGGTTAGGGATGAACTTGCACATTAGATGGTATTTTTAATTTATTTTTAATTCATGTATTTGATTTTCAATTATTAAAATTATTTGTTCTATCATTCTGAAAATATTGTTAGTGTTTTCTTCTCCAAATAATTTTGGAATTTATTTCATTTATAGATTCAGTCATACTTTTTCTATTGAATGAATTTGTTCTTTAATTATATTTGGATCCATTGATTATTTATATTGATTTAATTCTCTGCTACAATATTGCTCTCTGGGTATGTTGTTGTCGTTGGATTTTCTCAATATGAATAACAATTTATGTGATTTAAAGTGATGAATGATTTTTTAAAGAATTACATTTGATTTAATTTTTTGTTTATAATTTTATATCTTCCGATTGAGAATTACGGAATTGAATTCTCAATTGAGTTATCAGTAAATTGAAGATAGTTAAAATACCGGATATGTGCAAGGGATTCCTGACACTCTACTGTTCGTCAACTTTGATTACTTTTTCATTAATTATTTTGTTTAATTTTGATTTTAATTTTAAATCAATTTTTCTTTCCTCATTAATCATTTAATTTTTTTAGTTTATTTGCTATTTTACTATTCTTTTAATTGTCTCCCTGTGGAATCGACACCCCAAAGCTGAACTACAATTACCACATTATTCTTTGGGCATTATCAAATTTTGGCGACGTTGCCGGGGAGACGGTAGAAGAATTGTCAGATAATTTTTTTTTTCAGCAGTCTGTAAAAGCGGTAACTTCGTTCCCTCTTTTTACTTGCTACATTATTTTCTTTTTATTTTTCTCTTTCATAGTTTTTTTTTTAGTGTCGCATTTTTTTTATTTTATTTTGCATGCATAATAGGTATAGAGACACGTTAGGTCAATTTGCTTGTAGGCCTGTGATAAAATCAAATTCAGTGTCTAATTTTTCTAATCCTTTGTTTGATAGTCATTCTGCTTCTGAAAATATGAGTGAACACGAGGATCAACCCACTAAGACCCTTCAGGATTACCTTCACCCTACACGCACAGCCACACCATCATGCATAATGTTTCCACGCAATACGCATCAACTTGATGTTAAAACGGGAGTGATACAGCTACTCCCCACTTTTCATGGGTTAGAAAATGAAAATCCATATGTGCACATTAGGGAGTTTAAGGAGGTAGTTGCGACTTTCCATAGTTAAAATGCAACTGATGACATTGTGAAACTTAAGTTCTTTCATTTCTCTTTGAAGGATAGAGCTAAAAGTTGGATATACTCGTTGAGATCACGATCCATTGGATCGTGGAATGAAATGACTCAAGCCTTCTTTAATAAATATTTTCCCCAACATAAGACCAATACTTTAAAAATACAGATCTCCACCTTTGCACAGAAGGACAGTGAGACTCTATACATATCTTGGGAGAGATTTAAGGAGCTATTGAGTATGTGCCCTCGCCATGGGTATGAGAGTTGGAGTCTAGTGAGTTATTTCTAAGAAGGACTCACACCTAGAGAGCGCCAATTTGTGGAGATGATGTGTAATGGTGAGTTCTTGCAGAAAAATCCCGATGAGGCCATAGAGTACCTCAATGAGCTCGCTGAAAAAGCTCACACTTGGACTGGACCTAGTGCGACTGAGTGCACAAATAGGTCACGACCTACAAGGAACCAAAATGTTGGTGGAATTTACTATATCAGGGAGGAAGACAACTTGAAGGTTAAGGTTGAGGTGCTTACTAGGGAGTTAGAATTGCTAAAGGCTAAGGACTTGAAGCCAACACACTTGGCTAATCATGCAGAGTCGACTGGGCCATATTTTGTGTGTGGAGGGGTAGATCACCTCGTCCAAGAGTGTCCCACATTTGCTGAGATGAGAGGGTTGTATGAGGAATAATGTAATGCCTTAGGCATGTACAAGAAGTCTTTTACACATTTCTTTGAGACTTACAATCCGGGATGGCGTAATTACCCCAATTTTAGCTGGAAGTCCGAAAACCAGCCACTTGCATTACCTACACCACCTGCACAACCCACTAGATCATATCCTACACCATATCATGCACCTATATCTTCTAGGAGTCCTTTAAAAGATACTTTACATGCTTTTATTGAAGCACAAGGTAAGACTAACCAAAAGTTTGAATCTTTGATTACGCAGGTTGTGGAAGAAAATGAAGAGATAAAGAATCAAGTGTCAAAACTGATGAGCTCCTTGAGTGTGACTGAGTGAGGTAAGTTTCCTTCTCAAGCCCAGTCCACTCCCCATGATCAACACATGGCACAAGAGAATTTGAAGGATATGAATGTCATTGTGACTTGTAGTGGTAACTCATCACACAGCCCAACAACAGATAAATCAGAGGATGTGGAGAAGGATCAAGATAGTAGTACTCCCGAACTACCCAAGGAACTAGAGGTGACAAAGAGTCATGTTAAGGTACCATTCCCTCAAGTTCTGAAATCAAGCAAGCTAACTATGGATCCTAACAATGAAATCCTAGAGAATCTCAAACAAGTAAAAGTCAATCTCCCTCTTTTGCATATAATTAAACAAGTTCCTACTTACGCAAAAGTTCTCAAGGATTTGTGTACAGTCAAGAGGAGACACCACGTGAAGAAGACAGCGTTCTTGACAGAGCAAGTTAGTGCTCTGATTGAATAACGGATTCCTCCCAAGTACAAGGATCCTGGGTGCCCAACCATCGCATGCGGCATCCAAAATCAAGAGTTTGGGAAAGTTTTGCTAGATTTAGGAGCCAGTGTGAATCTTATGCCTTATTCTATTTATTTGCAGCTGGAGTTAGGAGAAATCAAACCAACCACTGTGGTATTGCAATTGGCTAACCGTTCAGTCAAAGTACCCCGGGGGGTGGTAGAGGATATTTTAATTCAAATTGATAAATTTTATTATCCTGTTGATTTCTTGATTTTAGATACTACCTCTGTTGTTGATACTACCTTTAAAATTCCTCTGATTTTAGGTAGGCCTTTCCTTGCCACTGCTAATACTCTTATCAATTGCAGGAATGGGCTCATGAAGCTAGCTATCTTTTGGAAACATGACTCTGGAGATGAATATCTTCCATATTGCAAAATAACCGGAGGAGGATTATGAGTGCCACCAGACATATATGATTGATTCACTGATGGATATGGGAGTTTTGGAAACTCATGATTTTGATCCCCTTAAACATTTTCTAGTTAATTCTAAGTTTGACTCCATTACTGATTCATCTGATATAGTTGACATTTGTTCTATTTTCGACAGAATTCAGGATTATGGCACACAAAAATGGCAATCGAAGTTCGAGAAGTTGCCTGAGAAAAGTGAAAGACAGATTCCTTCAAGTATGGAAGCACCCAAAGTTGAATTGAAGCATTTGCCTAAGGGTTTGAAGCATGCTTTCCTTGGTCCAGATGATACCTTTCCTGTTATTATCTCATCTGAATTGTCTGAATCTCAAGGTGAAAAATTAATTCTGGTTCTAAGTGAGCATAAGTCAGCCTTAGGTTGGAGCATTGCTGATATAAAAGGTATTAGTCCCTTGATTTGTTCACATAAAATTAATTTGGAGAAAGGAGCTAGCCCTCGTAGAGACCCACATCGTAAGCTTAATCCCACTATGAAAGAAGTGGTGAAAAATGAAGTGTTGAAATTGTTAGACGCAGGAATCATATACCCTATTGCTGATAGTAAATGGGTTAGTCCAACACAGGTTGTTCCTAAAAAGTCTGGTGTTACTGTAGTGAATAATGACCTAGGAGAGTTAGTCCCTACCAAGCTTGTGACTGGGTGGCGGATGTGCATTGATTATAGAAAATTGAATGCCGCCACCCTGAAAGACCATTTTTCTCTCCCTTTTGTTGATCAGATTCTTGAGCGTGTGGCTGATCATCCTTTCTACTGTTTCTTGGATGGTTATTCTGGCTATTATCAAATTGAAATTGCATTAGAAGACCAGGATAAAACCACTTTTACTTATCCTTTTGGTACTTATGCTTTTCGTAGAATGCCATTTGGATTGTATAATGCACCTGCCACTTTTCAACGTTGCATGATGAGTATTTTTAGTGACATGATTGAAAATAGCATGGAAGTTTTTATGGATGACTTGACTGTTTTTGGATCCTCTTTTGATGCATGTTTATTGAATTTAGAGAAAGTGTTGACTCATTGTGAGGAGAAGGAACTAGTTTTAAATTAGGAAAAATGCCACTTTATGGTACGTTTAGGTATTGTTTTAGGGCATATTATTTCTTCCAGGGGGATAGAGGTTGATCAATCCAAGATTGAATTAATTTCTAAGTTGCCTACACCTAAGACAGTATAGGATCATTTCTTGGTCATGCGGACTTTTATAGGAGGTTCATACAGAATTTTTCCATTATATCTAGACTACTATGTGACCTCCTAGTTAAAGATGCCCCATTTGAGTGGACACAAGCTTGTCAAGAGGCCTTCAAAATGCTAATTGGCAAGCTTACCTCAACACCCATAATGCAGCCACCAGATTGGACCTTGCCTTTTGAGATTATGTGTGATGCTAGTGATTATGCTGAAGATGTTGTTCTCGGACAGCGGAGGGAGGGGAAGCCCTTTGTTATTTACTATGCTAGTAAGACCCTAAATAGTGCTCAGATGAATTACTCAATCACTGAAAAAGAGTTGATAGCTGTAGTGTTTGCTTTGGGTACATTTCGCTCTTATTTGATTGGTTCTCCTATTATTATTTTCACAGATCATGCAGTCCTTAAGTACCTTCTCACAAAGAAGGATGCTAAGGCACGACTAATATGGTAGATTTTACTTTTGCAGGAATTTGACATCACCATCAAAGACAAGAAATGAGTGGAGAACGTAGTGGCTGACCATCTCTCGAGACTCACATTTGAGGAAACTTCTAACCATCTGTCAATTATGGATGATTTTCCCGATGAGCATTTACTTTCTATTACCTCTTTACCATAGTTTGTTCATATTGTGAATTATTTGGCTACAGGTGAGATACCGGTGGATTGAAGCACTCAGGATAAGAGGAAATTCATGACTGAGGTACAGAACTTCTATTGGGATGACCCTCTTCTTTTTAAATACTGCCCTGACCAAGTTTTGAGGCGTTGTATTTTTAATGAAGAGATTGCTAGCGTCTTGGAATTTTGTCACTCCCAAGCTTGTGGAGGCCACTTTTCAATGAAGAAAATCGCTGCAAAAATTTTGCAGTGTGGATTTTATTGGCCCACCTTGTTTAAGGATGCAAACATCTATTGTCGTTCATGTGAAATATGTCAAAAATTAGGAGCCATGTCCCATCGTAATATGATGTCTTTGAACCCAATTTTAGTGATTGAAATTTTTTATTGTTGGGTTATTGATTTTATGGGACAATTTCCTCCTTCTTTTGGATATCAATATATTATTGTGGCAATGGATTATGTGTCAAAATGGGTGGAAGCAACAGCTTGCAGGAACAATGATAATAAGACGGTAATTAAATTTCTTAAAGAGAATGTGTTATCTCGGTTTGGTACACCACGTGCTATTATTAGTGACCGGGATAAACATTTTTGCAACCATTCCTTTGAGGCTTTGATGAAAAAATATGGGTAGTACATAAAATTTCTACTGCATACCACCCCCAGACAAATGGACAAGTAGAACTTGCAAACAGAGAAATTAAGCAAATTTTAGAAAAAATGGTAAACTCGGATCGCAAAGATGGGTCTTTGAGACTAGTTGATACACTTTGGGCCTACCGTACAAATTTCAAAACTTCCTTAGGCATGTCACCTTATAGACTTATTTTTGGAAAGTCTTGCCATTTACCAGTGGAGCTCGAGCATCGAGCCTATTGGCCTATCAAGCATTTCAATTTTGACATAGGAGAAGCAGGTAAGTTCAGAAAATTTCAATTGACCGAGTTAGAGGAGTTGAGGAATGATGCCTATGAGAACTCTAAAATCTATAAGGCTAAAATGAAAGCGTTTCATGATAAAAATATTTTGAGAAAAACATTTAAGCCCAATGATCGAGTGTTTTTATGATTTTAGACTCCATAAGCATCCAGAAAAACTTCGGTCTAGGTAGACTGGCCCTTTTGTAGTGAAGAATGTTTTTGAAAATGGGACGATAGAAATAGAGGATCCTAAAGATGGTAGGATTTTTAAAGTAAATGGTCAGCGCCTTAAAATATTAATTGATAGAGAAGTTACGGAAGTAGAAGAGATTCTACTTGTGGACCCGGTCTATTAACCTTGACCACACCACGCAGGTATGTTTTCTTTTTATTTTTTTTATTTTTAACATTGAGGACAATGTTTCATTTAAGTTGGTGGGTGAGAACGATGTTTGTTGGAACTTTGTGGCATATTTTCATGTGAAAAAAAAATATCACACAGACACCTTTTTATATGTGTACTCATGCTCATTCATTGCCATCTTGGTGAATTCAACAAACCCATCTTAATCATTTTACTTAGGCATTCACAGAATTTTTAATTCACGTATCCAAACTTTGTGGTAAGATGATGGTTTGACACATGTGGCCAACGAACTCTTTTGCTTAAGTATTTTTATGAATTTTGGGAGAGGTTGAGAGCTTCCAAATGCAGGAATTGTGATAAGCGTTCATTGATCTGTTGAATTGGACACTTCTTTCGAGAATATCATTACATGATTTGTGGTAAGATGGTGGATATACTTGGGATATGACGAAGGTCAACTTAGGATTAACGTTTGAGCCTTTCAAACTAACCCTTCTCATCATAGACTCGTAGTAGCCAATTTTGAGCCAACAAATACATATAGACTTTTTCTTTTCATATGCCCACATCATTCATACCTCTCCACATTGGAGTATAGCTTATACACTAATTTTTCCTACCCTTATTGCTTCCAAGTGTGTGCTAAGTGTGGAATTTGCATATTTTCTTTTATTAAAATAAATAAATAAATAAATAGAGAGCGACTGAAGAAAAAAAAAAGAAAAAGAAAAAATGGAAGAGTACAAGTGCAAAATGTTCAATTGATTGAGTTTCGAAAAAAAAATAAAAAAAATAAAGGAAATAAAAAAGGAGAAGTTGAAGAAGAAGAAAAAGTATTGTTTGATAATCTGAAAAGTAGAAGAGTGCATCAGGTGAAGAGTGTAGTCTATTGAGGTATTTAATAAGATTCATGTGGTATGTACTTGGAAGTTTTTGAATCCATTTTATCATTTTCTTCATTTAGCCCCTAACCTGAGCCACGCTACAACCTTTTGTGTTGATCGTTCTGATCCTAAGTATGCTTGTGGAATGAGTGGTGGAAATTCTCAATTGTTAGTGTTCCTATCATAAGATCAATGTTTGCTTATTGCTTGTACATAATTGCCTAATTCCCTATGAGAGTGTGTGTACACCCCTTGTCAACTCCATAGAGAGAACCCCTACACGAAACACTGTTATACCCGTGAGTTATGGAGTTGAAACTTTTGCTTGAGATATTCTTGATGTTGCATGTGTCACGGTTTGTGGTTAGATGGATATAGTTTGGATCACACACACACTCTGTGGATTGCTATATGTGAATTAATTGTGATTGGGTTATTGGATTTCTAAGATTGCTTTAATATGTAATTCTGAAAAGTGTGACTTGGTGACTTCTGTGTGTGATTTGTTTTTGGTCTCTTTCATCATTCTTTTGCATGAGAATTGCTAGGGACTAGCAATGAGTAAGTTGGGAGGTGTGATGAGTACTTGAAAGTGTACTCTAAATATCCTAATATTTGATTGAACTGCAAATAATGAAAATAGAAATGATTGGATTTCACTTATTTTATTTAATTAGATTTCTATTTACATTGAGATGTTTTTAAGCATTATTTATTTTATTTTATTTTTATTTTTATTTTTATTTATTTTATTTTATTTTATTTTATTTTATTTTATTTTTATTTATTTTATTTTATTTTATTTTTTTATTTTTATTTCTTTCTTAATAGTAGAAGAGGGAAAAAGCACACATATGGAACTCTACATGATGCACGGTTGGCCCACAATCCACTAAAGCAGGCCACGTTTAATTCATCACAAAGGCCCACAAGTGTCAAGACACAACAAGTTTAATTCATCACAAAGGCCCATCAATTAAATTGAAACACGGCACTTATTGGAGATGGGCAGCAACACGGCAACATATATATATATATATATATATATATATATTTGTACTCAGCGCCGTAAAAAGGAGGGAGGGCTGCAGACGAACGTGAACGAAGCTGCAGACAAACGTGAAGGAAGACGAACATGAACGAAGCTGCAGATGAACGTGAACGAAGATGAAGACGAACGAAATAAGAAGGATGGCTACCGTTTCGATGATTTTATTCTTGAGAATTTTATTAACCATCATGTGCATGGATAACTAAATTCTCAAGTAGGGTTAGGGATGAACTTGTACACTAAATGGTATTTTTAATTTATCTTTAATTCATGTATTTGATTTTCAATTATTAAAATTCTTTGTGCTATCATTCTGAAAATATTGTTAGTGTTTTCTTCTCCGAATAATTTTGGAATTTATTTCATTTATAGATTCAGTCATGCTTTTTCTATTGAATGAATTTGTTCTTTAATTATTTTTGGATCCATTGATTATTTATATTGATTTAATTCTCTGCTGCAATATTGCTCCCTAGGTATATTGTTGTTGTTAGATTTTCTCAATATGAATAACAATTTGTGTGATTTAAAGTGATGAATGATTTTTCAAAGAATTACATTTGATTTAATTTTTGGTTTATAATTTTATATCTTCCAATTGAGAATTACGGAATTGAATTCTCAATTGAGTTATCAGTGAATTGAAGATAGTTAAAATACCGGATATGTGCAAGGGATTCCTAACACTCTACTGTTCGTCAACTTTGATTACTTTTCCATTAATTACTTTGTTTAATTTAAATTTTAATTTAAAATTAATTTTTCTTTCCTCATTAATCATATAATTTTTTTAGTTTATTTGCTATTTTACTATTCTTTTAATTGTCTCCCTGTGGAATCGACACCCCAAAGCTGAACTACAATTACCGCGTTATTCTTTGGGTGTTATCAATTACCTATATATATATATATATAATAAAATAAAATACTTGCTCTCATGGTCCAATTGTTTCTACATCTTGAACAATTTTTTCAAAGATCTACTTTTTTGAAGCAATTTCCTTTTCAGGGAAGCTAAAATCCTTTCCTATGTGAAAATTGACATCATTTTGTTTACATGCAAATGATTTAAGAGGAATTTTTTGAGAAGGAGAAAAAACACTGCATAAGGAGTACCTAGCAACCCCCCCCCCAAAAAAAAAGGTAAAAAGAAAAAGAGAAGCATTCTACATTCCTGTGCTTGTGTTCTTACGGATCTAACTAGTGGAAAAAAAAATTAAAAAATTAGGTTGCATTTTTGGCCTCTGCTATTGGACCAAGAGTTGCTGCAGCATGTTTTCACGCACTTAGAACTTCTTCACACGTCCCATGCGGCCTTAGGATGATTTGTCCCCACAAAGCTCCTAAATAAGCCTTCTAAATGACTCAAGACGAGAGAGAGAAAATCTAGAGTGAGAAAGTAAAGAAAAAAGCTCTAGAGAACTTTGTTTACTTTTATTACTTGGTGCCTTACACAAATGAGGTCTTTATCTATATATAGGGATCTCTTGGTACAAAAAATAGTTAGGATTGTGACACTTGTCACTATCTGATGATAAAGAACATTCTAGATCACTATTCTAAAACTATCTATAAGGTTCTCCTTACAAGGGGTTCTATACTATTCTAGAGTACTCCATACAACTCTACGACATTCAACAAGATTCTAGAATAATCTACAAAAGACTATGAGACTCTAGAGGGTTGTAGGATTCTCTAGAAAAATTCGAATGGTGACAATGTGCCCATGCACCCTTGGCAGCTGGAAGGACCTGGTCATAGTAATAGTTAGTGCATTTCCTTCTGATACTTTACAAGACAATATTGATATTATCATTTACTTTAATATCACTGGTAAAAATCCTAATATTATTTCTTAAGAAAGGTTCTTCAACTGATATTTTGTTGCACATTATGGATTCTATTAGGATAATTTATTGAGGAAGGGTTCTTTGTTATGAATTTCTAGAAGCCCTCTTAAGGATTTTTTTTTCTTTTTTTTGATAAGAAGTTATATTAATCCACAAAAATAGGCAATGCCCTAGCATACAGGAAGTGCGAATGTTAGCTTATGCATTCTACACACGGAATAAAAAGCTTGTTTTACACCTATGAAGGAGGAATTCAAAATTTATACATAGCAGAGAAGGTACTGGTCATGGAGAAATTGCAAATTCATTCCAACAGAAAGGTCAGCATAGTCTATTTTCCCTTTCTTCACTTGTACCTTTTTTTTCTCTGATTTAATTTTATTAACTCAAGTCTACCAAAATTTCATGCCGAATAAACTTCAGAAGAGAACTCTAGAGTAAATGGTTCATGGAATCATAATGAGGGACAGGTTCCATTTTCTACAGAGAAAGCTAAAGCTACTGCTAAAGCTGGCCTTGCTGCTGTAGCAACAAAAGTATAAATGTTTGTTGATCATGAAGAAAGGGAAATTCAGAGGCTATCTGCAAATATTATAAACCATCAGGTACAAACATTGGCAAGTATTATTGGGTTTTTAAATGTCTGGCTTGCCACTCTTCTGTGTCTTCTCCACTTCCTTTCCAAGTTTTATCCGTTTCTATTAATAGATTCATTGGCAGTAATTGATTGGTATCTGTTAAATGTTCCTTTAGTAGTTGGAGTTGAATCTCTTGGGAAATCTTGAAGTTTTGAGGGGCAGGACTTATAACCTATTTGGCTTGTGTTGGCTGCTTGCTGTTGTCCCAAAACTTTAGAATCTTATTTCAGTTAGTGTTCGCTCCTTGCTAAATCTTGTTATTGTTCAAGATTGAATCTGGTAAAATGATAATTTGGGGGCTTATGAGATGACCAAGTTGCATTAATGGGGAAAAAGATTCCCTCAAGGTCTTACCCGAACTTGAGGGCCTCAAGTGGAAGAGAAGAGAGATAGACTCATGTGGGCCCTACAACATTTATTCATGCCAGTATAAATGTTTAAAGCTATATTAAATAAGCAATAAATGGCGTAAGGCTCACTTGATATGTTTATCTCTGTCCCTCTTGAGGCCCTCAAGCTTGGGGAAAAACTCAAGGTCTTTGATCCCCATTAATGGTATGATGGGCAACAATCATGCCCTAGAAAAGTTGGATTAGTTACCAAAGGTTTTTTGGTCACCAAAATTTACACAAATTCAACTGTACAAATTGTACCAAGTATGAACCCCTCCTTGAAAGGAAATTAAAATGTCCTGTTGCCATTTTCTGCTACAAAATGTATTTGACAGTTGAAAAGATTAGAGCTGAAGCTGAAGCAATTTGTTGAAGTGGAAATGTTTTTGATGAAAGAATGTGAACAAGTGGAGAGGACAAAGCAGAGATTTGCTACTGAGTGTACTTATCAACCCAATTTGTACCTGCTGGTATTACTTCATCCGCAAGTTTACCAGATGTTACTCTATGGGTACCAATAACACTAGTAATAATAAGCAACAGATTATGCCAGCTTCACCTTCTCAGCCTAGCATTCCAGTGTTTGGTAACAACCAATCAGTTCATCCCCACATGCTGTTTATACCGCACCAGCAAATGTTTGGATTGGGGCCAAGGCTGCTTGTAGAAGGGATGAAACAGTACTCATCTACTTCGAATGTCATGTTCAATACTTCAGGTAATGCACAGCCTGCTCTTAATCATCAAATGCTTTGGCCTGTATATGGAACTACCTCTGGTTTAGGTTGAAAAAGATAACTTAATATGAGTCATGAATTTTATGATTGAATTCCTTCACTATAAACTCACAACTGAACACTATATATATATATATATGTGTGTGTGTGTGTGTGTGTGTATATATATATGTATGTATATTGTAAATTTATTTGTCAATAACTAATGGGAGAAAGAAGTTAGACCTTGTGGAAAACTTCATACATATTTACATACTTCTTATTTGTTTTAAAAACACTTTTTATAGAAAATATTTATACCATATAAGTTTTAAAATGAATTCATTTGCAATCTTCTTCCAATAACTCTTTTTATTTTGAATATTGTGACATGTATTTATAGCTTTAAACTTAGATTTTTATTAACAAGAATTATTTTGTTAATTTTCTTTTAAATTTTAAATTTTAAATTTTAAATTTCATAATTTTCAGCATATCAATGACTGACATGTGATGAAAGTTTTTTATAAATTTTTCTTAAGTACATTTAATATTTTTCTTTTAGTTTGTATGAGTTTTTTTTTCCTTTAATGTTGACCAACAACCTAGCAATGCATAATATAATTCATGAATTTTATGAAGTTTATGATTAAGTTATGTAACACTAATTAACATTGATACAAGAGATAGAGCTTCACAATAAACTCACAACTGAACACTATATATATATATATATATATACATATATATATATAGAGGGCCTGGCCAAAGTTCTATTTTCTTCTCCCTGTAGGATTAAAGCTTTAGAAGAACTCAAAGAAGCTTCAAATAATGCCGAGGAAGCCCTATATAGCTCCTTCAGAAAGTCATTAACATAAAAGTCTGGAGCTCCCCAGGTTATACGAAGGTGAAGCATTTGATCTTGAAACCCTCCCTCTACTCCGGAAACGGGATATCAGCCAAGTCCTCTCTGTAAGGGATTCGATCTACTTGTCCTGGCCGATCAACACTGCCTCGCCCGTGTTCCATATTGTTTTGGGCTGTTGGTTCATTTTTTGTGGGGTCTATGAATGTTACAACAACATCTTTTCGGAAGGTTAGGTAGATCACTGCAAGGATGTAGATGACCATTAGGGGAAACACCATGATCCCAACGAACACGTTTGCAACCATGGGTAAACTGTTGTGAATTAGCCAATCCACGAAGCTCGTGCTCAAGAAGTATATATTGATGCCAATTATGCCCAAGCCCAGGATCCACGAGATCACAATAATCTACACACATATACATACATTCATACATATAGGCATAATTATTTATTTAGATTCGTAGTTGGAAGGAAGTTTGTTTCACTATCCCTCCTGGATTTTCTAAATTGTCTTTTGTTTTATGTTTATGATTCATTGACTTGTTCAATTCATGGCATCAACATGCAGATGGACTTGCATATAGAATTATAAAATTTAGTGTTAGTGAGGGCAAAAGGTGAGCCATGACTGAGACATGTTGAAGGTAGAGACAATGATATATATATATATATATCAATATATATATATGCATGCATACATGCATGTATGTATGTATGTACATACATACGTTGCATGTGAGAAGTACTAGGTTTACTAAGAGAGTTACAAAAAGGATGAAGTCCTTTTGATATTAATACAAAAGTGCTAGGTGTTTTCTCTTATACAGTGTACTTGGTTACGCCAGTGTTCTTGGTTACGCTTATGGATACTAATACAGGCATACTTAAAAATTAGAATTACAGAAAGGAAGCCAACAAAATGAGATGCTTGGATAATGGATACAATACATTAGAAAATAATTTTTCAATCTAACGTATCACATTTAGTCTTGGTAAAACAGGCTTTATTTACTGTATTTTGTGGACGGCATGTATCACACCCATATAAATACACACACTTGGCCTAGGAAAATGATCAGTTTTATTGTTATGTTTGTAAGTTTGCATTGGCTTTGATGCATTATCCCAATATGAAAGATGAGATGGAGCAACCCAAGTGAAGACCTATTGGACTGATTTACCTCAATATAAGTGGCAATTGATGAAAGAAGAAAACCAGAGAAAGAAAACAACTCACATAGATTGAATTCTTGTGTGGTCCCATCTTGGTGGTACTGCTACTGAATTTAAGGAGAGGGATTAGAGCAAATGGAAGCTCAAATGAGAGTATCATCTGCATAACAAATTAAAGCACTTAATATGTATAATTGTTTGGAATGCCCCCTTTAATATTACTTTCCCACTTATAAAATATATATATATATAATTGTTTGGTATATATGAAAACAAAAAGTATATATAGTTTCCAAGAGTTACAAACCGATGCGATGATGATGAGTCTGCCTGCACCTGAAGATCCGCTAATAATGGAAACAATAAGACTTGGTGTAATGGCAATGCACCTAGTCATCAAGTTCCTAGCCCACGGTTTCATCTTGAGATCCAAAAAACCCTAAAACCACACCATCCTCAAACCAATGAAAATCCAACTCCAACTGGATTTTATGTGTGAATGAGTTGTTCTTCATAATTCTTTTATTTTCTTCTATTTTGTCATGAAATTATTGAGAAATTATTCATTGTTTTTTTACTTATATGTCAAACATTTCATGTCATATCTGAAGATGATGAAAGAATGATGAATAACATTTATTATGATTCATATCTTATGATAAAGACCTGCATGATGAATTGCCCTGCATAAGTGCCTGTGATTGTGGAGCTTTGTCCTGAAGCCAGTAATGCAATGGCATAAATGGTTGAGCTTGACCGACCCAACACATTCTACATAAATACAACAATAAAAAGAAATTAAATAATTAATATTTTCTGATTTCTGTTAGAACTTGTACTAAACTGGATTAAAACAATCAACTTCATATACATAAATATATATATATATGAAAAATATGAGAGATTCCTATTTTGGGATTCTTATTTTGTTCCCGATTTTACTTCTTCTTTTTTTTTTTACATAATTTTTATTATATTTTATTTACATGATTTTTTTAACATCTTAATTCTTTTTTTAAAATATAAAAAATCACAACATTATTAAAAAATACTTATATAAAAATCATGTAAAAAAATTAAAAAAAAGTACAAAATTGAAAATAAAGTAGGGATTTCTAGCATTGCTATATATATATATATATATATATCATGATGAACTTGAACCTTGAGAAGGAAAGATGCAGAGTTAAGGTTAAGATCACTGCAACGATCTGCATCTTCATGTGAGAGGTTATTTTCTGAGCAAACAGCACCAGATACAGAAATAACTGCAACATTTATTAAAAATGCCACGAACAGTGCGAATCCACTCTCTATCAAGAAATATCGACATGCATCCTGCAATTTTGCATGATGAGGAAGACAAAGTATCCATTATTTAAGAAACTCATTGATGAATTGTTTTATTTTCAAAACCCTAAAATTATTTATTTTTTGGCAGTTTTAAAAGCTTTTTAAGTAATTTTTTTTAAATAACCATATTAATACTTCATGCCATCGTGTGTCCTATTATAATATATTATGCTTTTTTCTTAAAAAAAAAATCATGAAATATGAATTTAATATTCAGTCATGATTATTCTAGGATTAGTGAAAAGTATATTGTTTTGAATAATAAGAGATAAATTGAACATTTTATTTGTTTTTTCTTAGTGGAAATTGGCTTACATTGATTCCACGAACGGAAGTGGGTATTTTTCTGGACAAGACAAGAGCCGAGTGGAGGAAGAGATTGTGCCTGTTGGTCAGAACATATATAGAAATTAATTCATGCGGCTACGAACAATCGTCTACTTTATATATATGCAACAAAATTGTCCTTGGATAGAACATCTACTAACACAATCAACATTAAGTAGTTGACTTTGCTGACATGGAAGGACGACATGGCAATGCCACGTCTACGCAATCAACATATATACCAACAAGAGAGTGCCACGTGATATTGTCACGCCAGTCCCCTGTAACATTTTCCTTTTGGGTGGCTCTATAGTCACTGTTCCCAACTCTCGTTGGTAGCTATCATTAGTTATTATAATTTATTTTTTTTAACATGTATTTTTAACACTTTTAATATATTTTTTTTAAATTAAAAAAATCACAATATTATTAAAAAACCACTTCCTTATTTATTAAATAAAAATATTAAAAAATTAAATACAAGATTTCAGTGATAACATCGAGCGGTAAGAATGAGTCGTAAAGAGTAACGTTTTTTTTTTTTTTTTTACTTTTATATATTATAAGATATACATAAGAGAGGGATAAAAAAAATATCATACGGCATGACAAGGGCACCCAAGAGGGCGATGGCGTCGCCAGTGGCTCCTTGACCCGAGAGCTTCGGTAAAAACATTCCTTTTAGCACATCAGCTGCTGGAGGCTTCACGTAACTCAGTTCCCCAAAGAAACAAGCTGCCATCACGAACACCAGCACTGTTATAAGCAATTCCAGCTTCCTAACCTGCACCATGACTCATAATTAGTCATAAAAGTTTATTATTGATCTTGTTTTCAATTATATTTTAATTTTAAAAGGGAAGGTCGTAGATTCGTAAATAATGAGGAGCTTTGATAATGGCATCATGTGAAGAGGACACTAATTGATACTCTTATTCGACATAATAGAGTAATGATTTGTGCATACTCAAAAATGCAAGTGTTTGCACGTCTTTTGTAAAAAAAATATTAAAAAAAATATATATATATATATATTTTTTTTTTTTTCTTGTGGCCGGCGGTTCTTTTACAAAAGGTCCGTGCAAGATTTGTACCATCTTAAAATTTATGTTTAGCATTACTTGATATATTAAGGCTTATTTGGATTGAAAAATTAAATGAATTAAGATGAGTTTAATTTATTTTTTAATATTATTATTATTTTAAATTTAAAAAAAAATTGAATTAAAATTTAAAAATATAACGCTAATGTTATTAGAATTAACTATACATAGCAATAGACATATTCTTTTGGAATATACTTTTAACTAAAGTAATTAAACATAAGCATTATGATTCCGTCATACAAGTGACAAATGAGACAAAAGAAGTGAAGCATTTTCTATGGGAATATATTGAACAAGAAGGAACGCTATAGCTCACTAAGTGGTTTAAAGAGATAAGCAATACAAGGAATAAGTCAAATGACGAAACCAAGATGACCAAAATTTTAACCTAAAATATTTTTAATATTTTTAAAATACACGTGAAAATTTATTCATTTGACATTTGTATTGGACTTAGACCCAGTTTAGATTGAAAAATAATATGAGATGAGTTAAAGATGAGTTTTGAAAACTGAATAAAATATTATTTAAATATTATTTTTTAATATTATTATTATTTTAAATTTTGAAAAAATTAAATTAAAATTTGAAAATTTTGAATTATTTATTATATTTTGTATGAGAATTTAAGAGAATATAATGATGAATTTGATAAAATAAACAACTCATCTCCCAATCCAAACCAGGTCTTATTATACATTCAAAGTCCCCACCCACATGAGGTACCCAATTACAAATGATCATCATCATATGTGGAAAACATGACATGCATGCATATATACAAACAAAAACACATGAAATAATTAATGTAAATATTTTTTTAATAAATTAATAAAAAAAAATACTATCTATACTTACATTTATACATAAAATATATGTGCTGACGTGTCAAATGATGAAAATCTTGATATTTAGAATTCGAAATACAATTTAAAATAGAAAAAAAAAATGATAAAATGAGACATTACTCGATACGATATAAAGAAATGATATTTACAATCTAGAGTATATAAATTTCGCTCACTCTCTTTGAAAAAAGAGTTGAAATATAAAATCTATATAAAAAATTAGTTTTTAATGATAAATCCTACATTTCTCAAAGAGAATGTACAAAACTTACGGAACTTAATTAAAATTTTATCTAGTAGTACTTGTATAATTTGTGCATAGATGATGCAGTACTAATCTAAATTAATTGTGAAGAGAAATAAATTAATTGTTGGTTTATTTACAAATTACTATACCTACGACAAAATCAAGGTAGATATATATATATATATATAAGAAAAAAAATATTTATTATATATTTTTTCATTATCTTCTCTTCATCTAACATAGCGTCATAATCTAATGAGAGAATAATAAAAATACTTGAGATGATAAATAACATTATTTGTTTATAAAACACAATCAGCGTACGTAATTGAGAATAAATGAAATATAATTATGGACGACTTAATTTTAAAAAAAAAAACAAAAAAAAAGGAATGATAAGAAAAAAATTACCCCATATTTTTGCAGGCCAAGAAGTAAGAGAGTGCTCAAACCTGTGAACAAAACTCCAGCCCATACCGGAATATGGAACAATATGTTTAGTGCAAAGGCTGTCCCGATCACTGCCATTTTTTAAAAAGGAAATTGCTCAGAGCTCAATAATGTTGCATCAACCAGAATTAATGTTGTCATCTGTTTTGTTAATATCTTATATGAATATATATATATATATATATATATATATATATAATCTGCTTTCCATTTTTCAAACAAGGCACCATTTTTCAAGAAAAGTGTGCGAGACTTGCACCAGAGACTCTTGAAAGTTGAAAGGATCACTCTTATTTAATTCAAAACGTAAAATATGGAACAAATTGATCAGAACTTAAATGTCAAACCTTCGGGTATATCGGCGGCTATGACAGCAAGCTCTGCTAGCAACCATAAGCAATACTTCACAAATTTGGGGTACTCAACCTTGCATAACTCTGAAAGATGTTTGCCTGAGAGATACATAAATGACATTTATATATCTTAACTTAATTTATTTCTACCCAAAAAAAGGAAAGAAAATATTGCAGAAGAAACGATAATATTGGATATTGGGGTTTAATGAACTTATTTGCTTTGTAG
Organism: Platycarya longipes; assembly: GCA_036559045.1. Lineage (NCBI taxonomy): Eukaryota > Viridiplantae > Streptophyta > Magnoliopsida > Fagales > Juglandaceae > Platycarya > Platycarya longipes. The sequence continues at coordinate 34,473,001 of CM071802.1, forward strand.
CTTTACCAGTGCTGACTCCAAGATTCGCAGCCAAAGATTGGATTATGAGAGCAAAGATCAGTCCAATGAGTACAACCCACAATAGCTGCAAATTCCAATTAAATATCACAGACATGTTCATTAATTTCCCATTATTTCTTCTGAATAAAAGAACATTAAGATCGATTTTGTGCTTTTAAATTGTTATAATTTGAAGGCTTTTTCTTGCAGCAGCTGTTTGATTTACCTCATATCCGTGACTTGCTCCTGCTTGCAGATCGGTTTCCACTGTCAAGTGATACAATATATCAAAACAGAGAGAGAGAGAGAGAGAGAGAGAGAGAGAGAGAGACAGACAGACAGACAGACAGAGACAGAGACAGAGAGAGAGAGACTCACAATTGCCGGGGTCAAGAAAAGCTAAAGAAACAAGGAATCCAGGGAGAGAGAGAGAGACAGACAGACAGACAGAGACACAGACAGAGAGACAGAGAGAGACAGGCAGAGAGAGAGAGACTCACAATTGCCGGGGTCAAGATAAGCTAAAGAAACAAGGAATCCAGGGCCTACATATACTATGAACTTTCTCCATCCAGGTTTCTGAACATCAAAAAGAATCACAAAAGTTGAATCATCGTACTGATCATCTCGAGATGTTGATCCTCGAAAGTTCATTTATGAAGAAAACATGGTACCAATCAGCAATAAACAAAGACAATATTCACGGTAGGAAAATTAAAAAAAAAAAAGTGAATAAATAATCAGAATGAAAATAAAAAAGAAAAAAAAAGAGGCATGGACGTGAAGAAAGAAAGAGAGAAATGTGAGATCAGAAACCTGGTCATTAGGGTCTTCGTGATAATCATGATCGAGGTCGTGTTTGATATCGTGATCGACGGATGGAAGGAATACATCTCCCTCCAAATCATGAGCGGCTGCGATATTGAGTTTAGTACTCCCTCCAGTACCTGCTGGAACTACTTCAGTACTCTCAGCTTGCTGCTGATGATCATGGCCGCCCATCTATGATCTCTAGATCTCTCTGCCCTTCTCTTTATCTTTCTGAACTCTGGAATGAAACTCATGTCAAAGCTGGGAATGGGAGCTCCATGTATTTATAATGCATGTATACATGGCAGTATCTTTAAATTTTATTATGTCCAAGTTGTCATTTCCTCAACTCTTCTAAAATTGATCTTATGCCGAATCCCTACAAATTAATAGCAATATCTGCAATTAATCATATTATCTAAATAAATGTAATTTTATACTAATTATTCACCTAATTAATAATTACAAAAAAGAGCTGAGATGCACAATGGATTGAACAATATCTCTACAAGAAAAATAAATTTTTGTGATCCTTTAATTACGATTAAATAATAGTTATTTGACTAGAATTAACTGATTGTAAATAAATAATTTCTTTATAATAATTATATATGAAATTTTAGATGTATTTTATAATAATTTTTTTTATATAATTTAATTACGTATTATATCAAATTATGTCAATTTATATATTAATTTTTATCAAAATTTTTTATAGCTAACATTAACTTTTATCAGTGAAGTTTCCCGCACTGTTTGATATATTCAAATTTTGCATTAATTTCTAAAACAACCACGTGGATTGAGAGGCTCTTTATTTGTCATAGGGTGAATTAAGATGCTTTACTTTTTTGTTCTAGCAATGATATTCTGTACTTGTCTTTCTGTTGTTTGGTTAAAGGGAAATATAAAAGAAAAAGAAAAACTAGATAAAGACGATGATGGCTATTCTTTGGAAACAGACAAGAAGGTGGGCTGGACGAATAAAAATATGCATGCAGGAAGCGCAAGTTACCAGCCACCTTCATTTGCATTTTAAAAACAACATAAAGAGTAGTTTATTAAACTGCAAATAGAAATTAGAATCGTTGACTTCTATTATCAGTGTTAGTTTGAAGCCATGAGTCGTTTGGAACTTTGTGCTGATGATCAGATGGAACTTTCAGGCATCAGCTTTAAAGTTTTAATATTAACCTATCGTGTAATATTCTATATTATTTCAACCGGCCTGCTAGTGTAAACCGTATATATACATAAAAAAATATATATATATTTTAGGTACGAAAGAAATTTATAAAAGAAAATTTATAAGTTGACATATCTCATTTCAAAAAAAATTGTTTATTTATAGTAAATTAATTCTAACAAAATGACTATTTACAATATATAATTAAAATAAATTATAAATAATTTTTTTATCGCAAATAATTAATCTTAAAAATCTATTTTTTTTTAATAAATCTTGATATAGTTATTTAGATTGTAAAGTAATTTTTATTATCAAGTAAATCTAATTAATCACATGAAACTAGTACATCAATATAATTTTATATATTTATTTTTATAAAATCTCTTTGTAATTATAACACATATCATTATTTTTATTTTATTTTATTTTTGGGTAAGTTGGTATATATAGGTATTGATCATATGAAGAAGGTGTACGCTCAAAACAAAAACAAAACAAAACAAAACAAAAAAAAAAAGAAGAAGAAGGTGTACAGAAAAGGGGGAATCAACAAGAATGTCAAGAACTCTTTCGATAGTGATAGCTAGGGCCTTTATAATATGTGTCAAGAACTTGATATCAAACTTGGTTTAGAACTTGAAGAATGTATATGGGAGAGAAACGGAAGAAAAATGTACGATGAATATTCGACTAAATTGTATTGAATGATAGTATTACAGCTAATGAAATGTATTTATATTAAGAGAACTAGCGTAACTGTAAAAACAGAAATAACGGACTCTAATTAATTTCGATTCTTTACATTAGACTTGGCTGCCTGAGACTTTAGTTCTATATTCTCAATGTGAGATGCTATACTCCAAGAATATGATCAATCTGTTGGGACGTCACATGAGCTAGGCCACTTCAACAAATTCAAAACCTTTAATTAATTAATTAATTAATTAATGGCATAGTTTTGTCTTGAACTATCATATTATCAAACCATATATGTGTGTGTGGAAGCTTAATTGAATCCTAGCTTTTGCTAATAATTATATACAATTAATCTCGTGTATAATATATAATGTTATCAAAAAAGCTTTTCCAAAAGTAGGCTCAAAAGTTGTCGTAGTTTCATGTCATGATTTAATGTTAGATCTATTTTATAATTAAAATAATTTTGCAATATTCTAACATATTAATTATATTAAGTTACATCAACTTGTAACGTTTACTTTTATAAAACTTCTAATTTATAGCTAAAGTGTTTATATATATGTATTATCACTTATAATTATATTTATATAAAACTATATAAATATTGAATAATGAAAATTATATAGAACTATATGTTAATCATATATCATAGTTTGATAGAAAAAGTTACAGAAAATCTTGGTTAATTATCTACAAAAAGAAATTCATAAGTTTTTAGGAGACTTTCTCTCCAATTTTTCCATTCTCTCTATGTGATTTTTGACAATCAAAAAGTTTTCCTCCTTATGGGGGTTGGTCAGAGCTTAGGTTTTAACTATCTTTGCCATTTCCTTTCTCTCTCTCGATGAATATTTTTCTACTTTTTCATTCAGTTTGTGTATTTTCTATCTCCAGTAGGTTTATTTCAATGAGTTCGAGTGGGTTCCAGCCGATCTTCTGCATACCGGCAACCCAAGATCAACACGCACCGCCTTCTCAACCATTTCAGAAGCAAATCTTCAAGTTCGGGAGATGACTTCGCTTTTTCCATCAAGCACATATGCCGCATGTGCAGCCTTGGTTGCATGCATCACTCGCGTATAGTGGCATTTTGGAGTCATTTTGGAGGTCACGCACTGCACCGGTGGTCTATGTGGTCTCATATCTTCTAGATCTGGTTACTTGTGCTCTTTGACCAGTGGCACGTGCACTTGCCATTGCCGCCACTGATCTCTCGCTGGCGATTTAGTCCAGTATCCGACTTTTCTATATTATCGTTTTCCCTAATTAGTGTTCTCGTGAAAGGGATTTTAGATTTCTTCAATAAGTATTTCCAATTAACAAACGACAGTGCACCTTCCATCCATTTTGGTTAATTTGTGCAGTGAATCTACCATTTGTAGCAATGGTTCCATAATTTGCTTTTACGCGAATATTTTATTTCTATCTTCATGTAAGATGATATTTTTTGATAGGATATGGGCAGGGACTAAGTTGTACTACCCTTATTAATATATCTCCGAGAACTTTTGTTGTGATGTTTAACTGACATTGATGAAAAATAACCCTATTCCATAATATGTTTCCGGATCTACTTCATTGTGTCCGAAGATTAAAAAAAATGATAAACTCGCAATAATCTACACGATATATTACACAACATGTGTTATAAAGTATGGATATTTTTATAAAGTTATGTTAATTTAATAGATAATTTATAGAAATACTCTTATTTTATAATTTATATTATGTAAATATTGTAAAATATATAATGTGTAACACTTCTCAAAAAAATATATGGCTTGAGATCAATACGTGGTTAGTTGCTCTAGCCAATCATTACCTCTGATTATCTCATTATCGGAGAAAAATAAAATCTGAAAAAAAAAGCTTCCAGTCAACACAAAAAGAATACATCCTAGCATAGGTTTTTTTATAAATCTTTTATTTTATTTTATTTTATTATTATGATTTTTTTTTATTTTAAATAAAATAAAATAAGTAATTTAATTTTTTTCAAATTTTAAAATAAAAATAATTTTAAAATAATATTTTATTTTATTTTTAATTTTTATCTCAATTTATCTCATTTTATTACATTTACAAAAACAAACTAAGCCTAGATATTTTCACTCAAATTTACAAATAAGTTTACTGAAAGTTCCAAAGATAAGTTCAAATACAGATAATTAGAATGTTTGTCTATAAAACTTGAGTATTGGATATAATTTCGACAGTGCATGCATTTATTAATCATATGTGGACTGATTCTCATTTGTTGTCCGAAACATTATTGCCATTAATTTGCACTAAAATTCACTGTCTGTGATCTCATACTTCTACTCGTGTGATCTTAGTTAATCAATATCTTACGTAAAGAATAGGAGAGGTTGAACCTATTTTATCGAAATATTAGTTGACTCATCATTTTAATTAAGGCTTAGTTTGCTGACGGAGATAAAATACAAAACTCAAAATTCATACCAAGTTTATTATTAAATTTTTTTAAATTTTTATATAAAATATAATAAAAAATTTAAAATTTTCAATTTTTAAAATATATATTTCAAATCTTAAAATAAAATTAATATTAAAAAAATATTTTATAATAATATTTTATTCATTTTTTAATTTTATCTTATTTTATTTCTAAAAACAAACTAGACCTAAATTATTGCACAGCTGTAAGTTTACTAGATAATTGTCATCATATTAAATTAAACCTGTCGATGTAGGCCGTATTTAAGTATGAAAATCGAGCGACTCAGGAAACAATAATATTATCTATCGTCTTTATATATATATATATATATATATATATATATATATATCTTTATATATACAAAGTGGCTATTTAATAAAAAATTTTATTTTAATAAAAATCTTACTTCTCCATTAAAGTTAACACTTTCTATCAGTTTCTGTTAAAATTAATATTGCATCTAATGAGAATTACCGTTTTGAACACAATTTATTAAATTTATTCACTGAAATAATGTTTTTGGCATTAAAATTTCACCTTTTCAACTTTTTACAATAGTAAACTTTCCATTTAAAACTCATGTAACATCTATTTAATACTACTTAATACTTTAAACACAATCTATTAAACCCATAAATAATGTTAAAATTTTCTATTTTAGAATTCCTATTTAAGACATATTTTTTAATTTTATTTTATGTAAAATAAATATAGAATAATAATAATAATAATATAGAATGACACAATAATAATATAAAATATATAAATATAACAATATATATAGAAATAAACAATTCATAACAATTTATACGTTAGAGAGTTTAATTTTATTCATAAAAATTTTATTCCTATTATATGATTAATAATTTAATTTTTTTTAAAATAATTTATAATTTTAAAATGAATGCATTATTTATTAAATTAACTATATATATGGTATATATAGTTAATATACGATATATATAATTTATTATAATTATATTAAATTAGTAATAATAAGCAATAAATATAATTAATATTATATGTTTGATATTTAATTGAAATATATATGATTAAATAAATTTATATAAATTATAAATTATAAATTATAATATAACATTTTTATATAAATTATCAACTATATAATTTATTTTTTCAAAAAACTCATATTATTTCTTAAAAATACTCACATAACTAAAAAAATATAGATATTTTAATGTCCTCTATTTTGAGATCGTACAAAATAATACAAATATTAAATTATCATCTTGGAATTAAAAAAATATCATATATTGAACTAACCTTTTATTAAAATTTTAATCAACTCAAACAAGTTTGATAAAACTATATGTTATGTTTATTTATGAGACTATCTTATTGTTTTTATTAATTTTTTTTATAATATATGAAAATTTATAATAATTTATCATCTACTTAATTATGAATAATCATTAAATTTTTATTAAAAATTAAATTAAATAAATGTGCTTTACACATTATTTTTATTTAATATATATATATATATATATATATATATATATATATATGAGTGTGTACTCTGATGTCACGTCTACTCTATATTGGAAAAATTAATTAAATTATTTATTTATTTTATCATTCTCTCAATATTTCTTTACGTAATATCAAATTATTGACTTAGAATTAATTAAACATAATAAATAATTTTTGATTATTATATATCCCATCAAAAGATGGTGAAAGAATGATAATAAAAGGAATGGACGCGCGTGGGTGGCGATATTACTCTATAACTAAATAAGATAATTTTGTTTTCAAAATCTAGATTAAATAGTTCTTTGTGTAATCCGATCATATTAGCATGGAACTAGTAAGTTTAATAATTTATAAAAGCAAGTCAATATTTATTTTATAACAAAATGGGATATATGACCAAATCCTGTAGATATGACGAATTGAAAAGCGCGTTAATATATATATATATATATATATTCTTAATATATTTGGGGGAAGAGAATTTTCGAACTTCTTGAAATTAGGCTAAGGGCTTTTGGCATGAATTAAAAGGGCGTCATAGATATAGGTAAAAGCACTATAAAAATATATATATATATTTGTAATTTATTATTTGTTACAAAGATAATTATTTATTAAAAAAATAAATTAATTTTAACAGAAAATAATTATTTTGATAAAGAATAATTAATTACAAAAAACTAATTTTCTTATAACAAAGATTATGATCTTTTTCCATCTAATCAAACCTAATCCACTTGCAAATTTACAATAAATAAAATGATATGACTACAAATTAACTCCGTCCGTCATAGGATGGATCAAACTATAGCCAATGGCGTGACTCATCAAGTTGTTCTTCCTCTTGTATTAATTCCTATTAATAAGAAATATGTGTTGAATGAAATTTTATATTTTTTGAGAATGAAGAATCTTTATTTCTTATAATAATTTTAATAAGACTTCGATTATGTCATTGATCAATTTTTTTAAAGCAGATATCAATACATGAATTTTTTTCTCTCTTAAAAGTTTAAAATATGAGCAATTTTAAGGGGAGTTAATTTTAGAGAGTCAATGAGAGTCGGTTTTAGTTTAAATTTTTTTTTTTCATTTTCAGCCTCATTTTCAATTCCTATACAAAAAACAAATCAATATAATTTATTAGATCTATGAAAACAATGTTAAAAATGAGGAAAAACTGTTAAACTAAAATTAAAGTTGAAAATGAAGATGAAAAAAAAATATTGAAAACAAGATTGAAAATGAAGAAAATTTTTTTTTCCTCATTTTCAACCTTATTTTTAATTCCTATACAAAAACAAACCAATAGAATTTATTAGATCCATGAAAATAAAGTTGAAAATGAAAAAAAAAAAAAAACTAAACTACAATCGACTCCCTCTCAACTTCCTAAAACTGACCCCTCTTAAAATTATTCTTAAAGTATTACGATACGTATGTCATATATATAAAATATATATTTATGTATGTATGTATGTATATATATATATATATATATATATGTATAAAAGACATGCAGTAGATCCATTAGAGTTGCTATATAATATACATTTTAGAGCACTAGTAATGATTTTAACTAAAATTTTCATTTAAAAACATACAAGTTTTCACACTTTCTAAAAAAATATTGTCATATTTGATTAATAGTAGGGAGAAGAAATGGTAGAGGAGAGTAATTTTTTTCATTTATAAATAGTAACTCTCCAAATTTTTTAAAAGGGCATGAGAACTTGTATCTTTTAAAAAAAAAATTTTAGTTAAAATAATTATTAGTGCACTTTTAAATAACTGCCATTAAAATAATTAACACGTGAAAAACATCCATTGGCAGTACTCCCATGCATTGGCCCTCTAAAGTCCAAACCGTCCGTATCAAAGGACATCTCGTACGTACGTGCTGTTGATTATGAAGTGAGTGGTTTGGGTTAGATAGATGTCTGATGCTCAGATTTTCTGATTACGGTCAAAACGTCCTTATTTTGGGTCCATTTTTCAGATTGGATCGTGTATGCAACAGACATCTTCACTTTACATGATATGGCCGGCGGCTATACAGCCCCAATAATTTTTTTTTTCAGATTTGTTTTTTCATGTATTTTTTTAACAGTTTTAAATAATTTTTTTAAATCAAAATATTATTTAAAAAAAAATCCTTCGTCACTAAGTAAAAAAAAATTAAAAAATTAAAAAAAAATCCAATTAGAATTTATAGAGTGTGATTTTGAAAAATGACTTTAACATTTTTCTTAGAGTGATCGGGGATGTATGTATCTATATATATGTTGTGATCGGGACAGGGGGTATTATTTTTAGAGTGATGCTGGGGATACGCAACACTTAGCGTATCTCCCTCACATGAACAGTGCCATGCACTGTTTATGGTACTGTTCATGTGAGGGGGATACGCTGAATGTGTGTGTTTCTCCTTATTTCTCTTATTCTTATTAACAGGTAGGAATAATTAGGATAGTTAGACAAATATAACGTTAATTAGTAAATTTAAGGGCATGCAGTTGAATGTTTTTTGATTATATTAACCAATCAACAAGTGGCTTGGAGACCTCAGCTTGTTACAATCTTCAAACCAATTGACTTACGGCCTACTTTACCTCAATTTGATCTTTAATAATCCTTACATTTAGAAAGAACATGTTATCATAAAATAATACATATTTTTTTGTGAATTGGGGAGAAATTAATATATTTAGGTTTAGTTTGGATGTCAAACTCATTTGAATTGATTTGAGTTCTTTATGAGTAGTAGTAATTTGAGATAGTTAAGTGAGTTTTGTGAGATATATTTAAATATGTTTAAAATGTGTTTGAATGGTAAGATGAATTTATAGTTTATAAAAAATTGTAAAATTGATGAGACCCTCAATCACTATTTAATTCACCCCATATGCACTTATCACCTGTACATATTTATTTCTAGAGCTTCTATATATAAGCTCACACATTATATACCACATTTTTTTTTTAAAATTTCTTTTGAATTTATTCTTTTTAAATAATTGAATTCTATTACTCATTATCCATGTATCAAATATTTTATAAAAGAATAAATTTTAAAAAAATATAGTGTGTAGTTTGTGAACTTATCTTTAGAATTTCTCTTATTTCCATTCAAATTTTTGTCGACCACCCACCACTTGTTGGCAAAAACCACGAGTTAGAGAGAGGTAAAAAAAAGTGGTAACCCAAAATAAAATAGGCTAGCAAGTTTTTGTCCTTTTCATCTATAGTAGAAGTATAGTAATGCTATACTACCAAGTTTGATCGAAATCTCTTAAATTGTATCAAATTTGTGTATTTAGATAATAAAATAAATTTAAAATAAAGTGTACTAAGAGAAGTTTGGGAATCAAATAAGACCTTAAGCGAATTTAATCGAGCTTAAAAATAAAAAATATTTAGTTTTGTAGTGTAATGATAAATGAAAAATCACACATAAGATTATGGGTGGCAATATATGATATAAATCGTTAATCTAAAACAAACATAACATATAAAAGCGGGTTAGAGTTTAACCTTAATAAGTTTCGGGTCAAAATGATCAACTTGTTAATATATGACTTCTTAAATGATCATTAATGAGTTAATCCGTTATGATCTGCTATGACCCCGTTAAGAAACTTGAATTTACTTTAATATCCTTAACCTAAATTAAAGAAATCCTAATTTAAAATTAGTTTTATACCCTTCAGCATTTATCTATCCCATTGAAGCACTTCTTAAATAATCATTAATGGGTTAATCCGTTATTATTTATTATGTTTAGGATGTAATTTTAATATTTTATAATGTGTGGATGATATTTGTGTGTTTATCATATTTTATAATGTACTACTTATTGAATTGTAATTTTAGAATCATAACTTGTAATTAATTTTTATGTTTTAAAGTTATTATTTAAATTTTAATATTTATATAAAATCAATTAGGTTAAATTTAAACATGTCATTAACGGGTTTGCGGGTTAGAATAGGTCATGATGTATCGTGTATCGTGTCATATAGTATCAAAAAGTCTTAACGAGTCGTACCGTGTTATCCGTTATCTTAACGAGTCGTGTTAGAATTGAAATTTTTGACACAAAATTTTTAATGGGTCGTATTCATGTTGATCTTCTAGGTGTAATATACATGTTCTAATATGATATGAACACCACCCGTTAACATATTTTAAGATCTCTACATAAGACATCTATTTAAGTAAAGGCCTCTATATTCTCTAATTGTCCATTTTCTTTGTCCATTTTGTTTTTGGTTCATGTAGAGAACAAATAATTGCCTTGTAACTTGCATAAAAAAAAAAATGGCCTTGTAACTTTTCATTGTACATGCAGAGTAATACTCTGTATAACTCAAGGAAAGTAACAAGCAATAAGAACTATCCGACAGCAAAGAAACGCACCGTTTGCTAGTAATCCAAACGCTGCGTTCTATAACTCTACTGACCCACTAAAGTGAAACCCCCAGTCCATGATACGCCGCGTTAGGCCAAGAGACTTGCACGCACCGTTTCATTAACTCACAATAGCAACACACAACACGGCACCGTTTCACTTCTCAGCACTTCCCTTCACGCACAAGTGACAAGTTCCTCTTCTCTTTTCTGTTCTAGGGTTCCCAAAGTTGCCGGCTTCATTAACAAACAGGTAATTCTAGGGTTACTCCGTACATTTTTGCTTTTCTGCGATTTCGACGCCTGTAAGCCCTCGTTCTTCTTCTCTGTTATGGTTTCACTCAGACACTCAGATTCTCACCAGCGACGCGCACACAATTGATATGAAATATTTGCAATTGCTTAGGTGTTCTCTTGTATATAACCCATGTACATGGGCTATGATTATTCCTATTGATAAAAGTTCTTACCTACCTATCAATTGCTTTACTAGCTGATGATAATAATTTTTGATGAACTATTCTATGGCTGCAATTAGGGTTGATGCGGAGGGGCCAGAATGAATAGAGAACTACTTCGTCGTCGGCTCGAATCCTGCAAGTGCAAGTCTTCCTCGCTCGAAGAAGTTGTGGATCTACTTCGTTCAACCTACCGAGACTACCAACGAATCAAGAAGCAACCTTTTACTACGTTTGTCCGCAAGATCTTGAAATCACTCTCTCAGGAATCGCCTTCTCCACAGCAATTGAACAAAAGGAAGAAGCGGCAAGTAAAGCTCCCCTCTCCTTTGAATTTAGACCGGACCGAAGAGGAGTACGATGATGAAGGAGAGGAAGAAGTTGAAGGCAGTCGAACTAGTGCTTCTCGAACGAAGAAGCGGAGGATGCTGAGTGGGAACCACCATCAGACGTCTGATGATCCGTCGAAGGAGGAGTTGGAATCGAGTTCGGACGGGGGAGATGGGGCGGTGTCCACTTCGGAGGACGCGATTTATGGAGAGAAGATGCAACCCCCGCAGTTTGACGTGACGAAATCGAGTTTGCTAGCTGCCTATAAGGAATTAAGCGGCGCAGCGGTGAAGAGGCCAAAAAATACCGCGGTGGAGGAGAACGTGGAGCTGGAGGTTGACAGCAAAAGGGCCAGTAAAATCGAGTTGGTGCATGGGGTTGGAGGAGGGCAGGAGCGGGTGGGGACAGAGTTGCCCACGGGAAGGGATAGTGGCGTTGAGGTGGTGAAGGGGGAGGAGGGACCGAGGTTTAGGGATTTGGGAGGGATGGAGAGGGTACTGGAGGAGTTGAAGATGGAAGTGATCGTGCCCTTGTACCATCCGCAGTTGCCCCGCTGGCTTGGGGTACGGCCTATGGCCGGGATTTTGTTGCATGGCCCGCCTGGCTGTGGGAAGACCAAGCTAGCTCATGCCATCGCCAATGAGACTGGGGTTCCGTTTTACAAGATTTCGGCTACTGAGGTCGTCTCTGGTATCTCTGGTATCTCTCCCTTTTCGTCACAATTCCTTAATCATACACTTTGAGCTGATTACCAGTTATTATCATTGTTAATATGAGAAAATTATTAGAATTGCTCGGCTGTTTGAGATTTTTTTATAAGAGATATTTTACTCCCTTTAGCTAAATCCTTTAATGGTTTAGCTATTTATTTTCGTAAATTAGAAGTTCTATAACTCTCTCTCTCTCTCTCTCTCTCTCTCTCTCTCTATTTGATGAGTATTTAAGGTGCGTCGGAAGAGAATATTCGAGTCCTCTTCTCTAAAGCATACAGGACTGCACCATCAATTGTTTTTATTGATGAAATTGATGCAATTGCCTCTAAAAGAGAAAATCTACAACGAGAGATGGAGCGAAGAATAGTGACACAGTTGATGACTTGCATGGATGAATCTCATAGACTTGTACAGCCCTCAGATGCTAATTCAAACTCAGAAAGTTCTGATCAGAGACCTGGATATGTTCTTGTAATTGGTGCAACCAATAGGCCTGATGCTGTTGACTCTGCACTGAGGAGGCCTGGACGATTTGATCGTGAGATTGTCCTAGGTGTTCCAGATGAAAATGGAAGGGCTGGGATTCTTTCCGTGATTACACGCAATCTTAGATTGGAGGGTTCATTTGATCTTCTGAAAATAGCCAGGTCTACACCTGGTTTTGTTGGGGCTGATTTAGCAGCCCTTGCTAACAAGGCGGGTAACCTTGCCATGAAGAGAATTATTGATGAAAGAAAGTCTCTTCTATCAAAGGATTCTACAAATGAAGAAAATACAGAAGATTGGTGGAGGCAACCATGGTTGCCTGAAGAGATGGAAAAACTTACCATCACAATGGCTGATTTTGAGGTGCCCTCAACTTCTTTCTATCTCCATTTTTCTTTCACACATCCCCTGGTTAATTCATATTTGGCCCTGCCTTACTTTGCCCTTAATTTTCGTACGTAACCATCATCTGTTATGTCTCTTTACTCTTAAGGTTAAGTGCACAAGACAAACATGTGGATGTGAATATCGTTGTTATTATTGCTGTTTTTCCTTTCGTCATCTTCTCCTTTTTCATGTGATTTATGGACACTGTCATGATGTATTTCTACATTTTGGGCATTTGGAAATCAAGATTTGTATTCTTATAACCCACCTGTGGGTAGCCCAAGTGGTAAGGGTGGACTTGTGTGCATGAGCCCCATGCCATAGGTAAGTGGCAGGCCAAGGCTGTGGGTTGCTGTACTTGTCTCTCTGAGAGTTTAGGTTACATGGGTGAGTCCTAAGGGCTTTGCCGTGGGGTGGTTCCCCCGTCATAAAAAGAAAAATGAAAAAAGATTGGTATCCTTATGGTTTTTCTTATGCTGAAGCTCCTTGCAATCTATAAAATGTAAATAAAATTATGCTATTTTGTCATTTTTACTGATTTTCTTAAATGATGATTGCAATTGCTTCTATGTGGTGTTTTCCAGGAAGCAGCTAGAATGGTTCAACCCTCATCGAGAAGGGAAGGATTCTCTGCTATTCCTAATGTAAAGTGGGAAGATGTTGGCGGGCTTGATTTCTTAAGAAAGGAGTTTGACCGTTACATAGTTAGGCGTATAAAATTTCCAGAGGGTTATGAGGTATTTATAATTTTTTTAATAAGATAATTTTATTCATCTAATGAAATGGGTGAAGCCCTTGTACACAGGATGTATACAAAAGAAAACACCAAAGTACATTCTATAAAGTAGAAAGCGAGAAAAAAAAAATCATGAGCTGAAGCTCCATTAATCACTATAACTAAAAACAATTGCCATAAAGAGTACACGAAGAAATTCTGAATTTCCTCCAAGGTCAGCTCCTTATCATTAAAACAAATCTCATTCCTTTCCCACCAAAATCCAAATGCACCACATAAGACATAAAAGAATCATCTTCCACCCAGCATCCACTTGAGGGAAACTATGTAGCCCATTCCAACACGCAATCAGATCCACAACTCTCAAAGGCAACACCCAAGCCAACCCAACTCTACTAGAAGCTCCATCCCACAAAGCCTTTGCCACCTCACAGTGCAGAAGTAGATGATCCTCACATTCCCCATGCTTCTTACCCATAAAACACCACTCCATAACTACAAAGCCACACTTCCTCAAGTTATCAATCATCAAAATGTTCCCAAGCGATGTTGTCCATAAAAAAAAAAAAAAAAAAAAGCGGCTTTAGAAGGCACATGAGACCTCCAAATAAGCTTCCAAGGGAAAGGAGGACTATCCTAAACAGTCAACACCTTAAAATACGATCGAACTGAATACTTTTTACTTCCTGTAGGCTTCCACAACATTCTATCCCTCTCATTACCCCCAATACCCAGGGAATATAGAAAGCTGAAAAAATCTGGAACATCATCAAGTTCCCTATCCTTTACAGCTTTAATAAGTATGACTCTTCAAAAGGAGGAAGGTGATCATATGTATTTCTCTATGTATGTATGGATGTTTGTGTTGCAGACATATAGATGGATTTAGCTTTTAGTTAGCTTGTTCTATTACTGCCCACTGAATTATATTGGTTGAGTCATCTGGGAAAGATTTTGAGGTATTACATAGCTAGCTACCCAATAGCTCAAATGTAGACGAGCAACTCAGCTCCATTACAAAAGAGAGTGATTCCATTACAAAAGCTTTAAGTTCTGTGCTCGTTTCCTGAATTGGAATACTAAGAGTAGCGTTAGAAAGAGTGTTTATTATTTTAAGGATTACTGACTTGGCCAACTAGGGTTGTTTGTGATGAAGACTAGGTAGGTTGTTGAAATGTCTTTCTTCCAGGTTAGGTCCACTTGCAGTCATGCCAAAGATACACTTTTCTCAATGGAAACTTAAATTTCCTTTAGATAGTGAGGTCATCTAGTCCCTTCAGGGACATCTGATAAATTTGGAACAATACAAATAAGATTAGCATGGCCCTTGCTGAAGGATGAGATGCACAAATCAAGAAATGGTCCAAATTTTACTGATATAAAAAAAAAAAATGACACCACCTAGTTTCACATTGAAGCTCCACGACTTTTATCTTTAAGGTCCATGAAATTTGAATCCCTGCTGCAGTTTTTATTTTTTTTTAATAAAAATCAGTGCATCCCTGCTGCAGTTTATGCAACTACTTCCTGAAGTTGCATTTTCCTTTTGAAGAGTTTTCCTTGAAGTCATTATAGGTTCACTCTAAATGGCTGATCATGTCCTGAAATTGTTTGCATCTTCAGGGATTTGGCGTGGACTTAGAGACAGGTTTTTTGCTCTATGGGCCTCCAGGTTGTGGTAAAACACTGATTGCCAAGGCTGTAGCTAATGAGGCAGGAGCCAACTTCATTCACATCAAGGTCAGCCTCTTTGATTTTCCATTTCCTTCCATCTGTGCATATATGGTTTTGAATTTTATTCTGACGATGATGTTTAGCACATTGCGCTTCATTAAAACAATAAATGCATTTCTACCTTTTTTTTTCTATGCTTATTTTTTGCATTCAAATCCTTATTAAGATGGCCTTTTTTTTCCCTCGTTTTTGTTGCAAATATGGTTAGGGCCCTGAACTTTTGAATAAATATGTTGGGGAAAGTGAGCTGGCAGTTCGGACATTATTCGGTCGTGCAAGGACATGTTCGCCATGCGTACTTTTCTTTGATGAGGTTTGCAGTCTTCTCTGCATTAAATGTTTATGGTTCCTGTCATGCCGATGCTTGCTATTTTAAAAATGTTGTATGATTTTCACCAAGTTTGGATGGCGAAGATGGAATGACTGGATTGTTCATACTTTTTCCCCAAAGCTTTCTCTCTCATCTGTTTGCCTCATATTCTCCTGCATTGCTACGTCTTTGACTCATATTCTCCCACATTGCTACCGCACTGCTAATGCTACCTCCTTATCCTAAGATGTCATTGGCCCTTTACCCGTTGCTACTAGCTTTGTCTCTCAGCAGTTAAGATGGCATTATGCCACCTATTTTTGTCAATTTTAACGACTAGATCTTAACGAGAGAGTAATTGAAAGCTACCTTGTGATACAAACACCAAGCAACCAAAGTTGTCATTTTTTAAAATGCATCTATGAGAGTAAGTGTGGGATTAAGATCTTATGAAGCAACTTTGTTGCATGTTTGTTTGTTTGTGTGTGTGTTAGAGAGAGAGAGAGAGATTTTCGTGATTAGTGTTTGATTGCTTGACAGTCTGTCCATTGACTTTTTAATATCGTTTCAAATAGTTGTGTATTTGAAAAATTCTCGTCTAATGGAATTGAAGAGTTAAAATTTATTGACCTCGAAGTAGTTTCTTCAATCAGCTCTTTGTCTTCTTCAACTGTAAAGGCCTTAAGTTTCTCTAGAGGAGAAGGTTGAAGTAGATAGTTCCTGGGGCTCTTTCTATGGATATTGTAAAAACCAAGTCATGTTTTCAGCACTAGATGGCATCATATAAGCTTTGTAATGGTAACAAGACATTAAAACAGAAATCTCAGCATCACTCCTCTGCTCTACAGCTTCATAGAATGACATGTATCTCCCTGACTGTGTGAAGTTTACTTTGTTCTGTCATTTTTTTATGAGAAGTGCTACAGCCACAAAGAAATCCCATAAAAATAAATCAACAAATTGACATAACTTTATATGATATGTTAGATCTACTTTACAATGAAAGTAATTTTACAATCTAATGTACCTCACCAAGCCATGCCAAGCTTGTGGGTTTACTTTTGTGGGATTTCGTTGTGGTCAAAGTATTTATCTTTTTTATTACTTGATACGTTGTATGAATATTACTTAAATGTAGAATATGCTTGAAGCAAATGCCAGTTTATTGGGTTGTTCTGCACTCAGGCATTGGATGAGAAGCAATATTAGGCCCCGTTTGTATTCCAAATACTTCTCAACTCATCTCCATTTCATCATTACACTTTTTCAATTTCCCATACAAAACACAAATCTTTATACACATTTTTCAAATTTCAATACACAATTTTCAAATTCCAATTTAACTTTTTCAAATTCCAAAATAATATTAATATTAAAAAATAAACTAAACTCATCTCATCTCCGAATCCAAACGGGACCTAAACGGCTTCAAAGATGTATGCTGAGTGGTCGTTGAACATTTGGTTACATATCTGCATCATTTTGCTAGCTTTTCTTTCAATGTCATATCGATAAAATCCAATGGATCAAATCAGTTGTAAGGTTGTGTTGCAGAGAACATGGTTTTCAACATAGGTTTCTTGATTAGGACTTCTATTCATTGTATGCTTTTAAATCATACATGTGGTAATTAAATTTGTGAATTTGATCCCCTTCCCCTCCAAAAAAATGATTTGTAGGTGGATGCTTTGACAACAAATCGTGGCAAAGAAGGTGGATGGGTTGTTGAGAGACTACTGAACCAGGTCTATTTATTTCCAGAGATAGCCTGAACAAAATCATGCTGCCGTACTTAACGGTTTCGTGTTTGGCAATTTCTATTCCAATATTGATCAAATGAATTAATTCTTTTAACTGCAGTTACTCATAGAGTTGGATGGTGCAGACCAGCGGAAGGGTGTTTTTGTCATCGGTGCAACAAATAGGTAAAACTTCTTGTTTGCAGTCATCAATGTGTCCTTATAATTAATGCCTTACTAATTCCTTCCAGTTGGCATTTCTGTTGGCAGACCTGAGGTGATGGACCGTGCCCTCTTACGGCCTGGTAGGTTCGGTAAACTTCTTTATGTTCCTTTGCCGAGTGCAAATGAGCGCGGACTGATCTTAAAAGCTCTTGGGAGGAAGAAGCCTATTGATGCCAGTGTGGATTTGAGTGCTATCGGGCAAATGGAGGCTTGTGAGAATTTGAGTGGAGCTGATCTTGCTGCACTGGTTTGTATAATGCTGTATAGATTTTTTCTTAAATTGAAGTCAGAAACTGATATCTTCTCTCTCTCTCTTTAGTTGTATAGTTGTATGTGTTTGCACATTTTTTGGGGTAGTGGGGCCCGTGTAGGTTTTCTGCATATAAATTTTTACTGTTAACAGATGAATGAAGCTGCATTGGTTGCTCTTGAAGAGAAACTCTCAACCGAAAGCATTTCAGATGCAACTTCATGTACCATCAAGACAGTGCATTTTGAACGGGCACTGAGTAGAATCTCTCCTTCTGTTTCAGACAAGGTACGATTGGGTCTGTTTAATCATGTCTAGTGCAAGGATGCTTGAATTCTAGAATAAACCGGTACATTTTTCCAACTCTTAACATCTCTTCCATTTGGGGAGCAGCAAAAACAATACTACAAGATTTTGTCCGAGAGCTTAAAAGCAGCATGAGAAGAATCATTGTCCAACGTTGTACAGTGACATGGCTGAGGATGCAACAGTCACGACTTAATCAGAGGAACATTCGTATACACAAAAGAAGTATGTTTCGAAAAGGATGAAACATTCGTATACCCGGGGGGAAGAAATTTTGTGATGATGGAGGCTCCAGAGATTTGTTGAGACGATGAGTTATTTCTATTCTAAGTAACAAATGAAATCCCTTTGTTTTTTTTTTTTGTTTTCTGGAAATTGGGGTCTGCCGAGGCCCTGCATGGTGCATGTTAAGGAATCCTCTTCTTTACGGGGTCAGCCTGCATGTTAAGTAAAAAAGAAAGAAAAGTGAAAAAAAAAGAGTTGCGTGCCACCATCTGATTTATATTTCCAAAGCTCATTTATGGATATGATACTGCAAAGACTTTCTTTCTAGAGAATGGCTGGCATCAGGAATGGGTGCATTTCCACCTTTTTACACCATTCAATCACAAAGTGTCATATAAGAATTTTTTCAGAAATGAAATAGAATGGGTTGTAGTGAATCCGAAGTACTTCTTACCTCACCCGATACCTTTTCATCCCTTTCACCCTCCCTCTCTCTCCCTCTCCCTCTCTCTTCAGTTTTCATCGATTCTCAGTCTCCCCTCTCACGTGCAGTTGTGCTGTTGCTCTCGTACTGGAGAAGAACCAAGTTTTGCAAGCTTTTATTCACATCCTCTCGGCATCTTGAACAAAATCAACGTAGACGGGGGAAAAAAATAATTTTACCGAGAAAGTCAAGAAAGAAAGGGACAGGGAGGGGTAAGGGTTCTGTTATCTCCTGGTTCTGTTTCATGACTTTGATCCCTTTGATGGATTCTTCAAAACAATAGGCGCCAACTGCAGCATGCCTTGGGTTTGTATGTAGTAGGTAAAATTTTCTTGATTCTTGCGTGGTTGCTGACAAAATGATGGAGCATAACAGGATTGAGGTTTTTAATTTCAAATAATTCAAATATGTATTCTGTCATCAAGAATAATTATGCGACAGCACGAGAGAGGGAAGGCGATGACGATGAAAACTGAGTTGCGATTTGACGGAGAGAAAGAGATTGAGAGAGAGAAAGAAAGAGGGAAGAGTGAAATGAGTGAAAAGTGTCTGCGGATTCACTACAGCGAGTTCTATTTTACTTTTGAAGAAATTATTACGTGTCATCTTATGATTGGATGGTGTAGATATGTCATCTTTTGGTGTCATCTTATGAAGTTTT
Source organism: Platycarya longipes (assembly GCA_036559045.1). Lineage (NCBI taxonomy): Eukaryota > Viridiplantae > Streptophyta > Magnoliopsida > Fagales > Juglandaceae > Platycarya > Platycarya longipes. Next base: position 34,493,108 of record CM071802.1, read on the forward strand.
ACACCCATTCCGGATTCCGGATTGAAGCTTCTCTCTTCTTTGTATCATGAATACTAAATAAATATAAATAAATAAAAGCTTCAATATGTTTCCATCAAAAAAAAAAAAAAAAAAAACAATTAAACTCGCACGCCTCTAAACACAGATCCCAAAAAAAAACAATTACGTCGCTGACTTGCCAAATAAAGCTCGAGAAACAGCTGCAACACACGCCAACATACATAAACTATTCTCATCAAACATCTTAGACCAATTCATAAGCTTTCGTAGGTATGTTATAATTCAAGGGATCGTTCATAAGTTTCTAGCTATAGACGTTTTCAGGAATCTGTACATGATTAATGTTTATGATGGTCTTCTGTTTCTAAAACAATATTAAAGTTTTTGTTTGTGATATATATATGAAACTGCAGCCACTGATTTTATTTTTATTTTTCTATTCATATTGAAAAAATAAAGAACTTATGTTTTACATTATAATAAAAAGTCTACTTCTGTTCTGGAAACATTTTTTAAGAGAACATTCATGATATTTCAACAGAGTTCAACGTACACAAAATTCTGATCAACCCAACTTCTTCCTTTTATCATATGCATGCAGCGAAATCCTTTTATTTTCACATGTTTTATCAAAATATTCTAAAGTTTTCTAATGCTCTCAACTCTGGTTTCTTTTATGGTTTCTGGGTATGCCTAACATAAATTACATTTTGCAGGGGAAAGATTAGACTTTCCAGGGCAAGGTGAAGTGGATCCTGATCATGAGCTTGAGTCAGAAATTGAGAAAAAAAGGGGACAATACCGAAGTAATCTCCAGCCATATTACAGAAAGTGTCTAAAGAACGAGGTTGGTGCTTTCCTATATCATCAATAATAGGAATAGCGTGGGAGAATTAAATTTTTAATAGTGGACTTATTCTTTTTCAAAGCGGTTGTGTGACATTTATATATTTTACGACTGTATGCAATATTATATATATATAAATATATGTATATATATAAGATCTTAAAAAATAAAAACTGTGATCTCAGTTAATCTATCTTACATAAAGAATAGGTTTTTTTATTGAAATATTATTTGACTCATCATTTTAGTTAAATTGTTGCACAGCTAGCTGTAAGTTTACTAAATAATAGTCATCATATTACATTAACAACAGTAAGAAATTTAATAATGATAAATATGAACAAGTACTCTTTCAATAATGATAAGGGCTTTATAATATGATCAATCTTTTGGGAAGTCACGCCTAGGCCACTTCAACAAATTTAAAACCTATAATTAATTAATTAATGACAGTTTTGTCTTGAACTATCATATTATGGAACCATAATATATATATATATATAGATATAGATATATGGATGCTTAATTGAATCCTAATTTTTTCTAATAATATATAATTAATCTAGTATATATATATATATATATGCAATGCTACAAAAAAGATTTTATAAAACTAAACTCACAAGTTGACGTGATTTCATCATGTCATGATTTTTAAATCTATTTTATAATTTAAAAAGTTTACAATTTAACGTACTATATCTAACCACTTTACTTTAAACTTAGTTTTATGAAATTCCTTTATAGCTAAAACACCTCTCTCTCTCTCTCTCTCTCTCTCTCTCTCTATATATATATATAATATATATATATTATCATTTGGAATTACACCATTGGACAATGAAAATTATATAGAACTATATAGTGAATAATAATTCGGAATAAGTTGCAAAGAAATTTTGGTTACCATAAATGTGTAAAAGGATGTTCAGACTGGACAGAAATTAATGTATATATAAGAATCACACTTCATGATCACTACTTCATGCTCATTATTAAAGAATCATGTTATGATGGTTACCTTTGGATGCATTATTAATATTTCCAAGAACTTTTGTTGTGATATGTTAAAGGAAAACGACCTTGTTCCATAATATATTTCCTCGACTTCAATGTGCCTGTCAGTGGTGTAACTTGTCAAGTTTAATTCGATTTTGGACAAAATTTAAGACCGAATTAGTAGTACCAATTTTGCATTTTTTAAAATCGATTACGTACTTATTATCCTCCTAAACTAGTACTTCCGGTTTTATCCCATCTGTTCCGGTTTCTAGTTTTAATATATTAAATATATTAATATTACTAATGTATTTATGAACATAAATATGTTGAAAACTTATTAAGCAATTAAATGTATTTAATACATATTTAATATTTAAAATATATGATGTTTAAAATCAAAATGTCATGTTATAAATTATAGTATATTATTTCATACATAATTAGATATATTATATATAAAAAAAAAATATATATGATATATAATATTATAAATTAATAATATATATAATATGTGAACGGGTCCGGCCTAGTGTCTTAAAAGGTAAAATTGATTCCAAATTGAACCAATCGAAAATCGAACCAAATCAACTAATTCGGTCTGATCAGGACCCTTTTATTAATTTTTTGATTTAACATCCCTAAGTTCCTGAAGATATATGGCTCAAGATTACTTGGCTAGCTGCTCTAACCAATTATCATTTTGATCGCATCACTACAGGAAAAAAATAATATTATCAGGGAAAAAGACACTATGCCTATGCTATAAGCTTAACTCCTTAATGGCTAATTTCTGGTGGGACTTCCAAGAACAGACCTCCAAAGTGCACTGGAAGAATTGGAATGTTATGAGCTTGAATAAAAATGAAGGAATGAGTTTTAGGGATTTAGTATTCTTCAATCATGCCCTCCTGGCTAAACAAGTGTGGAGAGTTCTCACACAACCCTCATCCCTGGCAGCAAGGATCATCAAGGCAACCTACTTCCCTAATTCATCTATATTTCAGGCTAAACTTGGATCCTGACCCTTTTATACTTGGAGGAGTCTGTTCTTTGTTGTGGATCTTGTTAAAGCAAGCAGCATATGGAGAGTAAAAAATGGTTAAACTATCAAGATAAGAACAGATAAACGGATCCCAAAACATGAAACTTGAATTGTGAGTTGTCAACCTGGAGTTAATATTCTGCCAGAGAATGCAACAGTAGCTGAATTAATTGATCAGGAATCATACTGGTGGAATAGGTAGCTGCTAACAAAGATATTTTCAGAAAATATAGTGAAGGAAATTCTCAAGTTGCGGGTGTCCCAGCTTCTTAGGAAAGATGAATTGGTATGAGAAGGTACATCATAGAGATTTTACTGTAAGAAGTGCATACCATCTGTTTAAATAGAAAGAAAAAGAGCTAAGGGGTGAATCATCAAATGCTAATGTACAGAAACAGTTATGGAAGACAATGTGGAAGATGGAAATAAAAAATTCAGCAAAAGTCTTCTTATGGAGAGCTATGACAGATGCATTATCTACAAAGCAGAATCTGTATAAGAGAAAAATAACCTCAGACCCATTATGTAATATCTGTTTCAAAGAAACTGAGTCAGTAGCTCACACACTATGGTCATGCCCCTTAGCTCAAGATGTTTGGGGTATAGCTAGCAAGAAATGCAGAAAAGCTGCACAAACGAGGATGATTTTAGTTCTATTTTCATGCAAATGATAAAAAGGACTGGTCAAGAAGAATTGACCTTGTTTGCAGAAATAGCACTAGAATTATGGAATAGAAGAAATAAATGGATATTTGAGGATTGCTTTATATCCCCAAACATGCTCATCAATAGAGCCAAGCAACATCAGCAAGAGTACAAGCTGTTGGAATATGTTGTAATATATACTTAAAAGTTGAAACATACTCATCAATACAGCCCAGCAACATCAGCAAGAGTACAAGCTGTTGGAATAGGTTGTAATATATACTTAAAAGTTGAAAGAATAAAATTTGTGAATAAAATGGCTGAGAATTGTGCATAGGTCGAGATCTCGCTTGACTATCGCTCAACATTCTGCTCAAGCGAAATCAAGGTCGAGATCTCGCTCGACTCTCGCTCGACGTTTAGCTCAAGCGCAAAACTATTTGAATGAATTTATGCAACGTCTAAAAGAAAAGACACGTTTCAACCGAAGTGATCTGTATTGTTACTGTTGGTCACTCGACCTCGCTTGACACATCGCTCAAACAAGAGTCAAGCCGAGACTTCGCTCGATATTCGCTTGATGTGACGCTCAAGCGAAAGTTCAGGCAGTGACTTCGCTCGACCATCGCTTGACACCTCGCTCAAGCGAGAAATAATTAAATTGCTAATAACGTGATTTTTTACAGATACCTCTTCAAGTTTTATAAATAGTGTAGTGACACACATGTTAAGTCACGAAAAAATCTTTCATTTTCTTTCATTTTCTTCTGTTTTCTGTCTTTATCAATAGTAACTCTAGAAACTCTCCAAAATTGCTATTTGTAGAGTTCAAAGGCTTTGTTGTATCATGGAGACGATTTGCTAGAAACCATTTAGCAAACTCTTAGTGAGTATGGGCAAATATCGTCTTAAAGACAGTATTTTCATACGCCTCAAAACCTTGATTCATTTTCAGATTCTCTTTCTCATTTCCAAAATTTTCCAATAATTTTAAGATGATATTTTTGCAACGGAATGAGAGTTTGAATCCACTACTTTCAAAGTCATGAATCAAGATTTTGTGAAACTAGATAGGTTCAATGGAATCAATTTTACTCGTTGGCAAGATAAGATGAAGTTTTTCCTCACAGCATTGAAAATCTTTTATGTTCTGGATCCAAGTTTGGAGCCAATTCTTGCGCCAACTGCTGAAGATTCTGAGACCGTCAAGGCGTTGAGAAATAAACGTGAGGAGGATGAATTGGTCTGTAGAGGTCACATTCTTAATATTCTTTCTGATCGTTTATATGATTTGTTTACTGCTATAATATCTTCTTTGGTGATATGGAATGCCCTTGAAGTAAAGTATAAGACAGAAAAAGTGGGTACTGATAACTTTATAATTTTGAAGTATTTTGAATTTAAAATGATTGAAAATCTGTCTGTGTTAGACCAATTGCATGAATTGCAAGTCTTGGTTAATAAACTCCGTGATCTGTCTATCATCATTTCTGAGACATTCCAAGTGGGTGCAATTATTGAAAAGCATCTATAAGTTGAAGATGAGAGTAGAATTCACGATGATGGTCATTTTGATTCTAAAGCGAATGTGAACAGTGTTCAAAAGGGTGATGACAAGAAAATGAATTTTCTTAAGCCTAGAAGGGAAACACCTTCAAGAAGAATTTCTTCACCAATAAAGTTAAGAAAAATAGATAATGCTTCAACTATGGAAAGAAAGGCCATTACATTCGTGAATGTAGATTCTTAAAAAATAAGAAGAAAGAAGATGGCAGCAATTCAAATGTTACAAATGCAGTTAAAGAAATAATTGCAATGGTAGAAGAAATGCAGATTGGCATGATAATTGAAGCGCATCTCGCTTCTACCACAAATTCTTTCGATTGGTGATTTGATTCTGGCTCTACAGTGCATGTGTGCAATGATAAGGTGCAATTCAAGAACTATGTTGGGACTACTGATAGTCAACAAGTTCTTGTGGGGAATCACAATGCAGTCCAAGTCCACGGAAGAGGAAATGTAGATATGCAACTTACTTATGGAAAGAAACTTGTACTGACCTATGTTCTTCATGTTTCAGAAATTAAGAAGAACTTTTTATCTGTCAATCTATTATGGAAAAAGGGCATTAAAGCTGTTATTGAGTCTGATAAATTAATTTTGTCCAAAAATAGAGTGTTTGTAGGCAAAGGGTATTCCTATGATGAAATGTTCAAACTGAGTATTGTTATTAATAAATATGTTGCACATTCTGCATATTTGTTTGATTCTTTTACTTTATGGTATGGTTGGTTAGCACATTTAAATTTTAAGTATATCAAGCACATGTCAAAGCATGGTTTGATTTCTTATGATGATATTGTTGATTCTAAATGTGAAATTTTTATTCATGCAAAAATGACGAAGAAACTATTTCCTCCTACTAATAGAAATTTACAAAGTTTAGAACTTATACATTCTGATATTTGCGAGTTAAATGACATTTTGACTAGAGGAGGAAGAAGATATTTTATTACATTTATAGATGGCTTCTCTAGATATATTGTTATGTATTTGTTGAAAAGTAAATATGAGGCCTATAATATGTTCATTTGGTATAAATCAGAAGTAGAAAATCAAAAGGAAAAGAAAATTAAAATTCTTAGAATTGATAGAGGTGGATAATATTTCTCACAAGAATTTTTTAGTTTCTATGAAGAGCATGTGATTATACATCAAATGACCTCACCTTACACACCATAACAAAATGGCTTGGCAGAACAGAAAAATAGGACACTTGTAGACATGATAAATGTTATGATTTTAAGTGCAAAATTGCATTTCAATTTGTGGGGAGAGACATTACTTACAACATGTCATGTGCATAATAGAATACCATTCAGAAAATTACAAATATCATCTTATGAACTTTGGAATGGAAAAAAATCAAATCTAAACTATCGTAAAGTGTGGGGGTGTCTAGCCTTTTACAGAGTTTCAGATCCAAAGAGGACTAATTTAGGACCAAGAGTAATAAAAAGTGTGTTTGTTGCTTATGCTGAAAATTCCAAGGCATATAAATTATTAGACTTGAGTTCTAATGTCATAGTAGAATCAAGAGATGTTGAATTTATTGAAAATAAATTTAACAGTGATTCTGAATTTGTTTAAGAACCCAATCAAACACAAAGTTCTGACTCTGACTTGAATAACTCTCTTAATAAAAATAAAAGAAAGCCTATAGATTTACCAGTAGTGCAAAACAAAGAATTTGGGTCTTGATTTTGTATCAACTCTTGCTTTAATCTTTTTTGTGGAAGGAGACTTAAACACAGTCCTTAACATAATACGCATTGTTCTAAACATGGAGGATGATCCAAAAAGTTTTAAAGAAGCTTTGTCTTCTAGAGATGCAGCCTTTTGGAAGGGAGCAATAAATGATGAGATGAACTCAATATTATCTAATAATACTTGGGTACTATCGGACTTACCTCCAAATTTAAAAGCTATTGGCTGCAAATAGGTATTAAGAAGGAAATATAATACTGATGGTACAGTTCATACCTTTAAAGCAAGATTGGTTGCAAAAGGTTTTAGTCAAAAGCAAGATTTTGATATCTATGTTCCAGTGGCAAGGATCACATCGATTCATATAGTTATTGCTCTTGCATCAATATATGATTTACTTGTACATCAAATGGATGTAAAAACTGCCTTCTTAAATGGTGAACTTGACGAAGAAGTTTACATGGAACAACTTGAGGGGTTTGTTCTACCAGGAAATGAAAAGAAAGTATGTAAATTAGTCAAGTCATGATATAGACTAAAACAAGCACCAAAACAATGGCATGAAAAGTTTGATTCTGTTATTTTGGTTGATGGTTTCAAACACAATAGTGCTGATAAGTGCATTTATTCAAAATTTACTAAAAATTATGGTGTTATTGTTTGTCTTTATGTTGATGACATGCTAATTTTTGATACTAATTTAGAAAGCATTTGTGAAACCAAGAAGTATTTGACTTCAAAGTTCAAAATGAAAGATCTCAATGAAGCAAATACAATTCTGGGTATTAAAGTGAAGAAATATAGTGATGGTTATGCACTATGCCAATCTCATTATATTGAGAAAGTGCTTCTTAAACTCAAACATTTACGAATAAAAGAAGCGAATACACCATTTGACTCTAGTATCAAATTGGATTAGACCTGATATTGCTTTTGCTATGTGCAAATTTTCAAGATACACTAGTTGTCCTAGTGTAGACCACTGGAAAGCAATTGGTAGAGTTCATGGTTATTTAAAGAAAACAATTAATTTAGGACTTTTATTCGAAATTTCTAGCGGTACTTGAAGGATATTCAGATGCTTGTTGGATCACTAGCATAAATGATAATAAATTCACAACATGTTGGATATTTACCCTTGGTAGGGGTGCTGTTTCTTGAGCATCAAAGAAACAGACATATATCTCTTATTTCACAATGGAATCAGAGTTTATAGCTTTAGCAGCAGCAGGGAAAGAAGCGGAATGACTTAGGAATATATTATTGGATATAGAGTTATGGCCACAACCTATGCCTGCTATTTCTCTGCACTGTGATAGTGAAGCTACTTTGTCTAGAGCGTACAATAAAGTGTACAATGAAAAGTCTAGACACATAAGTCTAAGACATGACTATGTTAGACAATTAGTAGTTGATGGAATCATAACGATCGTTTATGTGATGTCAAGTTGTAACTTGGCAGATCCTTTTACCAAAAGTTTATTGCGAGAACCGGTAAGATTCACATCCATTAGAATGAGACTAAAATCTTTTCAAGAGAATCACTAGTAATGGTAACCCAACTCTTAAGATTTATCTAAAAGAGTTTAATGGGTAAAAACGACTTACTGATTTGTGATTAATAGAACACTACAATAACAAAATCTCATTCAGGATAGAAAGTGCTTGATTGTTACGTTAAAAGAGGATGGGTTTTACTCTTAACAAAGTTCAGATTCAGAAGTGTCTTAGTAATGGGGACTAAAGGAACTTTGTCTATACGAACATAGAAGTGGTGCCGCTTCTAATAAGAGATTTAAGTTTATCTCTTATAAATGTTCATTAAACAAGAATGTAGCACAAGACCATAATAATACTAATTATTATGAAATTCTATTGAGAAAGAATATTATCGTGTGTATGTTGGTTCTGGTTTTGAACTAAAAAGTTTTGGTTTAAACCTAGGCCACCAATTACTTTTCAGAACTTTGAACTAATTATACTAAGAGAAGATTTAAATCGAAAGATACATTCTTTTATGTATGATAATGTTAATAGTGAAACAGAACTTTAAGTATATATCACAACCTAATGGAGAGTTGTTGGAATAGGTTGTAATATATACTTAAAAGTTGAAGGAATAAAGCTTGTGAATAAATAGCTGAAAATTGTGTATAGACCAAGATCTTGCTTGACTGTCGCTCAATATTTTGCTCGAGCGAAATCAAGGCCGAGATCTCGCTCGATTCTCGCTTGATGTTTAGCTCGAGCGAGAATCAGGCAATGATTTCGCTAGATCTTCCCTCGACGTTTTGCTCGAGCGCGAAACTATTTCAATGAACCTATGCAACGTCTGAAGGAAAAGACACGTCTCAACCGAAGTGATCTGTGTTGTTACCATTGGTCGCTCGACCTTGCTTAACACATTGCTCGAGCGAGAGCCAGGCCGATACTTCGCTCGATATTCGCTTGATGTGACGCTCGAGCAAAGGTTTAGACAGTGACTTCGCTCTACATCTCGCTCGAGCGAAAAATGGTTAAATTGCTAATAACGTGTTCACAGATACCTCTTCAAGCTTTATAAATAGTGTAGTGACACACCTGTTAAGTCATGAAAAAATATTCATTTTCTTCTATATTCTGTCTTTCTTAATAGTAACTCTAGGAACTCTCCAAAATTGCTATTTGTAGAGTTCAGAAGTTTTGTTGTATCCTGGAGACGATTTGCTAGAAACCCTTTAACAAACTCTTAGTGAATAGGGGCAAATATCGTCTTAAAGACAGTATTTTCATACGCCTCAAAGCCTTGATTCATTTTCAGATTCTCTTTCTCATTTCCAAAATTTCCCAACACAAGCAAGCTCAAAGCCTCAAAGTTCTTTAGCAAGAGTTTTGTGTAGATCCTATCAGATAGACAGTGAATAATGGAGAGCTCCACCTTTCCCTTGGCTGAAGTTTAACTGGGATGTAGTAGTCAGTGAAAGAGATTACAAAATTGGGGTAGCAGTGGTGATAAGGGACTGTGAAGTAGAGGTGATTGCCACCCTTATGCAACCTCTCCAATTTTGTGTCCAACCGGAACTAGTAGAGGCTAGAGGACTTCTCACAGCTACAAAGTGGTGCAAGGAAATGGATATTTAAAATGCCATCTTTGAAGGGGAGTCATCTCAGGTAGTACATGCGATGCAATAATGCTCAACACAAAATGACCAACTCAATTGCTTGATTGATGATACAAAGGAAATTCTCATTGATGTAAATTGGAAAATTAAGCATGTTAGACGAAAGGCAAACAAAGTAGCTCACCAGTTAGCCCAAACAGCAGTAACATTGGCACAAGAACAGTATGATATAGGATTGAGAGATCCTTGTATATTGTCTCTTGTAATGGCTGCAAGCCACAGTACTAATGCAAGTATAGTAAATATTTGTATAAATCCTCTTGTAATTGAAGGCCATAGTATTGGATAATGAGAAGATCAGTATTTCCTTTTTTTTTTTTAAAAAAAAAAAAAACCATTTTCATTTCAACAGTCTGATATAGACAGCAGTGAAATCAACTCATTTGATGCTTCTCATCTCATATTTATTATAATTTTCTCATATTCTAATATAAAATAAAATAAATAATTAGAAAATTTCAAATTTAAAATAAAAATAATATTAAAAAATATTCTAATTATATTTTATTCAATTTTTAATTTTATTTTAACTCATTTCATCCCATTTGCAAAAATAAACTAAGTCTAAATATATTCACTAATATTTACAAAGGTTACAGAAAGTTCCAAAGATACGTTCAAATATAGAAATATAGATCATCATGTTTATCTATGGAAATTGATTATTATATATGATTTCGACAGTATGCATTCATTAATTATATGTGGACCGATTCTCATTTGTTGTCAGAAGAATTATTGTCATTAATTTGCACTTAAATCACTGTCTATGATCTCATACTTCTACTCCTGTGTGTGTGTATATATATACATACATACATATATATATATATATATATATATATATAGATATATAGGATCTTAAAAAATGAGAACTGTGATCTCAGTTAATCTATCTTACATAAAGAATAGGATAGGGACTTGAATGATCTATTTTATCGAAATAGTATTTGACTCATCAGCAAGTTTACTAAATTATAGCCGTCATATTAAATTAACAACGGTAAGAAATCTAATATTATACCTGTCGCTGTAAGTACGTACATACAAAAATCTCGAGGTTGACTTAGAAACAATCTTATCTCTTCATGTCTTAAAAATAACCATTTCATTAAATTAGGAAAACGTGCTTTACATATTACTCCTCTCTAATATATATATATATATATATATATATATGTAAGCATGGAACTGACGGCAAAACGTTGGAATCAGAGAAAACACCCAAATGTGAAAATCGTGGATGAAACTTATGAAACTTCCAACATCTTGCACCCAGTCTCAAACAAGCTTGTCTGCACAAGCACAACAATCGTTGATGTTGAGAGAAGTTTCTTATATACTTGACCGCATAGATACAAAAGGGTGGTTTTATTCAATAAAAGCCCGAAGAAGCCACAATTAAATCAGATAAACATATAGATGTAGACACACATTGCATCCATGCACCTGTGTATGCACGTTTGTGTATGGGTTTTGATGCATGTTAAGACAAACAAAGCCTTTTGAAACTTAATCATAACTTACCCCAGATACACTAATCAGATCCTTTGAAAAAATGGATGATCCAAATAACAGTGCAGCTGACTGAAATATGCCAAGACAGATTAGAAACTTAAGTCATTATCTACCTATTAAGCTCCAACTCAGTGTCCATGGAATGGTTAGTAGAAAAGAAAACATAAATGGATGAAGAGGGGCTAAATTTAAAAGCAAGACTAGAATAAACAATTGAGAAATGCTCTTCTTCATCCTAATCCGTCATCCCCAATCACACTTGGTGATGTGACACATTTCAAATGGGACACACAACATGTGTGATTGTGAATGACAAGATTTAAGATGAAGAGAAACATTGCTCAACATCAAGAAATTGTACAATTATACTGTATAGACATCCAACAGCCCCTAATCACAAGACAAAGATTTGTGTCTCCAAGCTCCAATGTCAGAGCTACTTTTATTTGATCATTGAAAATTCTACTCAAAAGAGCCCATGATATCTCACAAAAGAATATCTAGTACTCTGTTTATAATTGCTATTTAAAGGCCCAAGACCCACAGAAAACAAAGCCACATGAGAATTTAAGATTTGATACTCCAGATTAATAACAGTATTTTGACTGGACGACCTACTATGTAATCCTCCGTACAATTTCAATATGACCATAGGCCAATGAAATTGAAAATTTATATTGAAAGTTCCTAATAGTCAACCCATCATCAGCAATCAAATAATTTTTTTCCAATTTTATCAAGGATTTGCCAAAATGAATGTATGTTGACCATTGAAGAAAATACTAACTACATTGAAAAGACAATGGTTATTTGTGGCGCCTGTATATCTGGCACTGCCAGGAAAAGTTTTTTTGAAAACCAATATTTTAAGCTGAGGGTTTCAGAAATTCATTGAAGGATTATCCACTCACGGGATGGGGGAGCTTCATTGGAGGGAGCATCAACAAAATGTATGGACCAAACCAGTTTGGCAAGAATATATTATTTACGAAGCAGAGATGACATCCGATTTAAAAAAGGATGCTCTTTTGCATGAGCACAAAATGAAATTACAATTTTCACATACTTTTTATCGGTGATAATATTTACATACTTGAACACACAACAGGAAAAATACAAACCAGTTCTCACCTGTAAGTACGTAATAGCCCGACGAAGATCACCTTGTGAAATAGAACTCAAGGTTGAAAGAGCCTAGAGTTATGCATCATATTAGTTAAGTTAGAAAACCTAACACCAAAACAACGAAGAAACCTACTCTGAAATCTATTTCAAAGGACAAACTCTGAGATATTATGGCTACACCTCCAATGTGTGTCTTAACCCATTCCAACTAAATATGCAATATGCAATATATGTTTGGACAATGCTTCATACAGTCCATACAAGTAGGTCTTCAACCCGACAGCAAAAGTCAGGGCTGGGCCCGAGCCGACTTGGTTGACTTGCTGCAGCGCAGAACCTGACAGTACTGTGCGGGTTGGGTCAAACCTTTTTTTTTATTATTAATTTGGTAAAGTGTGAGTCAAGATTTAACAAGATTTAATTATTTATATCATAACTTTCCCAGTTGTGTATTAAAAGTGCATGGAAAATATAGTTGAAAAAAGAAAGAACAGGAACTTGAACAAATCTGGCTGCACTAAAAAACTTGAAAAGAAGGGGGAAGGAGTGAAATTCTCCAGAAATTGAAATGGGATTTTATGAATCAGAAGTCAGAGCACAAGTTAAAACGGATGTCAATCCAAGTGTAGCAACAAAAATAAAACAAGTTAAGTAAGAGGCCAATCATAAAACAAAGCTCAAGCAAGTTGGTGCTTATAGGGTGTCATCATATTTAACATTCAGAAGGTTAACTACTACACAATGGAATACAAAGAAACATATATACATCATGAACAAAGACAAACTATTGTCAAAAGTATGGAACTCCAGCTCTATCAAGTGCAAAAATTGCCAATAAATGTTTGGGAAGTTGAGACAGGGAAGAGAATGATATATCATTTCCTGCTGTACCATAATCTGCGACTTCCCAAATATAAACAGATATAAACAGAACTGACATAAAATAAAATCCACAAAGCCATTCAGTTCAGCAGCTCCAACAAAAATGATTGAACAATGCATATGCCTAATATCATAAATCCAAAATACAATATTAAAAAGAAGCTAATACATAATTATTATCACATTAAATAGATAAGATATACTTATTAGATATATTATTAAAAATAAGCTAATGCATAATTATTGTTTGATAGGAATCCAAATATACATGATCCAGAGCCACAAAGCCTACAATAAAAGGCACAGTGATGCATGACTATACCAGAAATCAGATTTCACAACGCAATTGACTTGTGAAACAAGTAAACTGCTTTACCTCAGACATTTATACCTAAGGATTAGAGTCATGAATGAACCATCATGCTTATAAAGTACACTCTCAAAAGTTTCCAACAGTAAGAATATTACTTCAAGGAGAATGAAGTTATTCGAGGAGCAGTAGTATGAAGTTCTGCAGATGGAGAAGGCAATGGTTGTGACAGAACCCCTCCCCCCCCCCCCCCCCCCCCCCCCCCCCCCCCCCCCCCCCCCCCCCCCCCCCCCCCCCCCCCCCCCCCCCCCCCCCCCCCCCCCCCCCCCCCCCCCCCCCCCCCCCCCCCCCCCCCCCCCCCCCCCCCCCCCCCCCCCCCCCCCCCCCCCCCCCCCCCCCCCCCCCCCCCCCCCCCCCCCCCCCCCCCCCCCCCCCCCCCCCCCCCCCCCCCCCCCCCCCCCCCCCCCCCCCCCCCCCCCCCCCCCCCCCCCCCTCCAAAACAAAAAAAAAAAAGTACAATCATAGAGAGCTTTATTAATGATAAAAGTAGGCATAGCCCACTGACTGATTCCACTGATTTAGGTCTGGTGCAAAAAATCTTGCTTTGCTAAGAGTTCGTCCTTGCTGGTTGGAATATCTTTCACGAACAAAAAGTTTAGTCAATTCACAGTCAAATCGAACTTCAATGGACCCAGAAAAAAATATAGCTCTCTTTAGGTAGTTCAATCACTTTATTCACATGTAAGTTGAATTTTAGCTATCTCCATCAAGAACTTTTCATCCTCCCCCACAAAAGTTGACAGGCTCTAGCATTTAGGCTAAGTAGAATCTTCATGCCAATTTAATTAGCATACTAATATCTGGAGAAATGTTAACTAGAATTGCTGCAATTCTTGTGCGTTGATCAGTATTTTAGCTGCTTCTTTTAAAAAATAAAAAATTATGTCCTCTAGGTATCAGACCTCTCAAGCAGTACTCAAAAAATTAAAAACATGGCACATGCTCAGAGTCTGTCCTCGACCAACATGGATACTTTGCATCATCTCTCAACCTCAAACAGAGATCAAGCCTCCTCCAATCTCTTAATAGAGCAAGTAAAGTTAACGTTGATAAAGCTCTCTAATCCCCTGATTTACACCGAAATCCTTCCAACAAGAAAGAAAAAACTCAAACAAAAACCCAATGGAGATAAAAGAGAAAAAAAAAACTATAAAACCAGAAAATCTCGCAAAGATTGATTCCATCAACCACAAACGATTGTCAAAACCCTAAATAAACCAAAAAAAATCCAGCCACAGAGTACATAGAAATGTCCAACAGAGGAAAGAAAATAATATCAGAGAGAGAGGGTAACCTGCAGCTCCATTGTACGCGCTGGAGAACGCGACGGACAACGCAGGGGAGAAAGACTTCGAGTGTCTTTGGTTTCGCGGGTTCGACGGACGGTACGCGTTTAAACCCGCGCATTTATTTAAAAAAAAAAAAAAAAAAAAAACAACCGTTAAACCCGACCTTTATCGGGCTGGTCGGGCTGATTCTATCGGCCGGATCGGATCAAGTTTTTTAGGGACCGGGGGGAGTTGGAACAAGGAATTAGATTTATCAAAAATGATAGATATACTACCTGTAACTATTTTATAATTTTTTTTATTTAATTTATTTAATTTTTAAATTTACTTAGTAATTAAGAATAATAATATTAACAAGATTATATATATATATTTTATATTTTCTTAATGAGTAAGAATACTCTAAAAATACTTTAAAAAATGATAATATATATATATATATATATATATATATATATATAACACTATAAATTGTTAAAAGAGGGTAAAATCCGTTGTACAAGCATCATTACTCTAAATTTATTTGCCATCCAAATTATAGATAAATAGAAAGGTACTTATTTTGGAATAAATTTAATTAAAATATTATTATTTATAAATTAAAATTTTAAAAAATTATTTCATTTATTCATAAAATGACAATGTTTTAATTAAGGCCTGATTTATTTTTAAAGATGAGATGAAATGAAATAAAAGTGAAAAAAGAATAAAATATTATTGTAATATATTTTTTTAATATTAATTTTGTTTTAGAATTTGAAAATTATGTTTTAGAATTTGAAAAAGTTGAATTTTTTATTATATTTGTATAGAGATTTGACAAATATACTGATGAGTTAGAAATATATTTTAAATTTTTGGTTTCATCCCCGTAAGCAAATCAAGCCTAAACTTGCAATATAATTTATATGGGCAATGTTATGGGACCTGTGTTGGAGCCTCTTTGACTCCTCATAGTGTAAAATTATTTAACACTTTTTTTCAGTTCATTTTCTTTTACAAAAATAATAAAATAATATATATAAATAAAATATATATGGTTTTTTTTTTAATTTTTTTAATTAAAAAGTCCCTGATAGGAGTGTAAAAGAGTTTTAATGCCGAAATTTCATATATTTACGGAATTTAAATATATGAACTGGATGAAAAATTATAAAAAGTTTATATTTATTGGGCCGCTCACAGACAAGAGACGGTTATTGGGCCGAGCTTTCCAACGGCTTCACTTTCTTTCTTTTTTTCCTTCTCTTTCTTACAATTTATTATTATTTTTTTAAGGCTGGTGAAAAGTATATATATTAATGAAAACAAAATTAAATAAAGGGTCCAAATTCATTTATTCGAAGGAATAAAAAAAAAAAAAATACAGTAAATCAGTTGGACGGATCCCAAATGAATTTGATGCATATGGGAAAAAAGGTTCTTGACTTTTGTACCGCATAATACATTAATTAGAGATCTTTATCGGGGCAGTACACTAGATCGATCATTTACCCATTACCATTAATTGAAAGCTTACCACATTAATGTATATAAAAATAATTTGTATTTTGATTGATCTTTCTATGAAATATGTAGTAAGTCCTGCATGGTATGTGGGGGTGATTTAATACATGCAATTGAATGATTTTAGAGTATAAGGCGATAGATAAACTGAGAAAACTGAGAGCACCGATTAGATTTTTTGCAGTCAAAATATTTTCTCACTATGTACTAATTCCATAAATAGATCGTCATCGATTATTTAAAAAAGCATGAAATATCCATAATATGGTATTGGACAAAATTTTTAAGTATTTTATCATTACTTTAATATGATTATTTACAAACCATCTCCAATCAGCTCAATACCCAAACATATATAAGCTAAATATAAGACCAGCGAGTACTTGTTGAAATTGGCACCATTAACGAACATCAGAACTTTTGTTATAAACCGGTGTTATAAACTGGTGCTGTACATGTTGTGTCGTGTGGTGTTGCGTGTATATCTATATATATGTCGTTTGACTATGGGAGCACTACGCGCATGTCACCATCATCAATGGCCGTTAGAAATTAAAGGTGATCGAGTAATTGGTAGATAGCAAAACGTAAACACATTCACGTACATTGATAGAAAACAATATTATATATCAATTAAAGTTGAGTTTGTAGATAGGAAAACGTACGACACATTAACCTTTTTTTTTTTTTTTTTTTGTTTAAGCAAGTTGTAGATATATAAAAAGTAATTACAAAAATTAAGGAGAGTCTTTGCCGCTATCTAAATAAAGGATACATTCAGGAATACTAGATAAGGATATGCTACCAAATTTAAAGTTCGTAGCGGCCCATTGCGCAACTGAATGCACAAGTCGATTTTGAGATCGATCTATTATGTTGTAGCTCCATCCTGGATTGTTGTGTAGCTGGTTTGCAATGTCTGCTACTAAGGAGGATATTTGCCAGACTTCTTCATTAACATTTATGGAAGAGATTACTAAAAGGGAGTCACCTTCTAGCATTGTATCTTTATAATTTTGACGCATCGCCAAGTTGATTACCAATTTTGCCGCCATAGCTTCTGCAATGACTGTAATTGTTGTATATGCCTTTTCCGTCATTATGAGCATGATTTCCCCTTTTGAGTTTCTACACACTACAAAGACTACTGAGAATGAATTTCTGACTGCAGCATCAAAGGCTATATTGATGAAGCCACTAGGAGGTAGTTGCCAAGCCTTTATAATTTTGTGTGGATTGTCTTTTTGCCATGCCATCAAATTTTCTTGGTAGGAGAGGTTTAGCTGCTTTGAGGCTATGATGGGGGAAAGAGCATATCTTTTATGGACTCGGTCAATTCTAAGCCTCCAGGTGAAGTCTAAAATGAGTGTGGCAAAGATTTGGAAGTGGTGAACCTCATCATCACGGAGATCCAATTTTTGTTTTGGGCTAAGGATAAAGAGGAGCCAATCACTCATATTAGAAATAGGCAAAGAGGAGAGATTAAGAGGCCATTTGCTTTGACTCCAAAGAATTCTTGTAAAAGGACACTCTAAGAAAATGTGAACTAAAGATTCGTCTTTCTCTTCACAGAGGGGGCAGAGGAGCGAACCGATAGTTGTTATGAACTGCTTTAACCGATCATTTGTAGGTAAAATATTCCTAAGAATTTTCCAAAGGAGTAGTTTATGTCGATCATGAATTTTGAGTTTCCAAATTTTCTCCCATGGCAAATGCGATATGTCAGACTGGTTTGCATCATCTAAGTCTGTGGCTAGGTGGTGAGCCGACTTTACAGTAAACTTCCCACTTTGAGATTTTGTCCAAATAAGATGATCTGACCTATTTGAGGTAGAAGACACAATAAGTTTTTGAATTTCTGTGACACTATCTGGGTGGAAAAGTGATTGCAGTTTTGGAACATTCCAAGAGTCATTTGCCATAGTTCTTAGATCCGAAACCAAAAGGGTGGGGGAGTGTGGGGTTGAAAGGTTGAATGGGATGGGTTTAAAGTTTGCCACAAATGGGATCCAAGGATCAAGCCATACTCGAATTGATTGACCATTGAGTAGTTGAAAACACAAACCTTTTTGTAGCAGTGATCAGATCTTCAGGATGCCTTTCCAAAAAGGCGAGTCTTTTTCAGTTTTCCTTACACCCATCAAAGAGTTGGTTTTCAAATATTTTTGAGTGATAAGTTTGTGTCAGATTCCATCATTTGCTTGGCTTAGTTCCCATCCTACCTTCGCCAGTAGTGCTTCATTCATGTTTTCCATCTTGCGCAGCCCCAGTCCTCCTTCTTGTTTTGATTTGCATATCGATTTCCATGATTTTAGGCATAACTTGTGCTTTTGGTCTCTCGCATATCCCCACCAGAAATTTTTGAAATTTTTATTGAGCGACTTACAAGTTGATTTGGGTAGCATATGAGTTGTCATCTGATATGTTGGGATGGAACTTACCACTGTTCTGATTAGCATTGTACGACCAGCTTGTGATAGGAGCTTTGATTTCCAACCTTCAAGTTTTTTATTGATTCTATTGAGTATATCTTTGTAGTCCTCCTTTTTTGAGCGGCTGAAAGTGGTGTTGATGTCCAAATATTTCATTCGTGAAGTAGAGATTTTGAAAGGTAGCTTGGCTAGAAATGATCTCCTCTTCTCCATGATTGTACATTGAGTAATGTATATAGATGATTTGCTTTGATTTACTCTTTGTCTGGACCACGATTGATATTTCTCTAGCATTTGCTTGATGTCATTGATTGAGTTGTCTTTTGCTTTCTCAAAAATAATGAGGTCATCTGCAAAGAGAAGATGAGATATGATGGGGCAATCTCTACTTATCTTTATGCCTTCCAATTGCCTTTCCGACTCAGAATGGGCTAATAATCTTGAGAGAACTTCAGTGCACAATATAAAAAGGAATGACGAGATTGGATCTCCTTGACGCAATCCTCTTTGAGCTTTAAAAAAGCCTCGGGGGGAACCATTGATTAAAACAGAGAAAGTGGTTGTGGTGATGCATTCCTTTACGAGATTAATCCAAATCAGACTGTAACCCAATCTTTCCATGATAGCAAATAAGAAATCCCATTCTATAATGTCAAAAGCTTTTTCTATATCCAGTTTGAGAGCTATTTGACCCTGTTTCCCTTTGTGGCACTTCAAATGGTGAAATAATTCGTGTGCAATGATAGAATTTTCCTTTATGTTTTGCCCCGGCACAAAAGCTGTTTGAAAGGGGGGAAATAATAGCTGGAAGTGCTCTCTTTAACCTATTTGCCAAGATTTTCGTGATAACTTTGTAAATTACATTTGTGAGACTAATGAGTCGGTAATGATTGGGAGAAACTGGGTTAGCAATTTTTGGGATTAGAGCAATATGAGTGTGGTTTAATTGTTTTAAGACTTTGCCACTCCTAAAAAAATTTTGGACAGCCGCAATCACATCTACTCTAATAATTTTCCAATAATGCTTATAAAAGAGTGCAGTCTTACCATCTGGTCCTAGGGTTTTGTGATTTGGAATTTACTTCAGAGCTCCATAGATTTCATCTTCCAATGGTAATGAGATGAGTGAGTCATTTACTTGGCCTGAGATTTGATTTGCAAAAATATTCTCCAAGTTGGCTGGAAACGTTGGTGCTGATGAAGAGTAAAAAGATTTGAAATGATCAACAAAAATTGTTTCAATGATGTCTTGGTCCGACGTCCAATTTCCCGGTCCCAGTTTGATTGTATCAATGCTGTTTCTTCGTCTTCTGATGGTGGTCGACAAGTGGTAGAACTTTGTATTCAGATCTGTGGTTGTAAGCCAAATTATTCTTGATTTTTGTCGCCATAAAATTTCTTCATTCTTTAAATGTTCCTGCAATTGGTGATGAAGATATTTCTCTCTTTGTAAATTCCAATGGTTGGTCGGATTACTTTGCAATGAGATGATCTCTGATTCTATCTTCTGGATATTGTGCTGAATGTGACCAAAGTGGGTGGTATTCTAGTGCTTAAGAGAATTTTTTGCTTCTTGAATTTTACTGCAAATGATAAAGGATGGATTGCCTATGAAGTTTTGACTCCATGCTTCTTGGATGATTATGTTGCTAAGCGACTTTCGGGTCTAAAATTCCTCAAATTTGAAGGAAGAGGCTTTCTTGGCTAGTTTCATAGTATTGAGCAAAAGAGGAACGTGATCAAAGGTACTTGATATTAAGTGTTGGACAGTGGCGTCTGGGAAAAGAAGGCGCCATTTAAGATTTGCAATACCACGAACTAGTCTTTCCCTAATAAGTGCTCCTGGGTGACGATTGTTCGACCATGTGAAAGAGGGTCCCGAAAATCCGATATCTACTAATCCGCAAGTGTTTATTAATTCTCTTAATCCACCAACTGAAGTGGATGATATTGGCCGACCTCCAGTTTTGTCTTGTTGGCTTAGCAGATCGTTGAAATCTCCAATACAAAGCCAAAGACCTAGAAAAGAGTTGTGGATTGAGCCCAAAAGATTCCTAAAATTTCGTTTATGTTGCCATTGAGCAGGTGCATAAACAAAGGTAGCAAGCCAGGGATGATGGGGTGGATCAAAATAAACCAAAATAGATATTTCATTAGTGCTAAAGTGGACCAGTTCAATATCCACTCCCAGACGCCATAACAACAAAAGGCTTCCCTTTTTTCCTATAGCAGGGATGCTTACAAAATGATGGAAACCTAGCTTATTTACAACAAAATTGGTGTTTACATCAGACACCATGGTTTCCGATAAGAAAATAATATCCGGGTTATGCTTACTAATATATGTTCTAATATTTCTGATCGCATGGGGATGAGCTAAACCCCTGCAATTCCAAATCATAGTCTTCATGGCTCATTTGGGGGCGTGGTATAGCTCGCCTCCTTTGTTTTTTTTTGTTGCCGGATCTTGTTGTCTTTGTCTTTGTACTACCATACGGGGATTTCCTTTTGACATTTTTATTTTTCTGGATTTTCCCGATGCTTTCCCCTTTGATAGACGGTAGTGATAGAGTAGCTTCCTTTTCTTCAATGCAGGTCTTTTGAGCAGGTCCTTGATGTATTGCCTCAGTTTTAGAAATTTTTTGAAATTTTATTTGGGAGGAAATTGGCTCATCAAAGAAGGTAGACTGGGCTGGACGCTTTTGTTTGAGACTGAGCTCTGGGAAAGTTCAAGTGTTATCTTCCCATCTGAGGGATTTGGGTATTCAAAGTTTGTCTTCAACGAATCCGAATACGAGGGTGTATATATTGGAACAAATTGAATATTGGGTGAAGAAGTTGAGCATTTTTCAAAGGGAGTGAGGCTTGACTTACAGTGGTGGAAAACCACTGGAGAGTAAGTGATAGTTGGGACAAAGTTGAGTCCCCTCGACTCCGACAGTGATGGGGGTCCACATTTTCAGTCTTCTAGAGTTATATTTGCCAAAGCTTGAGTCGTTTCTTGAAGCCCGTGGACTTTTGGGTTTGCATCTTTTGATGGGCCAGGTGTCTCGATTTTTTGGATCTCGATTAGCTGGGTTGTTGGGCTTGAATATAGTGGGCCCCTTCTAGTATGCTGCATAGATGAGAAGGATAGGTTTGTGAGACCAGTTAAGAGTCGAGTAGATGAGTTCCATTTCGTTAGCCATTCTTCTGAGCAGATCTTGTTTGGTTAAGGATCATCTGCCGAATCTACCGATTCTGGCAAATCTGTTGGATTGACCGATGAAATGGGATTTGGTGAGGATGAGTAATAGCTTGGAGCGAGTGGATTTAATATGGTGGTTGGAGAGAATTTATTACACCTGTTGTTACTGTATACTACAGCAGCAATAGTGTTTCTCGACCTCGGATCAAGCGGATTGGAATCATCTGAGAAATTGCCTGAGTGGAGTATCTCGATCGCTGGTTGAAATTTAGCTCTATCTTGAGGATTTGTTGCCACTGATTGATGATCGAGGTTTTTGGCAGACTGTAGGGGAGAATCTCTATTTGTGCTCTTCGTTAGATTTGGGATGAATTGAGGGCTTTGAGTATTAGAGCATGATATCAGTTCTGTTGAGAAGTATACCCATGTGGGTTGAGTTACTTGCTTGCTGGATTGCTGGATTCTTAAGAGACTTTTATCAGCACTGCCAATTATGAGAGATCCTGGAGGATGATATAACTTTTGCTGTTCAGTGATTTGTTTGGCTCCATGTTAGTGATTTCACTCATTTTCTCTTTTCCTTTTGCAGATGATTGGATGGAAATCGCATGCTCTTCAAAGACCGACTAAAGCTTATTTTGAGTCGAGGGGTTGGCTTCTTCAACGATGCTTTCAATTTGTTGCAAGGGAACAATTGCCATTTCTTGATGGGGCAAAGTAACAGGCATAAAATGAAGGGAATCTGAACGGAGTCATGGTCCGAATGGGAGATGTTCTGGAATCGAATTTAGATATGTGCAAAAAATTTGGATATGTCCAATTCTACCACATTTGTAGCAAAAGTCTGAGAGGCGCTCATATTTAAAAGAAACCCATGTATCAAAGCTAGAATCTCTGGGTTTCCAAAGTCCTTGCTTCAAAGGGTGTGTTACATCAAGTTCCACTTTGATACGGATGAATTTTTTGCTTGCTAATCCGAACTGAGGATTCACATCTACTCCTAGAAAAGTTCCAAGAGCTTCCGCAATCCTTGTTGCTATTTTGACTGTAATGCTGTTTTTGGTTAAACCATGAATCTGCATGTGAAAGGGGGAAGTATTGAGGCTGTGTTCCTGCCAGGTAGTTCCAGTTGGCCATGTCTTAAGGATAAGCAGATGGCATTTGAAGTTCCAAGGGGCTTGATTGAGGATCCTCTGTTTATCACCTTTTGACTGGAAAGTGAAAAGAAACTTGTTTGTTTCTAGGTCTTCTATTTTGAATTTTTTTATGAAGTTCCAAGCTATTGTGAAGGAAGCGTGCATAGAGAGCCTGTTGAGTGGCTTTGTGGCTACTATTCTTCCTATGAGAGACAACTTATTTGACTCAGGTTCTGACTCATTTTCAGGGGAAAGCTGTAAATCATCCCAAGAAAGGGCATTCATTTAATGTATTAATGATTCCACATCCATTTTGGGCCTACTTTGCTGGTTTAGTATACAACTGAGCAAAGCTGCAGAAAGTGAAGAAAGTGGGATAACTGATCTAGCAGTACAATATTAGAAGATGGACAATGAAAAGAAAAGTGGATATGGTACGACACATTAACCTACAAAGAAAGAAAATAATATAAAATATTAATGCAAAAGCAGCATGCTTGACAGAGAGACCACCAACCCTCCCTAAATTTCTCATGCCCTAATTAAGTACATCAGGAATTAAAAAATATGTCTTAATTAATTCGATCGTGGCACATTCTTTCTGGTCAAAGAAAATGAAAGGAGGGCTAAAAGTCATCATGAGCTAGCTTGATATATAACTGCTACGTACTAATTATAATTAGTGCATTTAATTATTCTCACACCTAGTACTTTCACAACCGTGTACTTTAACTTCTTTTTCCAGATCGAGGGGTCAAGACTCAATACATCAAGGTTTAAAATCTTCGATCATCTTATATAATCACACCTTTACATGACTAAATTATATACAAATAGGTGAATAAAAAATTCTAAAACTAAATATACAACTTAATTAATTAACTAAATCATGATATAATAGACTCTGTTAATTATAACACGTACATCATGTCATAATACAAAGAGTATCAGTACGCATTCGATTCAATATCACTCTTTAGTCATTGTTCATCTAGTGGGGATCATGTTTTTGGTGGGTTTAAAAGTTTTATTTTTATTAATCAATATATTGATTGAGGCCCTACCGCGGAATCACTTCATGATCCACTTTGGTATTTTCTTTTGCACTATATGCATCTCAACAGATAAGTAATGTATGTTGAAAATATCATATCAATAATTTAATTTGAGATTATATATGTTAATTTTTACATTAAGTCCAACATTGTCTAGCATTGTTTAAGTATGGCTATTATATTGTTTTGACATTCTATATAAATGTTATAAGTCGATCTAAGACGTCAAGTTAATTCAAAATACAATTATATTAATGAGTATATAATTTAATTAATTGAAATGGGGAACATATGTCCAAGGATTCAGAGACAGAAAACAACTTGGAACAAGGGTTGCTTTCCATTTTGGAAAAGACAGCTTCATCAAATATAGAACTTTCTATTGGTTGAGACGCTTGCAAGTCAGAAACTTACGCAGCTTAAAACATAATTGACGAGGTAACATGCAAAATATAAGAGCATATTCATCAACTTTATTAATTAAGATATTGCTTAACGAATATCCCAATGAATATGACAATCAGTAACAAATCATGTATTACAAGTCATGATTATGATCGATCAATAGGGTTGTGAATAGAAATACATATGATATTCCCCATCTTATCATTAAAAAAATTAGTGTTTATATATGTAAAGATTTTAATTTAGTTAGCATCATATTACTGGAAACGGCCTAGCTATTTATCACGACCACCCTTTTATTATCTTATAATTTGATAATGCATGTGGAGACTATGAGAACTATATTTAAGGAGACAACAAACATTAACATTTTTCAATTTAACATTAATGTGGCATTTCTTGATAAAATGATCCTTCAATATGCATGTATTCTCAAATTGAAAAATGAGAGTATATGATCTTAATCTATAACCTAATAATTTCATGATATTAATGTGTATGAAA
The DNA here is from genome assembly GCA_036559045.1 of Platycarya longipes. Taxonomy (NCBI): domain Eukaryota; kingdom Viridiplantae; phylum Streptophyta; class Magnoliopsida; order Fagales; family Juglandaceae; genus Platycarya; species Platycarya longipes. Next base: position 34,518,481 of record CM071802.1, read on the forward strand.
ATGTGATATTTAAGATTCTCCAATGCTTACAATAATTAGTTTTCCATAGTGGGAAAGGTGCCCCTATTAATATCTACATATATATATATATATATATATATATATATATATATACGTTATCAATATGTTTCCATCTCCACATGAAGTATACCTCTCTCACAGATCACATCATGCCCCTGGAATGATCACTATCAGAGAAAATAAATAAATCTGAAAGGGAATGGCTCATGTAAATATTCCAGGCACACATGTACATGCATGACACTAGCTAATGAAAGTAATAGTTTTGCTTTTGAACATTATAATTACAATGCATGTGCCTTGAGGGAGCTTAATGGCTTTGGGTGGACAAGTGATCAGTCTCTAATTTGCAGGAGCTTATAAATGCTTTCAATTTGACCAGATTACATTAAGATCAATCGTTTTATCATGATCATTGAAATCATGCCATATTCTTAACTTAAAAAATGTTATTTGTCGTAGATATTCTCCTTAAGTATATTCGTGTTCTCATAATCTCCTGATCATATATTATCAAATGATTAGAATTAGATAATTAAAGGATGATCATGATAAATAGGTTTCCGGTAATTATGCTAACTATATAAATTATTTTTTTTTTTCGAAAATTCTTTAGCGCACCGGGATAATAACCCCGACGCATCTTCGCGTCTTACATGGACCGAAGACGACATCGTTTCGTTTCCCAAATTTACAAACTCACCTCTCACCTGACTTATTGATATCTTCCTCACACTGGCGTCTCAGTATTTTCTTCCTCCAATTCTCTCATTCTCTCATTTCTTTCATCGAGCATAAAAATCTTGGGATATCAATCTGAAACTGCAAACAAGTTATCGAAAGTGTATTCACGAGCCCTCACTCCCGTTTTGCTAGCTTAAATGGAGAGAGGCTTGGATTTTAGGTTTCCATAGCATCCTCCTCCTCCACTGGAAGAAATTTGGGTAGAGTTTAGATTTCAAAGGAAGACGATTTATCAGAAGAAAGGATTGAAAAGTTTTTATTAATAAAAAAGAAAAACTTCACCTTTTCGATTACTTGAGAAAGGAGGCGATAATTGATACATAGTCCTCTCCTATAGCTTATATGATTTCTAAAATTGCTAATAGTCTTCAAGACCCACGATTTTTTTCCCATCAAGACCCACGAATTTTCCATTGTTTTTCTGTCAACAAAATTTAAAGCTAAAAACAAAAATGGCCTATGTGTATGGAAAATAAAAATGACTTCTTCAGAGAGCTTGGATCGTTGATATTGAACTTCTTGTTGGGACCTGACGCTTCTGGATGCATTGGTGCACTATGGAATTGAATTTGGCAATAAAGCTTCCGGAACTTCAGGAAATAGTGGGCATTTGATTTTCAAGACGAAGGCGAAGACAAAGGTTTCAATTTTGTTTCAGTTTTTTTTTTTTTTTATAAATATATTGGCCACGTCAGCCACAAAGCCGCGGCGAGAGTAAGTCACGGGGGCATCTAGCACTGCTTTTTTTTTTTTTTTTTTTTACATAAACACTATATTTTTTAATTAAGGATAAGATGGGGAATATCGTTTGACGTATTTCTATTCACAACTCTATTCATTATGATATTTATATCACTTGTGATATTTATATATTACCACTTGCGCGTATTGAGGTAATTTACATAATAATAAGAGGGATCATTTCCTGGCCTTGCACAATATATATATATATATATATATATATATATATCTTATATGTTAATCTAATCGCTGAGGAAAAATCTTGCGTACGTCTTATATCCTCCATCATCCAACGAGTGGCTTTTTAGAATTGATTTACAGCTGAGATGGTTATTGAGGAAACTCCATAATTTGTATGAACTGTGCAGCTAGCTTCAGTACTTATTTTTTCAACTTTTTGATTATGACTATATATATATGAGGTTGACATGCATTTTTGACCTTTCCTAACTGCTCCAATCATAATATATTTATAATTTCTTCGGTTTTTGGGCAAATAAAAACACAGGTAGCACGGATATCGTGGGAATTAAGGGATCCAAAAAGTGATCATCCTCATCGCCTCCGGCATGCGTCTGCTGTGTCGATTGACTAGTGGTTAATTAACTAGCTCCTTATCACCACAATAGATAGTAAGATACACCCATGATAATGTGAAAGCAGCTAACGTACTACATTAGCGTATATAAAAATTAATTTGTGTTTTTATTCTTTCTATTAATAGATAAGTCCTGCATGCAGCATGCAGTATGTGGGGTGATGATGATGATCATCACGATATATCATACTATAGTATGATATCATGAAATGTCACATTATATTGATCAAATTATTAGCTTATAGTAATGTGGCGTTTCATGATAAAGTGATTCTTGATCATGTACTGATCTCAAATTGAAAATGAGAGTATATCTTAATCTATAACCTAATAATTTGATCAATACCACCATCTTCTGCACTCTCATTTTGGTAGCATGATATATATTTCGTGATGAATTATATATAGTTATTTAAAAATTTGAAATCACCCTCACATACTGCAAGACATTATATTTCATAAAAAGTATCACAATACAATTTATATATATATATATATATATATATATATATATTAATGTGGTAAGTTTCACATTCTTATCGGTGTATCTAGTCATGATGTGCTCTGATAAAGATCGCTAATTTTCAAATCTATTTATTCTAGTTTAATATCGATATTGATGTGTATGGCTAATTGGTACGGGTACAGAGATAAGGTATTAATGTGTGAAACGCATTTTTTCAACGCCACTACTTTTAGTCATGATGTCCATGCAGTTAGGGTTAACTCGTTTGGCTAAAGCGACAAAGAGGGGAAAGAGAAGGAGTACGTATAGAGTTGTAAAAAGAAATATAAATTACGACATTCCCCATCTTATCCTTAAACAAATGGGGAACATAAGCTTAATTTGTGGTACGCATTTTACCAATTAACATCTATTATCATTAGTCACGGCGCATTTCATTGATGTCACTCATCATGTATGTAATTAAGTTGCTTTAATTTCTTGTTTATAACAAGGATTAAGTTAAGTGGGAGCACGATGAGGCAATTAGAATGATCAGGTTGGTGGCGCTCGTACGTCCACTTCGGACTGTAGGAAGCCCGAGGGTATCCTTTTCCTCGATCCACCCAATTATATATATGGTGCACGGTGGTCGCCATGAAAATGTTTTTTTCTTTTAGTATATATATTTTTCGGTTTGAAAAAAACTGACTTGTTTACACCTGCCCATGGCCATGATCTTATTAAAAAAATCATATTATCCCTAGTGATACGTTATATTATGAGTGGGTGCTCCTAATTAAGTCCTCGAGATTCGAGAAAATAACATCATGAAATGCATGCGAAGACCACCATTTTATTCCGTTTCCGAACTTCCGTTAGCGGGTGGGTGCTCCTATCTAGACGGCACCCAACTCTTTGATCACTTGATTGCTTTGGAGTTTGCAACGCTTGAAAGAAATTAGCTAGATTTAATTTGTATTTTTAACTTTTTCTTAGAATCTTATAGATCGAGTAGTACTTATATCCACACGCTATATAATATTTAGTTTTTCTTAGATCTTGTACCTCTTTATTTACTTTTATCTACACGCTAACTCATGTTAGCGTTGTCGTTAACCAGTAAAAAAACCTAGCAATTATTTTAAATGTGTTATTCTATATATTTTATATTTTAATTAGAACTTCTCCAAAATGTTAAAATGTTAAAATGCCTACATAAGATAAGGGCCGTCACAATTTACTGGAATTGGTGATCATCAATATGCATGTACTATTCATATTAAAACAAAACGCTTTGGCATAACACATAATTGAGTATGTTAATACCTAAAATTGCTTAACAGACCGGGAAGGACAAAGGAATGATTTCCGCGGGTTCACGTTGGTCATTCGGCTGTGAATATAAGTACGATACTCTTCGCGTTCATTTACAAAATAATAAATTAAAATAAGTGAATAAAAGTAAATAAGAGAGACACAGAGATCATTTACGTGGTTTATGAGCATATAATGCCTACATTAATAAATTGTTTGGGGACAAAACCACTATGCTGTGTCGTTTTACAATCTCTCATGATGGTCTATAGTTTAGGAATTTTCTCATCTTCAATTAATATAGGCTAATTTGACTCTGAAAAGATGGATTGCCCAAGAACGGCCTTGTCATGCAAGTCTAGGCTAATCTTTATCTTTTCCTGAAGGAAATTTTGAATTTTGGGAAATGTTTACCTGTTGGATTTGCCATGTTGTGTTCATTTATGACGTCTTATTTTATAAAAAGGTAAACAAACATGATTACCTTTGAGTCGGTGCATCAAAGCACTAAGCTTTAGGCACCGTTTGGATTTAGAAGTGAGTTGAGTTCATCTTAACTTACTTCCATTTCATCATTACATTTTTATAATTTTTTATACAAAACACAAATTCCTATACGTCTTTTTCAAATCTCAATACACATTTTTCAAATTCTAATATACATTTTTCAAATCTCAAAAGAATAATAATATTAAAAAATAAATTAAACTCATCTCAATTCATCTCATCTCCGAATCCAAGCGGAGCTCTGAGTGTGATTGGTTGAAAGTTAAACTAATGAATCAAAGATTAGTTGTTAGGTAACGTGAAGCTTGATGCTGAAGATCAAGATATATGCAAACCTTACAAGCTGCACGACACACAAACATGCGCACAAATGAGCTAAAAGAGAAGATTATGTCCAAAAAGCAGACAAATGTAGGAGTCCCTCTAGGTCTATTTGTCGCCTTGTCGCTAGAAGAAATCCCCCAGCTTGTTATCAAGAAGCCATAAAAAGCTACCCCATCATGAGATCAACGTCTACTCTCTCTCTCTCTCTGCAATGATGTCGATGCGGAGGAGAATGAAGTCAACACGGATTGTAGGAAGCGCGAGGGCATTCCCTCCCAGTACTCCACCCCATGCAGTAGTGGTGGCGGTCATGTGCCTTAAAAAAATGCTTAACGAATATTCATCAACCTTATTAATTAGGATGCTTAACAAATATCATAATGAATAGCATAATTAGTAACAAATCATGTATTACAAGTCATGATATTCCCCATGCTTATCATTAAAAAAATCAGTCATGTTTATCATGTAAATTAGATCTTAATTTAGTTAGCATATCACTGGAAACCTATTTATCATGAACATCCTCTGATTTTCTTCTAATAATTTGATAATACATGTGGAGATTATGAGAAAACTATATTTAAGGAGACGACAAACAATAATTTTCATTTTAACAATGTGGCATTTCATTGTAAAATGATTCGATCTTAAGGTACTCTCAAATTGAAAAATTAGAGTATATATATATATATATATATATATATTTCGTGATGAATTATATATATTATTTACAAATTTGAAATCACCCCACATACTGCAAGACTTATTATATTATTTCATAAAAAGAATCACAATACAAATTATATATATATATATATTAATGTGGTAATTAAGTTTCACATTATTATGGGTGTATCTAGGCATGCATGCATGTGCTCTGATAAATTAGATCGCTAATTTGAAAATCTATTTATTCTTCAAAGATATTATAATGAGTATGAAAACGTGATTAATTAAGATTCCCCATTGGTTATAATTAGTTTTCCATAGTGAAAAAGGCGCCCCTACAATTAATATAATCTACCTATATATATGCAGTTGAAAATATGTTTCCATCTCTACAAGTATATATACATCTCTCACAGATCACACATCACGGCCTGGAATATATCAATATCAGAGAAAATAAATAAATTTGAAAGGGGTTGCCCATGTAAATATTAGAGGCACACATGCACTTCAATTAATTTGCATTTTTTTTTTCTTATCCATGTATAACAATTTTTTCTAGTTATTTCAGGTACACCTCTTTATCTAATTTTTCATTTAGAAATGTAGTTTTAACATCTATTTAGCGTATAAATAAGCTATAATTCTATATTGAAGTTAGTGCCATATATAAGCACTTTAATCATTAATGGATGTAAATCTAGACGTTATATATCAAAATAGTCTATGTGCAAGTTAGTTTTAAAAAACTTTTGACTACTAATTTAGAGAGGCCCATTTATATTATATTTTCTCCTAAATACCTATTTATAATCAATATTTACCAAAATTTAAGTATTGTTTGACAATATTGAGTCTATTTTATCATTTATTGTCTCTTTTCAAAATGCAATATAGTTTTTAAAAGTCTTATTTAAATTTTTTCAAAATGCAATATATTTAATAGATTGAGTATCTTATTTAAAATATCATGATCTTTATTCTTTTTTCAAAGAAAATATTATATGAAATTACATTAATTTATGAGAATATTTTTATATAATTTATTTGTGAGAGTAACACTTTCTTATAGTAATTATATGCTAACTAAATTAAAAAAATTTCATAAATACTAATTTATATGGGCCCTTACCTTCTTTACCTTGTAACTTACTGAAGACATCAATTATGCCAACCCCGCCCCTAGATTAAAGGCGCTTCTTTTCTGTTCTTTCTTGGCGGAGGAGAAGGGAAAAGCAGGCAGTACTGGGAATCAAGAAAAACCCCTCTAGCAAAGCCTAATTATTTAGGGTGTAATAGGAAGATTCGTTGGAACCCGAGAGCTAGCAAGAGAATAGAAAGAATTCCATGTTGGCACGATCCCTCTTATTGTAGGCTTATTTTTTATTGGACAGTGTTATGGAAACTTCTAACAAAAATGGCTATATTATTCATTTTGTGTTCGTAATGAATTGAGTGGTTCCTTCGAGGAAGCGCTGTAAAATGTAAAAGGTAATGCCGTTGATCGCGCGCGCGTACACCTCCTACATATCTGTGTCCATGTATATTTGTCGTAAAACACCATAATTAACTTGCACCCATAACAGTTAAAAAGAAAAACACTTGCATCCATGACAAACCTGAATAATATATTATACCATCATGACTAGCTAGCTATTAGTACGGTTAGATGCCAAATCCAATCCATACAAACCCGTGAAAGCTGACCGATCTTGTCCCTAAGCAACTTGTCCATGAGCAACTTATTCTCTCCCAAAGCACCACTTCGATCCTTAAGAAAAAAAAAAAAGCACCACTTCATGAATCCCTGTTCCGTTATACTATGAGTGGGTGCTCCTAATTAAGTCCTCGAGATTCGAGAAAATAACATCCTGAAATGCGTGCGAAGTCCACCATTTTATTCCGTTCCGAACTTCGTTAGCGGGTGGGTGCACCTATCTTGATGGCACCCAACTCTTTGATCAGTACTTGATTGCTTTGGAGTTTGCAACGCTTGAAACAAATTAGCTAGATTTAATTTGTATTTTTAACTTTTTCTTAGAATCTTATAGATCAAGTTTTTATATCCACATGCTATATAATATTTAGTTTTTCTTCAATCTTATAATTCATTATAAGAAAATTTAATATATATGATAAATTATTTTCTGTCAAAATGATTATTTTCTATCAATTTTTACAGCAAATAATTATATTGACAAAAAATAATTAGTCACAGATACCAAATTTTCTTGTAGTGACTCTTTATTTACTTTTATCTACACGCTAACTCATGTTAGCGTTGTCGTTAACCAGTAAAAAAACCTAGCAATTATTTTAAATGTGTTGTTCTATATATATTATATTTTAATTAGAACTTATCCAAAATGTTAAAATGCCTACATATAAAGATAAGGGCCGTCACAATTTACTGGACTTGGTGATCATCAATATGCATGTACTATTCATATTAAAACAAAACGCTTTGGCATAACACATAACTGAGTATGTTAATACCTAAAATTGTTTGACAGACCGGAAAGGACAAAGGAATGATTTCCGCGGGTTCACGTTGGTTATTTGGTTCATGTGAATATAAGTACGATACTCTTCGCGTTCATTTACAAAATAATATAAAATAAGTGAATAAAAGTAAATAAGAGAGACCCAGAGATGATTTTCGTGGTTTATGAGCATAATGCCTACATCCGGTAGAACTATAATGTGGTTTTATAATCTCTCATGGCCTATAGTGTAGGAATTTTCTCATCTAATTCAAGAATAGGCTAATTTGACTCTCAGGCCGGCTCAATAGTTTGAAGGGTCTAAGGCTAAAAATTAATTTGAGACTTTTTTATTTAAAAAAATAATAATTTTAATTTTAATTTTAACTTTTACATTATATTTTTATGTAAAAATAATTCCAATCGCTTTGTAAAGTTTATTGATTAAAATTTTATTTTACATTTTCAACTAATAATCAACTTCATCCTTATTAGAAGATTTTCAATTTAAATAATATTTTATCAAATCTAGCTAGTTTTACAAGACGTAGTTTAGACTCTTAGAGGCTGTTTAGGAACACAAATGTTCTCAATTATTTTTAGGTACTCTCATTTTCAATTTTTTTCTCTCTTATAAAAAAAAAAATATATCTTAATTCAAATTATTTTACTACTATTCATATATATTTCAAGATATTCTATCTAAACAAGTCTTAGAAGTAATTATAATTATTATTATAAATAAAGTTGTATAAATAACCTACACATTATGAAAAAAGTGAGTCATTGCCTTTTTAAAGAATCATACAAAAATATTTTAAGAATACTCAAAAATTAAATTTTGTTATTTATAATTTTCACATTATATATTAAATTAATAATGTCAAAATATAAGTGTATTCTTAGAATGAAAGTATTTGAAATAATTATTAAGTATGATACTTTTTAGAATTAATAATAATATAATATCTATTTAATACTTTTAACTTTTTTTAATTAAATATATATATATATCTATTTTTAAATCTTATTTTGATTTTTTTAAAATTTTTTTTTTTTTATTAAAGGCTTTAGACAATTGCCCACTTACCTAATGAAAGAGCCGAGCCTGTTGACTCTGAAAAGATGGATTGCCCAAGAACATTGTCATGCAAGTATAGGATAATCTTTATCTTTTTCTGAAGGAAATTTTGAAATTTTGAGAATTGTTTCACTGTTGGATTTGCCATATTGTGTTCATTTATAACTTCTTACTTTATAAAAAGTAAACAAACATGATTACTTTTCAGTCGGTGAATCAAAGCACTAAGCTTTAGTGTGATTGGTTGAAAGTTAAACTAATGAATCAAAGATTAGTTGTTAGGTAACGTCAAGCTTGATGCTAAAGAAGAAGATATATGCAAACCTTACAAGCTGCACGACACACACACATGCGCACAAATGAGCCAAAAGAGAAGATTATGTCCAAAAAGCAGACAAATGCAGGACTCCCTCTAGGTCTATTTGTCGCCTTGTCGCTAGAAGAAATCCCCCAGCTTGTGTAGAAGCCATAAAAAGCTAGCCCATCATGAGATCAACTCCTCTCTCTCTCTCTCTCTCTCTCTATCTCTCTCTCTCTCTGCGATGATATCGATGCGGAGGAGAATGAAGTCAACACGGATTGTAGGAAGCGCGAGGGCATTCCCTCCCACTCCACCCCATGCGGTGGTGGTGGTCATGTGCCTTAAAAAAATGCTTAACGAATATTATAATTAGTAACAAATCATGTATTTCAAGTCATAATTATGAATAGGGTTGTGAACTGAAATACACATGATATTTCCGCAGCTTATCAATAAAAAAAACAGTACTCCTCGGTACAGGCAAAATGGGTTCCGAACCCATTTGCGTACCTAGCTGATCGATGTGGGAATGTGAGTCCGATGTTTATTTAAAAAAAAAAAAAAGAAAGAAAAGAAAGGCGCGGTAAAAACTGGAGTAAAGCTTCTGTCGGGAGCTTCATACTGCCAGCATATAACTAACTAAAAAAAATTAGTGTTTATGAAAAAGATCTTAATTTAGTCAGCATATTACTCATGGAAACCTATTAATTATCTCGACCATATATCCTCTAATTTTCTTCTAGTAGTTTCATAATACATGTGGAGATTATGAGAAAACTATAGTATTTAAGGAGACGACAAATTCATGGACGCAAGCAAGAATGAATTAATTGAAGTCCTCAGCACAAAGTTCTGCTTGCTTTATTTTAGGTCAATTAACAGTACTACATGACATATAGACCAAACCCGGTTTTTATGGAACTAATAAAACAAGCTGGATTAAACAAGCTGGTCGTTTTTCTTGAAGGGCTCAAGTCTCCAGATCAAGAACAAACCCAGCAATAGAGCCCGCTGCTGCTGCTATGGTGACGATGAGGCACATGATGCTCAGGATTTGAAGAAGAATCCATTGGGTGCTCCACTTTGATATCTCTTTTTGCACTATATACATCTGTACAGGCAAGTAAACTGTGAGAGGCCAAAACCCTAAAGCTCCAATAAGTCCAACGACGTCGTTGAAGAACGGCAGAAGCATTGATATGCTAGTGGTTGTGACCACAAAGATTGTTCTCCAAACCAGAAGAAAGAGGTCCTTGAGTTTGTAGGGGCCGAAACACGGGATTATGATCTCTCTGGTGATGAGAGTAGGAAATCTGTCTGTTACGGCATCCTCAATCACATGGGAGAGTGCACGCGAATGAACTTGGTATGCACCAATATTCTGGAGGAGCAAGGCAACATTTGCCGTGAGAAGCAGCCAATTTATATATACGTTATTAAAATCGAAACCGAAATCAGCGAGGAGGTCTCTAGGTGTCTCCTCGTTTCCAAAAGCAGCATAACTCGCACAGCTACAAAGCATGTACAGAAAGGTCATCAAGGCAGAGCTAAGGATAATGGCCTTCTTCATTTTCTTCAATCCCAATGGTGGGGACTCAACTTTGTCCTGTTTAATTTATATTATATCGTTAGTTCAACATATATATAATCATATAAGAAAAAATGAAGGGCATAAACTTGGAGAGATATTAATACAGTACCTGTACTTCGAAAATGGTGTTGGAGTAGGCATGATATGCAAAAGCTATGTCAGCAACTGCTAGGAAGATCTTTGATACCATTTTTAATGTCACACTACCGAAGCTTATTCCAATCATGCTTCCCCTAATCTCTCCATTTTCTATTAATTGACACAGCAACAAGCAAAGTCAAATTGTTTGGACGATTGTGAAGTAAAATAAAATTATCCCCAAAGGACACCATTGATAGGTCAAAATCAAACTTCATGGATTCTGAGTTTCCTCTTGGCTCTTTACTTCCTAATGGAATTTTTTTTAAGGGGCGCCGGACTCGAGAAATTATATTTGCAATCTTATGAAAGACTGAAGGAAATCATGAATTTTATGAACGCTTGTATTTATATCTTAAGATAAATGTTATCTAGATTTTAGAAAAATGGTAAAGTGAAATAATGAACCTGCCTGCAATTTTGGCAACACCAAGAACAAGAAGAAATGTTGAATAGATGAAGGACAGGAAGGGTTCAATATAGGAAAGGTTAAAATGTTGATCAAAGGCAGGAACTTGGAACAGAACTACTTGAATGACGCCGACAAAAATCATAAAAGTATTGATGTTCATGTGGCATCCATCTTTTCCGTGATCCACTTGGAAGCAATGAAATCTCACGAGTGCCCTGTAATCAGCAAGCATACACAACATGAGTCATGAATTAGCATATATAGTTCATACATGCAAGATCATCTAAACTATCACCTAGTATATTATTATATATGAATAATCCAACATTGAAATTCTAGCTAGTACTTAAATTCAAACTTACATCATGCTCAAGGATGATGCTATTATGTCCCCAATTGCCATTCCAATGAGGTTTTGGCCAAGAACAAATCTGTACATCAGGGTATGCCTTTCACCTAGGAAAATAGAAGTAGAAAAATTTAAATCTATGCCAAGTCATAATAAATTCATTCATGAACTTAATATTCCATGGGAGATATGAAAGCCATATTTACCCAGAATTGTTCTGACGGCTTTTAGATAAGTATGGTAGTTGCTTCTTGACGAACTAGTACTACTGGGTTGATAAAATGCGGATAGCATAATAGATGTAGAAGCAGTAGCAGCGAAGAAGAAGAGCATAACAAAAAGACCAATAATCCAACCGAGTTGAGACATAGCCCACGCTAAAGGAAGAATCCCACTTCCGATTACAGCTGAAAACATCCTCGCACTTGCGCTCCAGACATTACCTAAATCATGATGGTGCAAAAACATCAGAAAAAATAAAAAGAGAAGATCATATTATGCTATACATGATGATGAAGTATATATTTATAACCGGTTCTTCTCTGACGGCCGTCATCGCCTAATTCATGATCATGTGTTTGCAGGTTGGTCATCTCGATCTCGGCCATCATCATCATGTTGTTGCTCTTGATAGCCCCAAATTAGTCACAGAGGTCGTGGCCAAGTTTCTTGTTCTAATCACTAGTTTCTTTACGTTATATAAATATACATTAGCACCACTTTTTCAATCCGGCCACCACTTTTTCAGAGCCAAGGTAAAGGTTAATGGGAAGAAGCGGTACGTATTATGAGAATATTTTAATTTAGTTGGCATATTATTAGAAGAGAAGGAGTGCATGCTATTGCCACAAAGGCTGGATTATATAAAAATAATATATCAATTTAACAATAAAAATAATTTTACAATTTGACAAATCATACAATATCAAATCATATTAATTTATGGGATTATTTTTTATATAAATTCTTTGTGAATGTTAGAATATTTATCTTCCTGATTAAGAAAATCTATTTATCATGACCATCCTTTAATTATCTTCTAATAATTTGATAATACATGACGAGGAGATTATGAGAAAATGATGTTTAAGGAGAAGGCAAATAACATTTTTCATCATGATAAAATTGAAAAATGAGAGTATATCTTGGTCTACTATAATCTAATAATTTGATCACTATAAGAAAAATGATTTTTGTGATTAATTAATTACGATAGAAAAACTATTTACAATTAATTTTGAATGTAAATAATTATTTTCTAGGAATTAATTACTGATTGCAAATAAGCAATTTATTTTTGTAGTGGATGTTGATCAATACCGGCCACATCCTCCACACTCTCATTTTGATATTTCGTGATGATGAGTTATACCATTTACAAATTTGAAATCACCCCACATTGATCAAGGTGTGTAGTAATTATATAAGCTTCCACATTCTAGCTAGCTAGGTGTGTATTTAATGTGGTGATAAAGAGCTAATTCGCAAATCTATTTATTCTTTGCACGCATTCTAGCCCTGGTAGGCTTTTTATTTGGCCAAAAACCGAAGAATTGAATCAATTACAATCGGAGCAGTTGGGAAAGATCGACGTGTCAACCCCGGCCATTTAGTAAATAATGATCACAAAGTTGAAAAATATCGGAAGCACATGATTTCATACGTACAAATTGTGGAGATTCCTCAATATATAACCATCGACGGATGATCAGCTGTAAATCAATTGTTAAAAAGCCATTGATCATTGGACAATGGAAGATATATATATATATATATATATATATATATAAATATGACGCAAGATTAATTTTCCTCGACGATTAATTTGAAAGCTGGAGAGCAATAAAAAATATACATCAATATTATCAAAATTGATATGTACATTCCATTGCACAATGGATAAATTCAATATGTATAGAAACATCCCCTTAATTATTAGTACATAAGATAAGTATATATGAACCTGCAATATGCACGAATTTTTTGAGGAAGTCATTAGCCAGAAAGTCAAGACGACAACCAAATGTTTCTTAAGGTAATTAATGAATGAGAATTTACTGTACCTATTTATAATTAGACATATGATGCTGTTCAAGATAGTGATCACTTGCGATCCATTCTTCAGGCAATTTGTCCTAACTAATTTGCACAACTCAAAGGTTCAATAATGAGGTATCTTTCTCATCATTTTAATTACCTAATTCATTAGAGGGGTCCACGTGGTTTTTAACTAATTTGAGCCTGCTTATTCATCTTTTCGATCCCTTCTCAGAGACGATGAGACGTATATGGGCGATTATAGATTATGTGGTCTACTTCTTCTTGTTCAAGGACGTTATTATTGTGGATCGATTATAAACTTAGTAAAGTACTTACAGGAAGATTAAATTTTACCATTTAAACTATATATATATATATATATATATATATGAATATACTCTACACATGCATATGATCAGTACGTAATAAAATTTAGCAAAATAAACAAGTGAAAGATATAGCACACCGAACAGGAGGAGGCCGTGGTTAATTCGGGTCCCCACTCCTCACAAAATGATTCTAGTGATCTTCAATGTACTCTCAAATTGAAAAATGAGAGTATATATGCATGCGATAATTGCGCCGATTCCTAATTCCTTATCGTTCTATTTAATTAGTCATGAGCGCGTGGTCCTAATAAGTCCTCCTCGAGATTCCAGAATATGCGAATTCCATCATTTTGATTCGTTCCGTTAGTGGGTGGCTGCTGATCCTATCTTGACTGTTGAGATGCATGCAGCACCCAATTACTCTTGGATCACTTGATTGCTTTGCAGTTTGCACGTTTGAAACAAAAGCTAGATTTTGTATTTTTAACTTTTTCTTAGAATCTTATAGTGTACTGATATCCATATGCTATATTTAAGTCTTATTTGTCTTAGGAGATAAAATTAAAATTTTTAATTTTTTTTAAAAATTTATTATTATATATTTTCAAATTTTTATATAAAATAGAATAAATAATTTAACTTTTCTAAATTCTAAAATAACTTTTTCAAATATCAAAATAAAACTTATATTAAAAAAATATATTACAACAATATATATTTTTTAAAATTTTTATCTCATCTAATCTCATTTCATCTTTAAAAATAAATTATATCTTACTTTTTCTTTAGATCTTATAACTCTTTATTTACTTTTATTCACGCGCTAACTGTTAGCGTTGTGATCGTTATGCAAAAAAATGAAAAAAAAAAACTTGGGAATTATTTTCAATGTGTTGTTTTTTTTTTTTTTTTTTTTAGGAAGGAGGGCCTGCCAAACCGAGCCAACCCCGATAATGTTCGACAAATTATGTCGGCGAGATGTCTTGATCGATAGCCATACAGCACTCTCCAGTCAAGGGCGAGCGTGGCATAATTAGCCAACCGACCCTTTTTAAATTATATTATATCGTTAGTTCAACATATAATAATATAAGAAAAAATGACAGGCATAAACTTGGAGACAAATAATATTAGAAGTACCTCATGAACTTCAAAAATGGTGTTGGAATTATATCCATTATATGCAAAAGCTATGTCAGCATGTTACTCCAGCGATGCTTATTCCAATCGATGCTTATTTTTAATGTTACTCTACCGATGCTTGGATACTATTTTTTAATGTTACTCTACCGATGCTTATTCCAATGTCAGCGCAACTGCAGGGAAGATCTAGGATACTATTTTTAATGTTACTCTACCGAAGCTTATTCCAATCAGGCTTCCCCTAATCTCTCCATTTTCTATTAATTGACACATCAACAAGCTGTAAAGTCAGAAAGTTATGCTATATATATTATAAGATACTTTTTCAATGTATAAAACATAATTTAGGAGGCCTATTAACAATTATCATGCTGAACGTAAGTAGTACTAACAAATCATGTATCACAAATCATGATTAAATTTCTGATCACTTGATCATCAAAAAAAAAAAAAGTGTTTGGATTGTGAAGATCAAGAGCAAAGAAAGAGTTAAAAGGAAAACTGATAATAGAAAAAATAATCATAGTTGGTATTGGTAATTTAAGAAGAATTTTTTTTTTCTACTTTAAATCTTGGCGCCATTATGAACCTGCCTGCAATTTTGATTACACCAAGAACAATAAGAATAATGGGCCTTTGTCGGGTTGATTTCTCCATTCAACAATTATATTTTTCAAGAGTAATGTAATTTATAAAGTGAAGAATTACCTGGCGAGAAGAGGTGCTTTGGGGGAGAATAGTTGCTTACGGACATGGGTCATGTTCCTCGAGAGTTAAAGAGGTTTGTATAGATTGGATTTGGCCAATCTTACAGTAGTAGCTAGTCATGGTATAGTATTTTATTCAGGTTTGTTATGGTGTGAGCATGCAAGTTAATTATGGTGTTTTACGTACGTTATGATCTAGATAATATACATGGGCACATGAGAGATGAAAAGGAGGTGTACCGCGCGATCGACGGCTTTACTCGGCCCACCCCTTTAATTTAGGGGTGGGGATGGCATAGTTGCTTGGCTTCATTAACAAATTAAAGAGGGTAAGTGCCCCGGGAATTATGTAGTTTTTGGCATCTAGCTTGTAATTTGGTTTGGTGTCTAGAGTTTTTTTATGCTTGGATTTTGGTCTTTTTGAATATTTGTAGTCTCTAAGCTTTTGCACTATAACATATTTAGGCTTTAATGACGGTTTGAGATTTATGACGGTTTTCAAACTCTTACCAAAACTCATTTTTGGTAACAGTTGAACCGTTACTAAAGACAATTGCTAGATTTTCTTACGTTCAAATTTAGACGATTTTTCGTTTAAATGTTGAGTGCACGTTTGAATAATAAGATTAATTACGTTCGAACGTGAATTTTTCTAGCACCAACATTCGAACTATATTACCAAACGTTTAATTTAATTTAAAAAAAAAATACTTTTACACCTTATTTTGACACCTTTACTATTTTATTACATTTTGATTTTTTTTTCTTTGCTTAATAGTGTAGGATTTGATTATTGGTATATTGATAATATTTTTTTTAAAATATCTTAAAATGATTAAAATATGAATAAAAAGTATATAAAGAAATTAAAATAAGATTCTATTCTAACAGGGCCCTCTTAATATTATACAAATTTTATACTCTATTGAATTATAAAATAATTTAATCTGTAGAAGATATGAAGTACAATGATTTAAAATTAAATTTAGATAAACTAATATTAAAAAAAATTGAGAAAGGAAAAAAATATATATATATACATTATATGAGCAGTTGATCTACTACATAAATTAAAAATAAAATACAAAAAGACTAAAAAAAACATAAAATCAATGGACTATAGCCTATCTCTCGATGATGTGATCTCATCAGTCAAAGTCTCAACCTTAACACGTAAGGTATCTGTATTAGTGGACAGTTACTCCATATGCTCATCTATATACACAGTGATTGCAGCAGTCTATGCAATGAGCTGCTGATCGATATGCGCCTGCAGCTGTCCCAACATGTCGGCCATCCAAGCCAGTGGCACCTCCCCACCCGCAGCATGTCCCCTCTGAGGCTGCCGACTAGTCTCGACAATGTCAGCAGAATCTCCCGTGTCGATCTGACGCTAGGCAGGTGAAACCAAATTTGCTACAAGAGAAGGCACACGACTCCTCTGTTCCCAACTTTGCTTATACGTGTGGATGTCGATAGGGCCTATCTGCTGCTGCACGATCTCCGAGACCTGAGGTGACACTCCTACAGACAGAAGTAGTTGGATGATGATGATTCCATAAGGGAGGTTGTCTGTCGAGACAATGCACGACTCATAGCGAATCCTCTCAAAGAATACCCATGGAAGGTCGATTAGTTCTCCACGTGCCAACATGAATGTCGATGTGTGTGCAAGGGGATCCACGTTGTGTGCAACAATGAGATGCAATATGCAGAAGAAACCTTCAAGCGTACTCTACCAAAACATGTCTGACATTTTGGGCCCCTCCCAGTCTCTGCTAGTGAGGATGTATAAATTCTCATCTTATTGAGGACCCTCTTGCTTGAGTCAAAGTCGACGTGGTGACTGCATGTAGAGTGAATTGGGCCAGTCTAGGATACCCCCATGCCAGCATCAGCATCTGAAAGCAGAGCTGGTGCAGCAGCTGCATCCTCCACCAGCTGTGGCGAGATGTTTTTAATGAAGTTAAGGATCACATTCGCAGCCGTATGCTGGTGAGATAAATTTATAATTATATTTTTTTTCCATCAATAAGTATATCGTTACTTAATTCACTTTTTAGGATGAATTCAACCTTGATTTTACTTATATCGAAGATGTGAGAACTGTAAACAAACTAATGGTTATATTCTTCCAACACCATAAGGGTCAATGTTACGAGCACTTCAAAAAATTTCAAACATTGGAATAGGCTACGAAGTTTCCTTTCCAGAAGATGAAGTTAGATGATTGGGTAAAGTGTTGTGATCTTTTCGCAAGTTCTGATTATTAAGTATTCTAAATTAGTTAGTTGTTTACATTTGTATCCATTCTAAATTAACAATAACATTATTAATTAATTTTGTAGAACTTAAGTTCGATGAATGCACATAATAGATCTGCTCTCACTGTCCGCTATCGTACTAATTCAAGGTCATTCTACCGTCTTACTGAGAATATGATAATTAATAACTTATAAAAATTTATTTATTTTTCTGATAATTATTTTTATTTAATTACTAACATTAAATTTCTCAATTGCTAATGTGTCTTTGATAGAAACGTGATGATCTTGAAAAATTTTTCCCCATTCATGTTTGTGCTGCTGCTCACACCAATGAACATAGTGAATGGATGGATTATGCCACTGCAAAAAATTATGTAAGCAATATTAATTTAAATTAATTATGCAATATCTGAATAATTTATTTTTGTTCATATTTCAATTAATTTTATTGTTTTATATGTGTTTTTTTTCAAATTGCAAGATAGAATGTTGAAGATGCATTCATCTTTTGGGGAATCATTTCCTAATGATATAAACATATTCACAAAACTGCTTAGGGTTAAGTCTAGCATAGTCAGAGGATTGAGACGTTCAGTGAAGCATTTGGCTGGTTCATCATCCTCCATGAGTTCCTCTATCTCAAAGATTCATAATCTCACCAAAGATTTAGAAATAGTACGACGAGAAAATGAGATTATGTGGTTGAGACAGCAAGAGTTGGAGTCTCTCCCAAAGCGATATTCTGATCTAGAGATGTGTGTGCAGAGCAGCAGAGAGAGTACAAGAAAAACATGTACACTACAGTCTAAAAACAACTGTAGAGAGAGATGGCGGCCTAGATGGAACGTGTTATGTCACTACAACATGATCGCGGTGGACAAGGAAAAAAATGATAAATTTTATCTTTTTTTTATTATTTTGAATTTTTAGTATCTAACTTTGATATGCTATAAGATATTGTAAGTTGCTAGATTGATTATATAATATGATATAATTTTTATGCCTTTTAATTTTATTAGAATTTACAATTTTTGACAAGTACGTTCAAATGTGCACATCAAATGTTTGAACCTTAATTTTAATTGCATTCGAACGTACCACACAACGTTCGAATGAACAGACCAAAACGTTCGAATGTTTATGAAACTAACATTCAAATGATAGTAATAACGTTTGAACATTAGAGAAACGAACGAAGTAGTATATCGTTCGAATGTCAGTCAGATGGGTTTACGTTCAAACATCATGTTATACGTTCGAACATGACTTTTGGTGACACATTTGAACCATCACTAATTGTTCTAATGTTTGAACGTTACATCAAACGAAAATGTACTAACCGTCACAAAAAAAAAATTATGACGGTTAAATAATAAAATGTCACAAATACTTATCTGTGACGTACTTACTATGACAGTTATCGTGATGGTTTCTAACTGTTACTAAAAGTCTTTCGTGACGTTTTGATCATTTTTTATTATGCTTTTGCTTGTCACTAAAGTCTAAATTTGCTGTAGTGTTGGTTTATAATCACAGTTTTTCTCTACCACATGTAAGGGCTATCAATAAAATTAGGATACCGTTCTCTTCTAAAAAAAAAAAGGAGGTTAGCTAGATTGAAACATTGATGTAAGGATCAAATAGAAAATTTAAAAGGGAGGAAGAAACCAATTAGATATCATCATGATAAGTGAATGTGTAAAATTTGATTTGTGTCTCAAGTATCATGCCCAATTTGGGGCGTAACATGCATGTTCTACTTTCATTAGCTGTAAAGTGCATGCATGTGTACTGCATGGAATATTTACATGAGCATGTCCTTTCAGATTTATTTAATTTCTCTGATATTGATTGCAGGGAATGTCTGTGAGAGAGGTATATACTTGGGGAGATGGAAACATTTGATCAGGTTCTAGATGATCATATTGATAACAACGTCTCTTGTGATATTTATTAGGTTGTAGATTAAGATATGCTCTCATTTTTCAATTTAAGAGTAAATGAAGAATCATTTTATCATGAAATGCCACATTAAAGTTAAATTGAAAAATGTTATTTTTCGTCTCCTTAAATACCGTTTTCTCCTAATCTCCTTAATATCAAATTATTAGAAGATAATTAAAGGATGGTCATGATCATAATTAATAGTTTTCCAGTAATATGCTAACTATATTAAAATTTTCAGTACATTAACACTAATTTAAAGGATAATATTGGGAATGTTGTATGTATTTGTATTCACAACTCTATGCGTACTGATCCTTCCCTTTACCGGCCTAGTCTTTGTCGCTTGAGCCAAACGATCCAACCTTACCATGCACACTAAAAGTTGTGGCGTTGAAAAACTAAAAAAAATATAATTTTATTAATAATCACTTTTTTAATCATTAAATAAAAAATCAGTTTTAAATAAATTAAAAAAAATGATAATAAAAGAGTAGGAAAGATATTATTATTCATGTCTGGAAACATAATTCAACCATATATATATATATTTGAGCAACCTGAATATTTTTTACAACAGATGAAAGACCCATTACAATTAAAAAAAATATAAAATAAAATACTAGTATTACTCAGCCGGCCGTCCTAGCCCTCGTATCTGAGCCCAGCTCGCATGGGCAGTGACCCCATCTGTTTGTCGAGAGGGTGTAAGGAATACGGACCGTACTCCCACGCTTGGGCCTCAATAAACGCCAATTGAATCCATATTCTGTTTTAGAGGCCCTTTCCTTTTTTTTGGGCCCAAAACATGTTTTTACCGGCCTTTTTGACTATTTGTGAGTCTATAACCTCTTTCTCAGTCCAGACTCTAAACCTGCAAAATAAAAACAAATTTTGAAAATCTAAAATATATAAAAATAATGTCTATTTATAAATATAAATTAATCTAAACTAGTTTTGAACCCTAAATAAACTTAATAAAGTTACTAACTACTAGTTCTGAAATATCACAAATTAGTCTAAAATTATTACAAATTAATGTAAAACAATTAAAAATAGTTTGAATAATTTAATAATAATAAATCTACATCACAAAAAAAAAAAAAGGAAATAAAAGAAACAAACCCAAAGTCCCACCAACTCCAAGTGTTCAATAAAATCTGAAAAAAAAAAAAGAAATGAAAATGAGAATATGATGAATCAAAAGAAAATAACTTCGAAAATAATTTATATTTTGTAGCCTTTTGACTTCATGAATTTTTGGATTTTGGGAATTTAGGACTTCAACAAGATAAAATCTATCACATTGTATTTCAAACTGTTTAAAAATTAGTAAATGATTAAGGTAACAACTTTTTAAAAACCTTTTTATAATTTTACAGAATCGAAGTTCATTTTTAGTGAAGTGTCATATTTGCAATGGTTGATTATGAAATGAGTTATAAAAGTATCGTAAGTATTTCATTATAAGTAATACAACATACATGTCTTTTATATGTGTGCAAGGTTCGTGCAGATGTTTTTCTATATTTTTTTTTAACATAAAATGTAGATCCTATAAAAAATATATATATATATATATATATATTTTTACACTTTTTTTTTTTAATGGCGAGCTGTCTTTTTTAGAAAATGCATGTAAAATCTTGTATAATTGAAACTTGTTAAAAAAAAGAAAAAAAAAAACTCTCATCACCATTAGAAGTTATGTGCCTTGTTTGGATTTAAAATTCAATTTATTCCAATTCATCTTATTCCATCTAATCATTACAACTTATTTAAATTCTTAAACAAAATACTACATTTTCAAATCTCAAAATAAAAATAATATTAAATAATAATATTTTATTCAACTTTCATGTCAAATCATCTCAAGTCATTCTTTAATTATTAGAGTGAGTTCAATTCATCTCAAATCAATCATTGATGGAATCCACTATTTTCTCAACTTCACTTAAAAAAATTAAACTTAACTTACATCTTATATTCAAACACATATCTCAACCTTTCTATAAAAAAATATATATGAAATATGAAACCGAGATAGTTATATTTTAGAAAATTATAATGATAGCGAAAATGTCTAAACTTTGTTCTTATGAAGGTGGGAGTTATATATGATTTTTGTTTCTTGTATACTGTTTCTCGTATACTGCCTCTTCCCTTCTTTCTAATGGGTTTCGAATATAAGAATCATTTATTGGAAAGAATAATGAATTGAGTTCATAATAATTGAATTGAGTTCATGTATTTACCTCAGTCGGCAACACATCCCTTGCTTGCTGTCTCTATGTGGTAAAGTTTGATTAAGTAACCGACCAACTCGCTTATCTCTTCTTAATACTAGCACTAATTCTGCAAAATTGCGCCAATTATAATTTTAAAGATTTGAGGACTTCGATTAAATGAGATTTTAGATTACATTCCAAACATATCTAATGAGACTCATAATATATTACTATTCATATTTCAATTCAAATCTTCTACGATCACCTCAACTTCAAAACGCAACTTTAATGTATACAAATTGATAGTTTACAACGTCCACTAGGTTGAAAGTCCTGGATTGTATCAAATTATTTTTTAACTATTTGTGAGGCTGTAAAATATATGTTTACTTATTTATTTGTGCATAATGGTGAAAAAATATTAGAACTTAAGAATTCATTGACTATTATTTAACTATTTGGATATTGAAGTTGAGATCACCCATTACTATTCACTATTATTTAATATTTATTATTACTCTTATTAATATTTTATTATTGTTCATATATCATCTAAGATTACCTCAGTACCCAAACGTTCCTTAAGATTGTGTTTGGATAATAAAAATATTGCATTTAATTTCATCATTACAATCTTTTAAAGTTTTTATACAAAATATAATAGATAAATCTTAAAAAAATTATAATATTAAAAAATAATATTTTATTTAACTTTTAACTTTTATCTTAACTCAATATCCAAATCACACCAAATCACCATAACCCATATCAAACTAATTATTGATGAGATCAACTATTTTTTTAACTTACATAAAAAGTTAAAATTTATCTAAACTTGTTTCATATATTCAAACACATATATTAACTTATTTACATTCGAAAACTTAAAATTTATCTGAACTCATTTCGTGTCCTTAATTTCTCAATTTTAACATTGCAACAGAGCTACCAAAAGGCCTACGTCTATTTCTTTTCTAGTAACCAAACATGGATCCCAGCAACTCCTTGGAAAAATCTACTAGAAATCCACTCTTTCTGTAAAAATATTTGTAAGTATACAAAATTATAATAAGTAGTAAATTATTTTAAAGAAAACAAATGTCAAACCTATAGAGATTAATTATGTTATTGAGTACTGAAATATATTAAATTAATTAATATTTAGAAAACTGAAAACCAAATGAAAAAATTTTACTATCTAAATTAATTTGAAATACTTTAACATGATAAAAAAAAAAAAGAGAGTACAAAAATTTACGATTGTAAATATAATAAAAATAGATTTAGAGCGTTTGATTTCACTTCGCAAATTTCTTACAATTTATTCTTTCTAGTTATTAAATTTCAATAATCCCATGTTGATGATAAAATATCTCCAACTAATAATTTCATAACTATATGCGAATTTAATTAATTGGAGAGTCATTAAGTTATTTGAATTTCTCTTAAAAAATCACATTAGTCGCAATAAAATAGCTTTATTTTTGCTTAACTAATGATGTTTAACCCTAAAGCTAAAATCTCAAATCACCTATGATCTCATTGAAATTCAATAGATCAAATAATAATTAGTCAGAAAATTGCAAGCATTAAAAATAAAAATAAACACTCAATCTTGAAAATATTAAAAATAAAATAAGTTAAAATATAAATTGTGTGTTCAATACTAGACTACATCGTAGCTCTAGAAAATAAAATTAGTTTATAATGAAATTGAAAAGAAAAAGAATAAGACTAATATTTTTCTTTGGAGTTGGTTGATAAAGCATGCAATTTCGTCTCTATCCTCTAGATCTACCTCCTAAAAAGGCTTTGACTTTTTTTTTTCTCAATTCTAGTTAGACTCCAACGTGCGATGCACGTTTGTCTAATTTAAAAAATATATATGAAAAAAATTACTTTTATTGAAAAGAATACAAATATCATATCAAGATGAAAAAAACTATGTTTACTTATACAATGTAAAGGAGGACAATCAGAC
Source organism: Platycarya longipes (assembly GCA_036559045.1). Classification (NCBI taxonomy): domain Eukaryota; kingdom Viridiplantae; phylum Streptophyta; class Magnoliopsida; order Fagales; family Juglandaceae; genus Platycarya; species Platycarya longipes. Next base: position 34,542,844 of record CM071802.1, read on the forward strand.
ATGAAAAGAATAGTGAGATAAAAAATTAAAAAAAAAAACCAAATATTTTGCTTTAGGGGTGGTTGAGCCGAATTTCAATCAGAATTCATTTCAACCTAACAAATAAACTTGAAACCTTCAACAACATGCTCATTTTCTATAACAGACTCAGTTCTCGAATCGAATAACCATTGCAGGAAAGTGAAAAACTTTCAAATATTAAAAAAGGTTTGAGAACTAAATATGCACTAAATTCAAAGGCAAAACGTTAGAAAGATCATCTTACTCCGAATCCAAATACGACATATCCAATCTAACATTGAAAAATGATGACGGCAATATTTATCTATGAAGACATACACATATCAAAAAGGCCACAAGTCTTCTCATGTATATCTATCATAATACTGGCATACACAAATATTTAGCTTGATAGTCTATATAGCCAGTTGATGACAGAACTGGATAAAACTGATCTATTTTTTAAAGCAAAAGAAACTTCCCAAAGGCTTAGAAATTAAATAAAACCAATAAAATTATGCAGAAAGAGATGAAGATGCATAGATACCCCCATTTGACAACAGATACGAAGATATTAATTCAGGACCTTCTGCATATCTTGCTTCTCTAGTTCCTTGTATGCCCTGACTTCTTCTTGGTTCATAGACCTTGCTGGATATTTTGTTCCCACTAAATATCAAGAAAAAGAAGCTATTATTCTATAATAAGTTCAGAAACTTAGAAAATATGCTGGCAAGCAAGACAAAATTGCCATGCAAAAAATAAGTCACCAAATAAAATCAATTAAATCAAAAAAGAAAAAAGAGAATAAAACAATATTGACATGCAAACCAAATTTTTCATCACCTACTTCTATTCCAATCTGACGTACACCAGTCGCAAGAACAAACTGAAGCATCTGACTGGCTGGAAGATAATCAAGTAAAAAATATTTATAATTTGGAATTACATAATAAAAAACCAACAAGAAACACAGCAACAAGTGCCAGTTGATTTCAATCATATGAAACTTGGGCAGACCAATCCATTAAAAACACCAAGATGAACTTCTATCTCATGATGAATCCAGAGGTTGGAAAGTCTCTGAGTTATGACGCTCTGCAATAATCGCCAAGAGGAATAAGCTTTTAATCCCAGCTCATGCCAGAGTGTAATAAAAAAAATTAAAAAAAAAAACATCTTCTCTAAGTCTCATATTTTAAGTTAACTTTCTATACTTAAAGAAAGGGTCTTATAAGGGTTTCATTAATCATCGAAGCCAAAGTCATTCAAGCTACCTATAAGAGCCTCCAAACCCGGCATTGAAGATGGAATTGCTCCTGAAGGCTCCTAAAATCTACAATTGTTTCCCAAAAAAAAAAAAAAAAAAAAAAAATCATGAAAAGAACAAAGCATACAATTACTGCACAAGTAAATCTTAGAAAAATGCAAACGTTTATATATACAGCAATAACCAATAAATATGATCATGAAAAAAATAGCTTCAATATAACATACATCCAAAGGGATGAACTTTGGAGCCCTGGGCTCAATCGTAAAGTTGCATTCCCTTTGTAAATTGAGTGGCCCACAAAAAACCTATGCGGGAATGTTCTTGCTACACATACAAAGGAAATCGAGCCAAAAAATTGCATTATTAACACTATAAATAGAGGAAAAATTGTAGAGAGAATTTTTGGTGGTCTTAACCCTGTTTATGGTGGTCTTTCTTACTTCTGGAAGGAATTTTTGGTGAAATAATTAAATAAGCCCATCCTAGGTTGAGAGAAATCATTTAAACCCACAATTTGGTTGCAGAGACAATCGAGGAAGAAAAGAAAAGAAATGAAGACTTTGAACTGACCCACCCAAAAAAGACAGTTTCCAATTTTTTTGGGATGCATCTATCTTTTCATGATTCCCTCCCTTTTAGTCTTCATCATTCCCTGTCCTTTATATTAGTATGTGTTAGTCTTCTTCATCTAGCCTCAATAACACTACATTAAAAAAAATAATAATAAATTGATATAATTAGAAGCAAAAAAATAAGGAAAGAAAACCTTTTTTTTAAAAAAAAAAAATTCAAATCCAAAAAGAAAAAGCTAACAAAGCAAAACAAAAAGCCAATCTACTTTGCTAAAAGAATTGAAGAGGAATACAATATATAAAAACCCACTAACTCATCGTTGCACAACTCCCTTACCTAAAACTTCGTCTAGAATGAATGCAACATTCATAATGATTTATGAAAATCCTTCATTAATGCAGTTAGAAGCACACATCCAAAAGATGACATATAAAAGGATATAAAAAGAAATCCAATTAATCAAATTCTCAAGCAAAAGCTAGAGATCAATAGTTAGGAGGTAAAAAGAAATTTTGCCCCAGACCCACATCCTCTTATCACCTCTCTCCTTGAGAATCCTGCGTTGATTGAATTATCCAACAGAAAGTCCCCATCATGGAAAATTCTGAGTCCTAAATGAAGGCAAAAACAACATAGGAAATGTAAAGAAGATAGAACACGGAAAGAAAAATTAAAATGAGAAAAAATAACACTACATTATTAAAAAAAAAAGGACAAAATCAGAAGAAAAAAATAACAAAAGGAAGCAACTTTTTCACAAAACAGTAAATCCTAAAAAAGGAAGCAAACAAACCAAGAAAAATACATCAGAGCAATACAAATTTAAAGTTAATAGTCTCATTTGGGGATAAGGGCATGGCTTTCATCCAACCCTCTCATAAAGAAGCTGCTAAGGGATCCGAGACCGAGCCGTGAGAACAATCCTAGAGGCTTTTGAAGGAAATAATTATGATTTGTGGAGCGCATACAAAACAAGGACTTCTAAATTATCCACGAAATGTACATATGCCGTCCATTTTCAAATCCAAATATCATACATGTCTTACGGAAAAAAAAAAAAAAAATTGATATAGAAATTTTACACAAAACTCAATTGTCTCTTGACTTGCACAAAATCTTAAGATTATGTGTTATACATAATACAATTAAACCATAAATAAATCAAAACATAATAAAACAACAACTAATCATAAATTTTCGTTTTTGGAAGTTGTGCCAAAAAAGCAAAAATAAATTATCACAATCAACTGTTCTAATGTAAAAAATGAATTGAACCAAATGTTCTCACACTAAAGAAAACTATAACATGCATACCATGCAGCAAATGGGGAGCAAAAAAACAGCAAAAAAAAAAAAAAATCATCACAGAAAACATTAAAAAGGCCAACCAATTGGCACAACAAACTAACCTGAGAAAAGTGGAGCATTAGAAATAAGACAGACAAGAGAAGGTTAAAGAATTGTTGTAATAACAAAATTTTCAACAACATGAACTGATCATAGTCAAACCAGATTACACCAAAATGAAAATCAAGTAAATAAAGTTTTGAGTCAATGTTTTAAACACAAAAAGGACAAGAACTAAATAAAAAAAATTCCAAACTTTATTCTTGCAAGCATGAACCAATTCATTATTTTAATTTATTTTATTGTGTTTTGTATTTTATTTAATAATTATATTATTTAAATGGTTTTATATAATTATTATTTTGCATTGTAATTATTTGTTCTTACTTTATTATTTTAATGCTAAGTTTTGTGTAATTTTTTTATTTATTTTACACAATACAAAACTGTGTTTCCTATTAATTGGAGGAACATACATGGCTGTCCGCAAGTAACATGCGAGATCTCAGATTTACGTGTATTTTTATACGTAATTTTATTCTCGGTGTTAATTATTTTAATTTATTTTAATAGTATTATTAATCATGTTTTATTTATTAAGATATTTATTTGATCTATTGATTAGTTAATATCGAGTTACGTTACTTTTCTTATTTATTTTAATGAGGTAATTATTTTAATAATTAGAATTAAATTCTTATATTTTATTATGTGATTTTATTTGATGTGTTTTTTTTTAATAATAATTAGTGTTCTATAATTAAAATTGTTCTTAGAATTAAATTGGTTTAATGTTAGGTTTTAAATATTTTATTTTATTTATATTAAATTGTAGTATTATCAGTCGGCTTTTATTTAATTTATTATGTTTTTCTAGTTGGACTCGTTTTTTCTTCTTTTTCCTTTTTCTCTTTTTTCTTTTTTCTTTCTTTTCTTTTTCTCTTTTCTTCCTATGCTTTCGGCCCAGACCCCGCGCGACCCATCCCCTGCTTCCCTCCGCCCGTTTCTCCTTCTTTCCACTCAGCGTCACCTTCGGCCACCCACCGGCGACACCGCCAAGCCCAACCTCACCCCCACAAGCCGGCGAGTCTACGGGCACCGGTGGTGTCACTTCCGACCATCCCACCGTCCCTCCACGGCCAAAAACTCGAAATGGGTATTTTGCCTTTCCTTGCATTTTCCGGTATCCAACGGCCACCCCTTGGCCTCCGATCACCACCACTAGACTCCCCACCCTCCGGCGAGCATAACCCACCATCGGCAGTCACCTATCTCCGCCGGTTGCCCCTCCACCCGGGTCCTTAAACGGATCCATCTTCGCCGCGCCGCCGTCCGGCCACCGTAGGCCTCACCACCACCACCAAAAGACTCCCCTCACCCAGCCGGTCATCCCCCTAGCTCAGTTTCCCCAACCGTTGCCTCACCTTCCCGGTACAACCTCAAACCCGAAAATGGGTTTTCACCCATTTTGAGCCCGAGCCGCCACCTTCCGATGGTTGTGCCGTCACACCACCACATCCATTAGATTCCCCACCCTTCAAAGAGTATTTCCCTAAATTTTGGTGTCAAACCGAGTACTTTAACCTAACGTACAAGTGACCGCTACGAACGCAGTGGATTGACGTTCGCTCAAAGGAATTACGTTTTAACTACTGTAAGTACTTTCCAAACGAGCTTTAAGATTTAAATATATTTTTGCATTAACATCTATATGTTGGTTGATGTTGGTATTTGTTGGTTGATTGGATTATTTAATTGTTGGATATTTGGTGCATGGTTGTCTGCATTGTGTATTTACGCGCATGCTCATGGAAATATTTGGAAAGTAGATTTTTTGCATGATTTCGGATATTCATGTGATGGTAATAGAAACTGGGTATTAATTGAGTTTAATGGATTTTAATGATTTTTGGTTGAGTCATAACGGAGACGGCGATACGTAACACCCATTGTGATCAGCGTGTGTGTGTGTGTCAGTCATAATAGAGATAGCGATACGTAACGCCCATTATGATTGATAGCGTGTGTGGATGACATAATGGGGACGGCAATACGTAACGCCCGTTATGGTCATTGGGTGTGCATTTCATATCGGGGACGGCGATACGTAACGCCCGGTATGAAATGAGTGTGTGTGAATCATAATGGAGACGGCGATACGTAACGCCCATTATGATCGGTGATTTGTGTAAATCATATCGGGGACGGCGATACGTAATGTTCGGTATGATTGATTTTGAGGATGTTATTTTATGGAAAAGGATGGATGATTTTATTGGGATTTTATTGTGGACTAAAATGGGATTTTGGCGTATGTGGTTATTTCATTGACTTTGAGGAAGATGATTTTAAGCCTCATGCATATGGTAATTTGTTCATGGTTGTTGTTGTGGCATTAATGTATTTATTATCTTGGATTTGTTTGGGTTATACTTACATGCGATGCCATCTTGGCAGCGTATTTTTTGGATGCAGATTTTGAAGAGGCTGAGTCTGAGGAGACGGCTCCGCCGTTGATGTATTATTGTTATAAAATTGTTATCTCGGGAAATTATTTTTCCCTTTTAAAAATATGTATTTGTTTAATTTATATTTCGGATGACTGTATTAAATCTCCTGTTGGAGAATTTATATTAAAATGGTTTGTAAAATATTTCTAAAAAATTCTAGTACTTAGATAATGATTTTATTATCTGCTGCGACCTATATTTTATGTATGTCACGTGTACACACACGTTTGGCATTTGTCGTTGAGATGTGTGACCCGTGTTGTCATCATCCTGACACCTCGATTCCCGTGTCTTTTAAGGAGAATTTGGGGGCATCACAGCAGTGTGGAAAATGGTTCTGCTATGCATAATATGATGTATTTGGGCGAAAAGAAATGAACGCTGCTTTGAAAACAAGGAGCGCATATTGGCAGAGTTACAATATTTTTTCATGCATACTTTATTGTTATGGTTCTCTACTATTGTTTTAAATGGGAACAATGTCCATGATTTCTTGTCTTTAATTTTTAGCTCTTAGCTTGTATTTAGATACTCTTTTGTATACTTCCTGTATACTTTTTCACTATCATCAATGAAACTTATTTTTTGCTTATAAAAAAAAAGGATAGCATAGTACAACAAGAGAATATATGAGGAATATGGATAGAAAATGGGAACCGGGGAGATAACAATCTACCATGCAAATTATAGATCACTGAAAAAACAATTAAGATGAAAAAGAAAAGGTAAATAAGAGAAAAGGAGGAGAAAACAGCAAGCGTATTAATTAAGCAATATCAAATGCAGTCAACATTCAAGAAACACTTTCCTCACAATCATGGTGCTAAGGGTAGACATAAATTTTTCCTTAATATTTTTCTATAAGCAATTAATAATTTTATTGAATAACTCAAAAGGTATAGTCCAAGTACATATACCCATAAAATAGAAACAGCCAAGAATTGAACATATTAAAATTTATTTTAGACAAGTAGGGATCATATCAAAGTTATTTTTGCAAAGAACAGTTTCTTTATTCATCAGCTTTTTTCATAGAAATCGGCAAGCCAAGTGAATTAGACTTCTCAAATATCATTTAAGAATGTACCAACCTCATCTCCTCATTCTTGAGTATTTTGATCCATTGTTGTTATTCCTGATGTGATGAAAATTGGATATAAACATTCCTTCCCCTTTAGCAAAACATCAAGAGAGATGTCTTATAAGGTGATATTGAAATTTCAAAATGTAATATCTTCCCACAAGATTTGCATAAACAAAAGCAAACAAGTCATATATACCTTATGCTTGACTGAATATTGGCATAGAATTGCAAAGCACTGACTGCTGAAGGAATATCTTGCATTTGGATAAGAGCCTGCAAGCATGGAAGACATAAAAATGTGTCAGTCCCAAGATTTATCTTGGGATAAAAACCAAAAAGAAAAAAAAATCGCTTATATTGTAGTGGCTAAGTCACAACCTTTTTTTTTTTGCACGAAGCATCACAAGCTTAGTAATGACACCAAATGGCTGGAATAACTGAAGCAAGTCATTCTAGTAAAAACATGACAAGATGTGTCAGAAGATGTATTGGATATAAATAGGAGAGAACATGAAAAAAAAATATCAGATCTAAAACTGGCAGAAGCAGGACATGTAATAAAAATATATAGCAATACCCACATAAACTAAAAGGTCGTACAAAGGTCATGTAATGCGCTAAAAGGTTGTACAAAGAGCATACTTCATATATCTAGAATCTACAGGACATGTAATGCACTATATATTTTTATTGCTTTGAGAGAACGCTATTTTTCAAAGGTCATACAAACATATAGGACAAAGATTATTTGGACAAAAACTGTTCTTGGCACTTGATTTTGCATTGTTTAAATGTAATCAAATAATAAATTAATAACTCTTTCTGCCACCCTCACTCTTATCACAATTTAAGAGATTTAAACTGCAATAAGATGAGATGATTCAATAAGTGAACCCATTAAAAATTATGGATTTCGTATCATCTAAGATTTCGATTGCTCGAAGCACAAGAACGGATTTAATGTCCTCCACTTCAATGAGAAATACTTCAAATGGCCTCAATTATTTACTTTTACCTAAGTTGGGTGTCAAATAAAGTTAAGCACCCATCTGGCTGCTAGCGACTCTCAAGAAAGGATAATAAACCAGAAGAAAAGAAATCAATGGACAGGCACATCCAAGCAATTGGCAAACACAGCCAAAAATTGTCCATAGCGACAGAGAAATCCAACAATCAGATTCACATGGAACCTAAAAAAAAAAAAAATACAGAACAAAACAAGATTTATGTAATATCATTTCCCAAGCTTATATGAGAATGTCTAATAATCCTAACTGCTTCAATATTGGATCCCAGATTCTCGATGCTAGAAAACAACTGATAAAGTTGAACTTCAGACAAAAACACACAAAGACCAAGAGTTGAGAATATATCACAGCCTTGTTATGGATCAAAGAAGCTTGATCGGGTTCCTCACTTTTAAACACAATGTTAGCAAGGACAATGCAATGAAGCTTTTTCATCAGGAAAAATGGAACTGATTGAAGAAGCGAAACAAAAAAAAAAAAAGAACAAGCAAAAGAAATTTATAGTAGCATAAACAACACAACATGGCAAGCATAGAGCAACTATCAATTAAACAGTAGAAGGTTAAAAGACTTCCACCCAATATTCCATACCTGAAAATATCTTCAAGCTAACTTCTTCCCGGAACTAACTTCCCACAAATCTATGCTTCCCATATTGAACTGAAAAGCCAAATTAGAAAATGCTAATCAATTTATGCTTAAAAAGAAACAGAATGTACATAATAATCACCAATTAAATAGAAAAATGGAGAATGAAATCACCAAAAATATTCTAGAGCAGTAAAATTAACTGACATCTCATGTCCCCGTTCATGGATAGATATAATAAATAAAATCTTAAAAGATTTGAATTTTAAAGTGATGGAGCACAAAAAAGTAAAAAAACAAATAATCACATGAAAAGCTAAAATAAATCTAAAAATAATAAAGAAAGAAAGAAAGAACACATATCAAAGAACACAACTTGCAAGATTTAAAAATCGTGGTCTTCTCATTTTCTTGAATTTTTGTGCAATCAAACAAAGAAAGCTAAATTATTTACTTTTAAAAACAAAGTTAGATCAATTAAGAAGTAGAATACAACTAAAAAAATACCTACGTGAAAGAAATTAAATACATGTTAAAAAATACCTTCGTGAAAGACATTATTATGAATAAACAATTTTAAATTCTAACCAACCAGAAAAGTGTAATATCAAAACTGGACCTCACTAACGTAGCGAAATGAACAATCCAACAAGAAAATCCAACAAACACAAGAGTAAGAAAATCTAACAAACACAAGAGTCATTACATCTTCAATTATAGAAATCCAGAAATCCAAACAACGAATCTGAACACAAACATGAATAAAAACCTCTATGCGAGGCATGTTGCCCCGTATTACTATAAAATAAATTAAAAAATATAAACATCTAACGTAAAAAAAACTTAGAATGAATGAGAATAATATAATTAATTCAAATTGCAAGCTAGTAATTAAAACAAAAATAAGTTTAGACACCTGAGTACATGGAGCACGAAAACTCAATAAGAATTAGGTAAAAAAATATTATTTTTTTTCGTTTGTGGGCCACAGGAAACATCTTCAAGGGTATTCCAATAAATGGGAATATAAACATCTGAGCAGACAATTCCCACTCCATGTAATCCCCATATTTTCTGCTAATAACTTTGCACATTTCATTTTGCTTATTATAAAAGTAAAATTTCTATTTTAGCTCACAAGATTCAAAAAGTGGGCATGATCTTATTTTCTCAAATTTGTCCACAACTAAATAGAGATAGTTAAAATTATTTACTCGTAGAAATAGAGTTAGATTATTGAAGAAGGAAAACATAGGTTAAAAAATAACTATATGAACCACATTGAGATTAGAATTTTAAAATTCTAACTTAGCATAAAAATGTATTGCCAAAAGCAAATATCCTTTATTTTTTATATATAAGTAATGCCAAAAGCAAATCAAACAATCATATTGAGGTCAGTAGCATCATATTTTCTCAAATTTGTCCACAACTAAATAGAGATAGTTAAAATTATTTGCTTGTAGAAATAGAGTTGGATTATTAAAGAAGGAAAACATAGGTTAAAAAATAACCACATGAACCACATTGAGATTAGAATTTTAAAATTCTAACTTAGCACAAAAATGTATTGTCAAAAGCAAAATATCCTTTCTTTTTTATATATAAGTAATGTCAAAAGCAAATCTAACAACCATATCGAGGTCAGTAGCCCATAAAATCTAATGAATTCATGGGCCATTAAATCTCCAATTCCAAAAATTCCAAAAATCCAACTACCAAATATGAATAAAATTGTGAGTAAAAATCTGTATGTGTGAATCATGTAAAACTCACCGCGAAGGGGTTAGCTTGGTGATCGAAAGGAATAGAATCGTAGTGACTCCATGCATGAGATTTGGAAAGAAAGAAATAAAGACAAATAACGATTTGATTTTGACCAAGTTTCAACATGAATCATATATACTTAATGAAAATAACAATTTGTTTTTGTGTCTATTGTAAAGCGTGTTATATACATACTTTTAAATTTTAAAATTGACATGAAGTTAATAATAATTATATAAATGATTAAGAAGAAATAATTTTTTTTCTTCTCAATAAATGATTAAGAAGGAATCATTAACAAATGCTGAAAGAGGAAAAAAATGTGCAAACAATTATATATTTGTACAAAATATAAAAAGGAAGCAAAATATCCACATAAGGTAAAAATAGAGGGAATAAAACATTGTAGAACATTTAAATTCATCTCTTTAAATTTGTTATCTCCTTAAGAATCTTTCCTGCTTAAAGGGGTAGCTAGATTATTCGCAATAAATAAGAATTTTCTAACAAATCAAATATTCCTATGTCAACAGAATTGAGAATCTATCATCAACAACAATTTATAAATCTAATGTTCTAAGAATTTATTTTCCAAATCTTTGAACAGGTATTTTTAGTAATATGGCTAGCAACTTCTACCAAATTATTAGACTTAAAATAATAAGGTGTTTATTTTTGTTCTCCAAATGTTGCAATTTATAATTAGAAATCGATAACTTCCAATTGACCAAATTTTTTTCGAATGTGTATATTTTAATAAATTTGCAGTGATCATTATTAATAGTTTTGCTTTGATCTTGTGCCTTTATTTTTATTTGCTGCCACTATTAAACTAAAATGCACGACACTTATTAAAAACATGAGTGGTTCTATGTCAACTCCTATGGGATCCCAGTCGGGATCCCGCCTAGCGTTAGGGGATTTTATATTATGTTTTTCATTTCTTTGATAAATTTTTAACATTTTTAGATATTTATATATAAAAAAAATATGAAAATATTATAAAATAATACATTTTTATAAGTCTCCCTCTTCTCATCCCCGATTATTCTCTCTCTCTCTCTCTCTCTCTCTCTCTTCGTCTTCTTTCTTTCTTCATTTGGTCTCAGATTTCTCATCCTTGTTCGGTCTCGACTTCTCAGCCCTGATTCATCTCTCTCTCCATCTTTTTCTCTTCGTTTGATCTCTCTAAGTTATTGTTGTTTTTGTTGAGAGTTTATTGTTGTTTTTATGAAAATGGAGGTTGTGGGTTTCGTGGGTGCACTGCGTGGGTCTAGGGAGGAGCTGTGGGCCTCGGGTCAAGGGGAGGAGGAAGGGGGTGGTCCTGGGTGGTCACGGTGCTTGACGATGGTTGTGGTGGCTACTTACAGTGGCGTATGGATGTGCAATGTGGAGGAATCCGTATGGAATCCATTTCGGATTTTGCTTGCGTGCGGCTGAGGAAGGGCCTGCCAAGGGCAGTCAACGGTGGGGGGGTTCTTCGGAGCATGGGGGAGGTGCTGGAGTCGATTTTGCTTGCGTGCGGCTGAGGGAAGGCCTGCCAAGGGCAATCGACGGTGGGGGGTTGTTCTTCAGAGCATGGGGGAGGTGCTGGAGTCGATTTTGCTTGCGTGCGGCTGAAGGAAGGCCTCCTAAGGGCAGTCGACGGTGGGGGGTTGTTCTTTGGAGCATGGGGGAGGTGCTGGAGTCGGCGGTGAGGCTGGATGACCGGCGGTGAAGCATATCTCTAGATGAGTTTGTGCTTAGCCGAAGGGAATCGAAGGGCATTTACAGGATACATAGAAGTTGTCGTGCGTAGCTCAGGAGTATTTTCAGATTATGAATGTTAAACAATAACACTATTCATTACTATTCAAATTATGATAGATGCTTTTTAAGTATAAAGATATATATATATATATATATATGTAGAGGATCTTAAAAAATGAAAACTATGATCTCAGTTAATCTATCTTACATAAAGGGACTTGAACCTATTTTACCAAAATATTATTTGACTCATCATTTTAATTAAAGTGTTGCACATAGGGGTGTAAATAGTTTGATCCGGTTTGGAAAAAATGTGGACCGATTCTATTTAATCCAAAAATTTTCCCACCCTGGACCGGACCAAATAGGATTCGGTCCATACCAGTCCGATCCAATTCGGTTCAGGGGCGGTTTAGTCCGGTCTAAGAGTACCCATATGATTTAATAGGTTAAATTTGGTCCAAAATCTTGCAATAATTAAATATATTTGTTTGGCCTAAATTTATAAATTATTAGATATATACTAGTACTACTTTCTTAAAAAAATAATCATATTTGCCAATTATCAATTTCTAATCTCATCTAAATATTAAACAAAATATATAGTTATAACTTATAGTCTATGGACTTAATACTTATACTATAAGTTATAACTAATATTCTATATTATATATAATCCATAGATTGATTAGTTAATTTAATCCTCATAAGTCATATCAATTAATCAATGATATTAATGATCATTGATCATACTTTATATATAGTTAAAAATAACATTAATAATTAATATTTATAATTGTTACATATAATCATAAGAAAATTAATTATTAATTAGTTAATAGTGATACATCATGTGACGACCCAAGATTTTCATTCCCTGTTATTTTAACTAAGTAATTAATTTAATAATATTGAGAATTGAGAATGAAGGCTTAGGCTTGAAATTGAAGCCTTGGAAGCCTAACTTGAGTTAGTGGGCCAAGAAAGGCATGACAAGCCCATAAGCCCATGAGATTGACCCATGATCCATCAAACCCACACAAGAGACACTTGTCACCTCTAGAGAAATCCTAGTCGGTCATCCAAGACTAGTAGATGAAAGTGAAAAAAATTACTAGTAGTTGGTAGTTAACTAGTAGGTTGTTAGTAGGATAGATTGAGAATCTCATAATGAGATTTTTTCATCATTGGGATATCTTGGGAAGAACAAAGATATTTCCTATTTTAGCCTTTCTAGGATATACCATATCTAGATAGATGACACTTGTAGATGAAATAGGAAGTGGAAGAGAAGAAAAGAAGGGATTCGGTGGAGGCTTCTAGCCGAAAACCTTAGGGCCATTTTCTAGGCAATCTTTCACTATTCAAGCCAATGATCACAAAGGAGATCATGTAAGATTGAGTGACAAGATGATTGACAAGTGAGGGGTGGTGTCATGAGAAAAAGTAAGGGAAAAAGGAGAAGAAAAACCAAGAAGGGTCCGAGTGTGAGCTTGCCGTGGGCCTCCTTTGTAGTCATCCAAAGATTTTACAAATCCAGGTTAAAGGACCTCAAAGATTTGTGTAAGAAAGATGTGAATGACATGTGTGAGAGATGACTTGATAAGTAGAGTGAGTGAGGGGACTCATGAGAAGGAAGAGGATCACTTAGATTGAGAGAGGGTTCGGTTTGCACTAGATGGCATAGCCGAACCCCATCTTGTCCATTTTCCCAAACAAATATTTTGGTAATCTCCTAGAATGACACTTGAGGTGATGGAGGGAAGGTGTAAGAGTAATGTGAAGGAAATGGGAAGAGAAATCCCCTAGGGAGGCGCCGACCATAGCTAGGAATGGAAAACAAAATCAACCTAAGTGTTGTCTAAATCTAGGCATGAGATAGGCATGGGATAGTCATGAGATACAAGTCAATCAAGGCGTCTTTCAAGACCTATTAAGGCATGGGAATGAGTGGCCTAAGGGGTCTAGAAACCCATGGCCAATGGCCCTTTTCCTTTGGTCTCTCTTTCTTTCTTGCTCACACATGCACACACTACTCCATTCCCCACCTCTCGGCTTCAAGCTCTTCTCCTTATCCTCGCTTTGCTTCATCTCTTCTAAGCACCTAAACATCAAAATATCCTAAGTATAGCGGAGCTAGAAACTAGTATTCTTGAAGAAGAGTTGCTCTTGAAGATGTGAGTAAAATCTTTAAGTAGTTCAAGCATAGAAACTTAGAAAAGAACACATACCACATCCATGTCCTTGTGTAGAGTTTTTTTTTTTTAAATGTTATGTTCTTAAAGTAATCTAATGAAATGCTTAATATGATTTCAGATTTCACCTAAGCTAGCTAAGAATATTGTAAGTATATTCTTATCTTCCCTTTAGTAATTTTAGTATACTTTTGAATGAATTTGTTTGTATTGTGTGAATCCTTACTTGTGTATGCTAAAATGAAATCCTTTAGTAGAAAAAGATGCCATGCTTAGTTAGGTAGAAATCCATGCTTAAGTTTATGATTTCTTAAAGTTGAGAATCTAAAATGATGTATGGCTTTAGTTGATTTATTCAACATGAAGGGAATGAGGAAAATGCATGCATGACTTTAGGTTAACTAGTAAGATGTTGGATGATGTTTTGGTAATGTGTATTTGGTGGCAAAATTCCATGTTTAAGTCTAAATATCTTAGATTAAATATTTTATTATGTTGCGGATTTTAAATGCTTGATACCAAGAAAGAATGTGGTATGATCAATATGATGAGTGATGATGTTATATATGCTTGATTAAAATTTGACTTAGAGTTGAAAAAGTTGGGTTTGTGCTTATATGTATTTCGGATTCAAGGTTTGGGTTGAGTTATCTTTTTAGCTATTATTCTATGTTATGATTAAAGTTTGAATACTTGGAAAAATTAGAAGTACAAAAGTTAAAGGAAGATATTAGCATGATTTGTGGTTTTCACCTAAGCAATTGAGTGGGCTTTCTTGATGAAAAGAGAAGTGATCAAAATAGTCATTTAAAAGTTCTAGGGTTTCGGCCAAGACATGTTTTTAGTGTTAAAAATATTTAATTATTTTATTGGAGCTAAATTAGAGTGTTTAGAGAAGAATAAGAGAAGAAAATGTTAAGAAATACCAAGGGAGGGTCTCGGCCCAACCCTAGTGGGAAGGGGCCGAGCACCCCTAAGTGTGTAAAAGGCCCAATAAGTGTTCTTAAATAGAAAAGAAGCAAAATTACATGGTGTTTGATTTGTGAAAGAGCTTGACGTAGAATACATGTATGTTCGTCTCACATTTCTCCCGTTCAGTGACCTGAGTCTCATGTCTCATGCATGAAGCACGAAAATCATGTTTTAAGGCAAACATATTTTTAAAAGAAAGAAAAGAATTAAAATTTTATAAGAACCCCAAAGGCTGGGATGGGGTAGTGCCCCAGTGGAAGTCTCTGTTCACTCAGAAGTGTCTAAAGTCGAGTGAAAGCTCTTGGGTCGACAAAGAACCGTCGGCAGACCATGTATGGTTCCAAAATGTGTCTGGAGCATGGTACCTAAAGCTAGTGGGTGCACACAGAACGGTGTTGGCTTTTGCCTTACCGCTACAAAAAAAGTTTGTAATTGCTCAGTGAGTGATCATTCGCCGAGTGATGAAGAGCGCGAAACGTAGTTACTTAGGTTTGATACGGTTGCCAAGTGCTACGGTAACTAGCAAGAACACACGGTGCGAAGGGGAACCATGAGGTATCCAATAAGATGTCATGACGAAAAGATGGGCTTTCGGGCAATATATGAGATGGTATGATAAATAGCACTTAAGATAAGAGAAAATGAAAAGTATTTTCGAAAAGATGAATTTTGAAAAGAAGTTCAAAGATTTCATTTTATGAAGTTACAAGCACACATGAAAGAACAAAAAAATGAGTTGAAAAGAAATGGCATGAGCATGAGGATGTGCATAAGTATAGTTATGAGTCTCATAATGCATAATGAATAGAAGATTGTTTGTTATTCATTTAACTGTATTCTAAATCTTCTATGCAACTTGTGTATTTACTTATTATATTTTGGGCTTCCGTTGTTTTGGAAGAAGAAACAGTTATGGATGATTTTTATGTTTATATAAATAATAATGCAATATTTTGGGATATTATTTTGTTAAGTCATGTGATGTACGCTTAGAAATGTTTAACCTTTTCCATTGTGAAAACTTTTATATTTTGTTAAAAAAAAAAATGTACACGATAAAACAATGGGTGAACTTTCCTGTGATGCTCATTCCCGACGTCTCGTTTTGCGTACGATCTCAAGCGCAAGCAGGGGCGCCGACATATCATAGGTTGGTTAACTATGACTAATAACACTATTACATAATTTACATCAGTATATTATAAATTTATATATTAGTGAATAGTGATAAATTAGTAATAATATATTAAATTAATAATACTACACTTATTACTTATAAGTTATTACTAATACTCTATATAAATATACTATAATTTATACTTTTATACTACAACTATTATAAATTATAATATGTTAATATTATAAGAATATATATTATATATTAATATGTTATACTACCATTTTTAATCTATATTAATATTAATATTAAAATTTATATACTATTACTTATATATACATATAAAAAAAATATGTGTGCATTTGGTCTGGTCCATAAAAAAATTAGACCGGACTAGACCAAATTCCATCCGATCCGGTCCGGTCCGGTCTCGGTTCGGTTCAGGTCACCGATCTGATTCGATCTTTTTACAGCCTTAGTTACACAGTTGTAAGTTTACTAAATAATAGTCATCATATTAAATTAACAACAGTAAGAAATTTAATATTATACCTATTGATGTAGGTACGTACATACGAAAATCTCGGAGGCTGCTCTAACTTAGGAAACAATCTTATCTCTTGGCTTAATTTATATATATATGTGTGTGCGCGCGCGCGCGTGTTGATTTCACTATTTTGTATAGAAAAAATTATATTTATCGTCAATGTTATCATTTTCAATATTTTTTGATATAGCATTTAGTTATTGATTTATAAATGAAATATAATAAATAATCTCTAATTATTAAATATCACATAATAAAATGGTGAAAGAATGACAATAAGAGGAATGGTACGGGGTGGCAATATTATCCTATAACCAATTAAGATAATTTTATTTTCTAAATCTTGATTAAATAATTATGTGTAATCCGATCATATTAGTATGGAAGTTGCTAAATATGTGATCGTTTTCCATCTAATCAATCTAATACACTTGAATATTTACAATAAATAAAATGATATGACAACAAACCCCATCATAGGATCGATCAAACTATAGCCAATGGGGGTGACTCATGCACTTTGTTCTTCCTCTTGTATTATTTCTATGATAAGAATATGTGATATACAAAATTTAATATTTTTTGAGAATTATAATTTTTTCTTTTTTATAATAATTTTAATAAGACTTTGATTATATAATTGATTAATTCTTTTGAAGTATAAATTGGGACGGGACTTTTGCCCCTCTTAAAAGTTCAAAACATAATATGTATGTCATGTATTAAATATGTATGTACTTATGTATGTATAAGAGACATGCAATATTTCCATTAGAGTTTCTATATAATACATTTTAAGTAATTGCCATTAAAATAGTTAACACGTCAAAACATGCACTTAAAATTTGACACGTCAAAAAATATAAGCAGATTATATATGACAAGAAGTTAATAAAAATTTGCTCGTTTTGGAAAATACTGTGTTAGCATTATGTAGCAGGCATTGGCTAAAACTATTAAAGTGGAATGAATGATCAGCAGAACTCCTTTAAAATAAAAAAGAAAATAAAGAATGATCAGCAGTACTCGCATTGACCCTCGCAACCCTCCATGTCTAAGGACATCTCGTACGTACGTGCTGTTGATGATGAAGTGAGTGGCCTGATGATTTGGGTTGGACAAATGTCTGATGCTGAGATTTTCTGCTTACTGCCAATACTTCCTTATATGGGGTTCATTTTCAGGTTGGAATATTCTTATCAACAGGTGGGGATAATTAGGATAGTTAAGACAAAGATAACATTAATTAAATTTAAGGGCATGCAGTTGAATGTTTATTGATTATATTAACCAATCAACAAGTGGCTTAGAGACCTCAGCTTGCTACAATCTCCAACCAATTGACTTCCCTACTTCATTTCCATTTGATGCCTAACAAAAAAACTCTTACTAGTTCTTTTTGGGAGGGTGGCTTCTTTAGAACTGGGTCGTTTTAACTTCTAAGTTTTAAGGCTTTGCTAATGCAAAATTTGCTAATGGGGTTAAATTAAAAAGCAAGAAAAAGACACTTGCCAAACAGACTCTTGAAGCAAAATCTGCAGTGTCAATGCTAAATGATAACAGCATCTGGCTGCACAAAGACTGATCTGCTTTATAAATTCAACATCCATCCGAACCTGAATTTGTTTATCTCTGCAAGATATGATAACAAACTGCATCTAAATCAGGGTTCCAAAATTACTACCTAGCACTCATAAGAAAATTCTTGCGGCATGTTACAGAGAGCTCGCATTGTATTGCTAGCTACAGCCAGCAGCTGTAGGTACTCGTCTGCACCGTCAACGAGACACTGCCCATTCAAAATTAAAAGAAGTAAGAACCAAGCAAAACAATGTCTCTGTACTGTAGAGTGCTACTTTTAGAAATTAGCCATCAACGTAGATACCATTATTGCATGGATAAAGAGTGATTCCTAAGTTCATGAAGGAAAGTAAACAATAACCTTTTATAACATTTAACTGAAAATAGTACCCAAGAATTTCCAAAAAAACAAAACAAGAATGCCAGAAATTCTACTTGATAAGTAAGAATACCAGAAACTTCGAGTTGTAGAACGTTATTCAGGAGCAGATTTTAAAATTTTAAGGCGGGTCATTTTTCTTTAGGTAAGTGGCAATAGTGGGTTCAATCAATTGAGAATGGCAATTGGTAAACCCTAGGTCATTCCGGAGAGAGAGCATAAGTTCTACAATAATTTAAAGCTTCTTTAAAGCATCTTACGTTGCTGAAGTATGATTCACCTTCAAGCAATCTCAAATATTCAAAAGGATAGCATCAGAATTCTACATAATATGTACAACATCTTGACTAGGAAGACAGCAAAGCTATGGTAAAATTTATTTCATTATTAACAGAACGATACCAAACTCCATTATTTTAAATGCTTGAAAAAAGTCTCAAAACTAGATAATTAACCTTATCTGCTTCAGCCAATTTCTTGCAAATTCTGGCCTTCTGTTCATCTGATACGTCATCTGCCTCAACAACCACCTCAAGTAACTGGAAAAAAAGCATTTGATTATTTGTATCTTTATCTACCAACTGCAAATGGTAAAGAACCACTAACAAAAGTATAATTTGGAAACCTGGTAAAGCATCTGAGAGACTGGATATCCCTCTGCAATTATATCATTGACTTGCTTGTTTGCCACATCAAAGTTACCACTTTTACAAGTTAGAAGAAATGCCTTGACAATCTCTTGTGGAATGACCTAATAATAAAGCGTTTAGGAGTTAGCACATGGCGGGGCTTCTAAAACTGGAGGAAAAAGTCCTTATATTTATGGAGTGCTTATATTTATCATCTGTCACTGTTGAATGTTAAGTTATAGTTCCAGGAAAACGAATAAAGAAAATGTTTGAATGATGATATGAAGTTCCACTATCGTATCAATAAAGCATGGAACCGATGGCAAGACGTTGGAATCAGAGAAAACACCCAAACGTGAAAATCGTGGATGAAACTTCCAACATCTTTTACCCAGTCTCAAACAAGCTTGTCTGCACAAGCACAACACTCGTTGATGTTGAGAGAAGTTTCTTATATAGTTGACCACATAGATACAAAAGGGTGGTTTTATTCAATAAAAGCCCAAAGAAGCCACAATTAAATCAGATAAACATAGATGTAGACAAATATTGCATCCATGCAGCTGTGTATGCACATTTGTGTATGGGTTTTGATGCGTGTTATGACAAACAAAGCCTTTTGAAACTTAATCATAACTTACCCCAGATACACTAATCAGATCCTTTGAAGAAATGGATGATCCAAATAATCGTGCAGCTGACTGAAATATGCCAAGACAGATTAGAAACTTAAGTCATTATCTACCTACTAAGCTCCAACTCAGTGTCCATGGAATGGTTAGTAGAAAAGAAAAAACAAATGGGAGAAGAGGGGCTAAATTTAAAAGCAAGACTATAGAATAAACAATTAAACAATTGAGAAATGCTCTTCTTCATCCTAATCTGTCATCCCCAATCACACTTGGTGACGTCACACATTTCAAATGGGTGTCATTTATGTGATTGATACAAAGAAACCAATTGAAATGGGACACACAACATGTGTGGTTGTGAATGACAAGATTTAAGATGAAGAGTAACATTGCTCAACATCACGAAATCTTACAATTATACTGTATAGACATCCAACAGCCCATAATCACAAGACAAAGATTTGTGTCTCCAAGCTCCGATGTCAGAGCTACTTTTATTTGATTATTGAAAATTCTACTCAAAAGAGCCCATGATATCTCACAAAAGAATATCTAGTACTCTGTTTATAATTGCTAGATTAATAACAGTATTTTGACTGGACGACCTACTATGTAAGCCTCTGTACAAGTTCAACCATTATCATAGACAAATAAAATAGAAAGCCTATATTGAAAGTTCCTAATAGTTCCTAATAGTCAACCCATCATCATCAATCAAATAATTTTTTTCCAATTTTATCATGGATTTGCCAAAATGAATCTATGTTGAGCATTGAAGAAAATACTAACTAAATTGAAAATACAATGGTTATTTGTGGTGCCTATATATCTGGCACAGGCAAGAAAAGTTTTTTGTAAACCAATATTTTAAGCTGAAGGTTTCAGAAATTCATTGAACGATTATCCGCTCACAGGATGGGGGTGCTAGCAAGCATCAACAAACTGTATGGAACAAACCAGTTTGGCAAGAATAGATTATTTAAGACGCAGAGATGGCATCCGATTTGAAAAATAATGCTCTTCTGTATGAGCACGAAATAAAATCACAACATTCACATACTTTTTTTTATAGGTGACAATATTTACATACTTGAACACGCGACAGGAAAAATACAAAGCAGTTCTCACCTGTAAGTATGTAATAGCCCGACGAAGATCACCTTGTGAAATAGAACTCAAGGTTGAAAGAGCCTAGAATTATGCATCATATTAATGACATTAGAAAACCTAACACCAAAACAACAAAGAAATCTACTCTGAAAACTATTTCAAAATACAAACTCTGAGACATTATGGCTACACCTCAGCGTCCAGATGGAGGCGTTCTTCTTCGCAAATATGCAATATTCGACTGCTCATGATTTCTTCTGAAAGTGGTTTGAACCTGAACTTTGCACATCTTGAAGCAAGTGGTTCGATGATCCTACAGAAAATGGAATCATCTTCATCATAAAGTACACGGGTCTCCATTCAGTCATCCAAATATCAGTGTGATACAAAAAGGTATAGATTCACCATGAAAATTGAACAAAAGAAACTTTGAAAAACATGAGAACTTTGTAAGTCTTATGACCTATTGCAGCTCCCTCTGTTTGGCTAAGTGCAGCAATAAAATTATGGTTCTTTCCTAGGAGCAGAACTATTAACAATTGAGATCATACTCCTTAAGCCTCGACAAAGTACTTTACACATGAACTGAACTGGTTCACAAGTAACAGTTGGGTTAGGTAATTCTATGACGCAGTTACATAAGAGAACTGTGATTATACATGCTTGTTATTTTAATGAACTGAGAGTAGTTATAATCAGTCTATAAATCAGTTTGCCTGGATTGTTCACTCTTGGATATCAACAAAAGCTTCATGTCAATTTCTATTATACTTTGCAATTGATTAGTGAGTCAGGGTCCTATCAATTTTCTTACTAAATTAGGAAGTAGTAAGGCTTACCTGCTGATGTAATTACAGATGAAAAAAAATCTTGTAACTTTGGAGTAAGTTTCCATAGTACGCCTCAGGGCATTCTGTCAAGTACAATATAAGTGGAGTGTATATTTCATTAAACAGAACCAAGGAAAAAACGGGTAACAAACATGCCTGAGCATCTTCGGTCATGGAATCTGCCTCATCTAGAATGATGATCTTGAATGGTGGACATGGATAACCTCTGAAATACCATGAATAAAAGGGAAAAATATTGTTAAAAATGCATAGAAGAAAGTGTAGAACAAAATAGGAATACCAATAGTTACATGGTATGAGTACACACCCTTGACGCGGACCAGAACCAACAGCCACAGCAGCAAAATCTTTGATCTTTGTTCTAACAACGTTGATGCCACGGTCATCACTCGCATTCAGCTCCAGCACCCTAGACTTGTAGAGCTCAGGCCTGCAAAACATCACTGTTTTATTTCGAAGGGAAGAGCGGTAAATTGAGTCTATCAACTCCACCATCTAGGATGATGGTCTATAGTTGTCAGGATGATGCCAACTAATCTGAATAGGCATATCATGGTAGGGAAAAGAGGAAAAAGAAAAAAACATGCAACAGAGGTTAACTGCTTAATTACAATGGAAGTTCTATATTTGATCATGTCCTCTTCAAAATGACAAGAAACCCAGTCCAAATTTGTTTTCTGCCATTGAGTTCCTGGACTTATATTTCCCATTTTTTCCCAACCCACAAATCTCCATGGGTATCTCTTCATTTAGCTTCACGAGGGCATAGAAAACAACGATAATATAAAGGAGTTTGCATCAATGCATAAAAGAAACAGATCCATGATGTACTCTGAGCAAAACTGGTGCTTATACAGACAGTTGGAAGCAATTAAGCTCCCTCAGAGCACATGGTAATAATGCCCAAAGCAAAACTAATACTTCAATTAAAATAAATTATAGATTTATAAGCAATAGGTGCAGTTGTAACCCAAAGAGCTGGTGGGCGATGGCAAGTGCAGTTGTGGTCTTGCCTGTGCCCGGTGGGCCGTAGAAGAGCATGTGCGGGCACTACAAAACAAGGAAAAACAAAAGGCAAAGAGAATATTACCAAAGGGGTTTTCTGAAATTGAATCATTTTTGCAGTGTGAGGGTAAAAGCTGTTACATTGCTGGTTTCGAGGGTGTTTGTGAGGACCCGAACTACCTCCTCCTGGTGTGCTACATCTTTCACTTGTTTTGGACGACTGAACAATTTTCACATGCGCGCAGACAAAAACACTCAAAATTTAGAACGATGGAGAGAATAAAACCCATCAAAATAAAGAAAATATGAAATGCAATAGAGAAATATCGTACTATTTTTCGACCCATTGCTGAGAGCTTTGCAATACTGGCGCCATTTTCTTTTCCTTCTGTAAATTTTTTCCCTGCTTTCTATATGGGGTTTTCTTTGGGAGCTTTGGTTGAGGTCCGAGAGAGAAGAAGCAGGCTATCAGCAGAAGCTGTAAAAGTGAGTGTCTTTCCATAAGAGCATCCTCATTAGATTATGCAAATGCAAATGCAAAATTTGCATAATATCACATAATTTTACATTTGGCTATTTAACTCAAAAGTTATTTCCACATTAGATTAGCTATCTATTAGTCAAAATAATAATAAAATATTATCAATTTAATAATATTTTTAATTTTTGTTTTCAAAACTTATATTTTTTCAATACTGATGTAATATTATCTATTAGTTAAAACTTATGTTTCTTTTCTTTTCTTTTCTTTTCTCTATTAGGCAACTCAGCATCTCAATGCAACCACAACAGAACCACAAAACAGTTGCCTTCCTTCCCTCGCTCATAAACAAAACCACAAGTCAGCATCTCATTTTGTTTCTCCATATCAAGTTGACTAGCATGAAAAGAAAGTACAGGCAAATACATCGATCTCAGTGTTTTTTCCTCATCGAGACAATCTTAGCAAGTTGATACCTCCAGATACTAAAATTTCCCTTGTAAATTTGCTTTCAAGATTTCTCACCCAGCATCCTCATTTTCTCTTGCTCCTTACAAACTCGCATGGCAAAAAATGTGTCGATTATATATTATTTTTCTACGGTTGTTCTGGGCTAATCATCAAATAGATGGTGGGCAATATCCGAATAAACTTCCCAATTATTCCAAACGAAAAGACATCAAACAGTACCACAAAGCAAACACAAAATAATAACAAAACAAATAAAACGAGTATCAAAATCCAAAAATCAATGCAGCCACCACCCAAATCCCACATATCTGTCCTGTAGTAGCTGCAAAACTGTAGCACAACCAGTATTCTGCTTGTTCTAAATCAATGCAGATCAATATCTCTATACCTTAAAATGTATACGGGCTGCTGCTGCTGAGACGGGCTGCTACTGCGATGGGCTGCTACCGACAGACAGAAGAAGAAACCCAAGTCAATGTCGCGATGAGACCCAGCTCCTTGTTCACGCACGGGAGGGGTTTGAAAAAAAAAAGGTGAAGAAATGCGAAACAAAACCCTAGCAGAGAGGCTGAGAAACGAAGAAATGACGGAGAAACGGAGGGGAAAAGTGGAAACCGCGGGAGAGAGAGGGAGAATCGGGGAGAAATAATATTTTATAAAGAAAAATTATAGAGAAGTCACATGAGTGGCACTTAATCTCATGCGTTACTGTTTATATCAAGAATAATATATGAAAGTAAGTATTATGAGCGTTACTTTACTCTAATATAACTTTTTTTTATAAAATTTGGTTTAGCTGCAATAACATGCGAAGAAAAATTAGGAGAGTAGCTACACTCAGTATATTTTTTCTAATATGAATAATATTGTGAATAGTAGTATATGATATTATTTATATGAGGAAGTGTCCTGAATGCTGATTATTCTCCAATATTACTCTTAAATATAATCAACAATTCTGGTTTTATTATAACTAAAAGTCTTATCTTTTATATTTACATAATTTATTGTAAGGACTTTTTGAATTTTATTTTGCAAACACTTTAATGAAATGGATGTAAGCTGTAGCAGGAGCTTGCTGGAATCTAGAGTCTTTATCTGAAGCAGAATATGTAATGTATATGTCATTTTAAAGTTATTTATTAATCTACTAATAAATCTTTTAATGTATTTTCAGCTATCACTTCATTGTGAAAAGACCATATTGGCCAGTTTTACCTTAAGTACCTCTATATTTTGTTGAGTGAGATTCAATAATGTGTTTAAGTATTTACATTTGCATAAGGATGGTGCTACGGACACTATTGGTGCACATCGTTAGTTCATTTTTTTTATATTATTTTTTTTGACACTTCAAAATATTTTTTAAAAAATAAAAAATTAAATAATATTATTTTAAGCATTAAATGATAAAAAAAAGAAAATGAAAGAGGACAAAACGGTGCGGTGCACATAGCTTTATCCTTTGCATAATGCAAGTGCTCTAATGCCGCAGAGAAATAAGAGCGAGGGAGAAGACTTTTGCCTTTTGGGCCACCGAGGGGAAGAAGAAGTCTGTCCTAATTGGGCTGCTCAAGGACAAGAGACGGTTATTGGGCCGATCTTCTCATCGGCTTCACATTTTCCCCCCCTCTCTCTTATCATCTAATTCCTCTTTTTTAAGGCAACATAAACAACAATAAAGAGGGGCTAAAAAGTCATCTCATATAGTTTCGAATCTCGATAGTGTAATCAGAAATAAAAAAACTCAAAACCAAAGGAAAAATTTGGTCGAATTCAATGTTTCCTTGACCAGCATGCTTAAAAAAGGTCATGGTCTTTAAAATATCTCGAGGTTGGACTAGTTTTGAGAAAATAAGCAAAATGTGTTTAATGTTGTGGACCACATCGATTAACTAGATTGAAACCAGTGATGAAGATCAAATAGAAAATTGGAAAGGGAGGAAGAAATCAATTAGTATCATAATAATGTTAAACTTTGATACGTGTCCTATATATATTATGCCGAATTTGTACCGTAACATGATTTGGTTCTACTTTCATTAGCTGAATTTATTTATTTTTTGTGAAAATAATTATTTTTTATTAAAATGAATATGCTTTTATCATAAATAGTCATTCTCGTTGTATATAATTCGTCACAATACTCATTTCTTATGACGTGCAAGTGTGCCTGGAATATGTACATGAGCATCATGCCCTTTCAAATTTATTTAATTTCTCTGATATTGATTCCGGAATGTCTGTGAGATCAGAGGTATATTTGTGGAGATGGAAACATTTGATGCTCAGGTTGTAGATCATATTGATAACTAACAATATTGTCGCCTGTGATATTTATAAGCGCTTGAGGGTACCCGACATTTGCATGGTATAGTATTTCTCCACAACAAGTTTCTGCTTTTATTTCTTCGCAAATAGACTTTATTGATGCGGAAAGGCATAATGAACATAATATACATGAGGGTAGACATTAATAAGACGGATCTTTCCTGCTGGCCACCATAGATATTAATGAACACAATATGTTTCCATACATATTGTTGGAATTTATCCATTGTGCAATGGAATGTACATATAATCGATTTTGATATTGATGTATTTTTATTGCTCTCCAGGTTTCAAATTAATCGCTGAGGAAAATTATTCTTGCGTCTTATATATATAAATAGATTTGCGAATTAGCTCTTTATCACCACTTACATTAGATACACACCTAGCTTGCTAGAATGTGGAAGCTTATATGATTGCTGCACACCTAAATCAACGTGGGGTGATTTCAAATTTGTGAATAGTATAACTCATAATCAATAAATATCATACTATCAAAATGAGACTGCGGAGGATGTGGTATTGATCATGATCTATTACAAAAAAATTACTTATTTATAATCAATTAATTTCAGAGAAATGACTATTTACAGTCAAAATTAGTTACAAATAGTCATTTCTTACTGTCAAAATTGCTTATTTATAATTAATTAATTTTAGAGAAATGACTATTTACAGTCAAAATTAGTTGCAAATAGTAATTAATTGATTATAAAAATTCATTTTTCTTATAGTAAGCAAATTATTAGCTTATAGTAGACCAAGATAGACTCTCATTTTTCAATTTTATCATGATGAAATGCCACATTATTAAATTGAAAAATGCTATTTGTCTTCTCCTTAAACACCATTTTCTCATAATCTCCTTATGATCATATATTGTCAAATTATTAGAAGATAATTAAAGGATGGTCATGATAAATAGGTTTTCATAATCAGGAAGATAAATACTTTAACATTCATAAAGAATTTATATAAAAAATAATCTCATAGACTGATATGATTTAGCAAATTATAAAATTATTTTTATTATTTAAAGGAAAATTCTCAGTGGGCTAAGCTTGAAGGGGCTAAGCCCGAAGGAGGGGAGGGGTGAGGACCACGGTCCGTTTGGATCAACCCAAGCCTAGGCCCGGTCGGAGGACTAGAGATAAAGGGAAAGGCAAATCTCGAGCATCCATACTAATGGGAGGGTGAGCCTAGGCAATCATGACCGTCCATCGAGCTAGAGAAAGTATAAGACTGAGAAGACAACGTATCATCCCCTCCCATGCCACAACCAACTTTGCATTAATAATAACAAGACCTTTATCGATCTGACAGAGCATCTCATTGAATGCAAAGTCGATTCAAGTGTACCGCATTAATTACTGCCCATCATTCACCTTGGCCGGGCATCGATCGAAAGGATAATATAAATCACCAGGAATGGGACAGGAAGAGTCAGACCATCATTTTTCGAGTGACAACCAGAAGGAGTATGCAAACATCTATAAATAAGACCTATTCGATCCAGAATCAGGTTAGGATATACATTTCCTGGCATTTTTCATTACATGACCTTATAGACCATTTGTCTGAAACTAACTTAACCATCGAAGCGGTCTCGAACCCTAACCCAATCTTATCTTCATTTTTGTAGGACAAAGTCGACTGGGGCCCTGAAGGGTTGGGCTATGGAATATGTCTTGAATAGTGGCATCGTCTGTGGGATCCTGATTCCATAAAAGCGTACTTTTTGCATACTAGCTACAATGCGGCCCCAGACGACTAGTGACACGCAACACTAAGACTCCACTATGGAGGAGAGACTAAAGAAATGGAAGAGACCGTAAAGAAGCTAATCGAGGAGAACGCTACCTTACAATAGCCCAACGAATGACTCTCGCCACACAACGAGGTTAGCCTTAGTGAGAACATGAACTGACAATACTATGACGAAAACGATGCATTTGAGGAAGATTGACGCCGAATGCATATTGAGCTCAAGAAGCTTGGAAACGAGTATACTGAAATGGCTAAATTGATCGACCTACCCCAGAGGCCTGGTTCATCGCGAGGTAGTGCGGGAACACCTTACAGTTCTAGCGTTATGGCGGTCCCTTTCCTATCAAAATTCAAGGTCCCTCAGGTGGAACTGTATGATGGATCCCAGGATCCTGTGGAGTATTTAGAAGCCTTTAAAGCACATGTTAGTTTGCACAACTATCCCGGTGAAGTGACGTGCCGAGCATTCCCCCTAACACTAAAGGGAACAGCTCGAACATAGTTCAGAACCATTCCCCCAAGGTCGATCGACAATTTTGAAAGATTGGCCCTGCTCTTCACTACCCAGTTCATGGCCAGTAGGAAGATGAGGCACCCGACAACATATTTCTTAACCGTTAAGAAAGGAGAGAGGGAAAGCTTGAAAGGATACCTGGTTAGGTTCAACAGAGAAAGAATGATGACTGACGATCAAGATGAGAAGATCATACTAGCTACCCTCTTGGGAGGCATATGGCCCAAGAGCCCTTTCATGGTTGAGATAGCCCGGAAGACCCCCACAACCTTAAATGGATTCATGGATCAAGCTGATGGATTCATTAATGTCGAAGATACTCTTGAAGCCTTAATAGCCCCACGACGTGGGGAACTTCGACAGTCCGACATAGCAATGATTAGCGACAAGGAAAACTCTGATCGACACCAAACCAGGAGGAAACTCCCTAACGGAACAAGGAAACGAGATCCCCCACGGGAGTATAAGTCTCCATCATGGTTGCACTCCATTCTAGCACTTGAAGATCGGAACCCGCCAGAGTTAAGACGAGAGTCCATCAAGTGAAGATGAGGAAACATGTACTACGAGTATCATAGGACAACTGGGCACAACACGGAAGACTGCCAGGATCTCAAGAAGAGGAAGGACGACGATCGATAACCCGATCAAAGAAGAAAAACCCGATCCAGATCCCCCCCCCCCCCCGGGTCGGGAACCAGAGTTCGTCCATAGTAGAGATATCTCCACGTCTAGCCGCTCGCTCAGTAACATCAGGACCATCATTGGGGGACTCTCCAAGGGAGGATCTACTTCCTCTTCTCAACGACCACACGCTCGTAAAGCTAGGTACGAGGAAATTTTGGGAAAATCTCGTTATTGGAATGTTCCTTCCAAAATATAACACAATCATTCAAATAAACATCAATCTTTATGTAATTAAACTCGAGGCCACGTTCCAATTAGCATGCGTCATTGTATGAGTCAGGGAGAAGAGCGTCAGGAAATGCGGATTTCAAGAACTTGATGACCATGTTGAGGATTTAACATTCCAACCACCAACTGCCTTGACATGAAGCAACTTGATGATAAAAGAAAGCTTTGAAAATGTCACGCACGATAGATAGAGTGGACGCCGTGCATCGTCTAATAATTCTGAAAAGCGAGCGAAGAACCATCTCTTATCACACCATTAGTTCCAGGGATTTGAAAACCTCCTTGCCCATCCATAGAGGCTCTATGCTAAATGTCATCCAACATCGCATCCAAATCATCAATGTATGCATCATGTGAATTGACCTCATCACCTTCTTCTGAGGAAAGCAAATCCAACACTTGCTCTTCATCGTGGAATATTTAATCCTTATAAGAAGGATCAATTGCCGTAATAAATAAATGGCCCTCAACTACATTTATTGGTTGGAAGAGCATATTACAACAACTACAGCATGGACACCTGATGTCCACGCCCCCCGTTGCATGGTCTCGAGCCATAATCATGACATGGTTAACCCCCAAAGCATACTCATTAGACATCAATCTATCTCTAATATGCATTCACGCCTTGTCAATCTAAACATAAAGCACAAAAAAGAAAGTGTGAAAACTGCGTCTATTCCCTAGTAATAGAAATTCATCATTTGAAAATTGCAATGAACCCAAGGATGCATATATGGAAAACATGATAGTGTCTTGGAATTGGGAACATGTGCAAGTGAATATGTTTAAAAATGATCGACAAAAGGGGTAACCATAACGCTTAAACCCAAGAGAAGCCACGTTTTGCCTCCCTCCTGTTTCTTGGAATTTGACTTCTCCCTTCTCACCACACGGTGGCTATATATCCTAACGCTTAAACCCAAGAGAAGCCACGTTTTGCCTCCCTCCTGTTTCTTGGAATTTGACTTCTCCCTTCTCACCACACGGTGGCTATATATCCTAACTATAGTTTCGACTTCTCTATTTAAACACCGTGTCTCCAGTTTACTCCTCTCAACTTTCACTACATTCCCAATAAACCTACATGGTATTTGCATTCTTCTGATTTTTTCACTACGTCAATTATTTGTCTTATGGTTTCATTTAAAGTTTGAAACAACCAATCGTGTAGGCATGATGCTGATATATGGATGGTTACTGAAATTATTACAATGATTCTTAAGCTCTAGGCATGCTGCAAGTATGATTTTTTTTATTTGTTTAAATTGAATGGATACTGAAATTGTATAGGCATCCTATATTTAATTTAAAAAATATGGGGAGAGTCAATAAAAGGATATGACACAGTAATTAATTTATTCCCATCAGAATGGATTTATGGGGAGAGTAAATAAAAACCTACAATCAAAAATGGATTTCGGTAACCAACACTATTCCAACTGGGAAGTAGCAAACATAAACCCCTCTTGTCTGCGTTAAATTAGTGTCCTGGTTAACAAATACATGTCCATAACATCAACACTTCTATCTGAATTTTTGGTTGGTCAGTTGGTCTCTTTTAACCCTATCGCTAATAATACTCTGTTAAAACTTAAATGTACAAATTATATCATTTCTAGTAATAAGATATATAACATCATCATGAATCGATCATCTCGATCATCAACCAGATTTGTCAATCTTTTAAGTTCATGCCATGCATTAATTCAGAATCTGTGAAAGATCATATCAACACTTATCATCAAACATAAGGCATGAATGATATTCACAGGTTAATTGTCACTTACTTTCTCGGGAAAAAGTAAAATCACTCTGGAAAATTGGAAACATAGAAATCACTAGCGAGCTAGCTAGCTAGAGCTAAGGTTGAGCTAGAGGAAACATACATGCGCATGCGTACAATTACAAGTTTATCTTTTGCCAAAACTACAATAAAGTCTACAAAATTACAAACCTTTCATTTTAATTCACTATCATTAATATATATATCTCTATTTTTTATGTCTTTTTTTTTTCGGAGTACCCCGGCCTGTAGATCAGTGCATGCATTTAACTGATGGTAAAATTTGAAGTTCAGTCTCTTCCTTCCATTTATTTATATGATCTTCTGTTCATATTGTATTTTCTTCAGATTTAGGTTATCGAATATAGTTATTAATATATATATATATATATATATATATAATATTGATCATTAAATTAAAAAAAAAAAACAAAGTTTTTATCTAAAGTTAACCTTATTCATGTAAAGTAGTAAAGTTACTATAAATTATTCGATAGACTATAAAGTTACTATTTTTGTAAAGTAGATCTATCTAATTATATGGTGAAATCAATACTATTTTTATATAAACCCCTTTCTGCATATTTATTGGTACTAATTTATCTTACAAATCTATTTCTTTAGGTAAAATCTCTTTCAAACGTCAAAAGTACATTGGTATACTCTAAGCCCTCCACCAATGTAACCATATATGGAGTTTTTTTAGTCCATGAAATCATAAAATGATTGAGAGAGAGAGAGAGAGAAAGAGAAAATTAAAAAGTAAGATCAGGTGCCAAATATAGGAAATTTAATGAATAAATTAAACAAAACATAACCACCGTGACCAACCAGCAGTAGTAGTTAATCTTCAATATTTAGTGAAACAGGCAGAGTCCAGCATATTAGATATATATGCGTGATAACCTTGATCGACATACTGTTAATTTACAGCATAATTAGACATAAGTGTGTCTGGAAAATGGATTAATCTATCTTTTATCAATTATTAACGCTAGCTATAAACAAAATAATTTAGAGAGAATTATTGACTATTAATTAATAACGCGCGCTGGCTAGATAGCTCCTCAATATCTCATTAATTCATATATACAGCCCCCAACACTAACCAGTAACAATTAATTAATTAATTAATTAAACTCAGTACACAGTACTATGCGTGATCAACACAAAGCTGAAATTTATATATATCCACATATTAATAAAAGCTAGCTAGCTACATTATATATATCATACCCTTAGTAATTAAGCTATTAATCTCGGCCTCCCAAATTGAATCTCGGCTAGCCTAGCCTGTTAATTAGTGATTTGAAGGCCATATATACATGCAGCTGATCTATCATATTTATTAATTAAAAGTCTAGCCCATCACTTAAACCTTAATTAATAATTTTCAAAACCTTTCAGAAGTGAAAGTTTGCTGTCAGCATATATAATTGAGGAGGCTTTTGATCAGTAGATAATGGGGATCAATCGTTGGAGCAGATCACCTTCTAAAGTCTTGTATCAAGGTTTACCTAACCCCTTTTTAAACTACTAATTAATTACCAGCTAGCTAGAATCCTAGTCTTTGTCGGATTAATGCTGGGGCATGCAAACACCTAGAACTATTTAGTCAAGAGTGTAATTTAAAGATATCTGTTGGTAGACATTGTTTATTCCAAGTGGAAGGAATAAGTAGATTCTCTAATTAGGGGAAACTATCTTAAACAATGTCTACCAACAGATATTGGTAGACATTGTTTAAACACTGTATACCAATAGAGAATCTACATCTTATAAGCAGACGACAAACAACTTTAATTTGATTCAATTTAACAACGTGGCATTTCATGATGATAAAATGATTCGATCTTCATGTACTCTCAAATTGAAATGAGAGTATATATATCTAATTCTATAACCTAATCATAATTTGATCAATACCACATCTTCTGCACTCTCATTTTGGTACGTAGCAGGATATATATTTCGTGATGATTTATATATATATCATTGACAAATTATTTGAAATCACCCTGCAAGACTTAATATTATATTGCATAAAAAGAATCACAATACAAATTGTTTTTTATATATATTAATGTGGTAAGACGTTTCACATTATTATGGGTGTACTTAGCTAGGCATGTGCTAGTCTGATAAATTAGATCCCTAATTTGCAAATCTATTTATTATTTAATGATATTAATGTGTATGAAAACGTGATTAAGATTCCTCAATGCTTATAATTAGTTTTCCAATATAGTGGGAAAGGTGCCCCAATTAATATATGTTATCAATATGTTTCCATGATCTCCACATGAAGTATACCTCTCTTACAGACATTTCCTGGAATCAATATCAGAGAAATTAAATAAATCTGAAAGGGAATGCTTATGTAAATTTGTAAAAATTCCAGGCACACATGCATGTTGCAGCTAATTATGAAAGTAGAACAAGATGTTACGGCCCAAACTTGGCATGAATATACTAATTGGTTGAGACACAAATCAAAGTTTACATCCACATTCAATTATATATTATGATGCGCGCTAGCTAGCAGCTAATTATTGGTTTCTTCCTCCCTTTTAAATTTTCTATTTGATTATATGAAATAATTAAAAAAAAAATCGATTTGATTATATCAATATAGCTAATCTCGATGTGGTCCACAACAACCCATATTGCTTATTATTTCTGATCAAAACTAGTCCAACCTCCAGATATTTCAAAGATCTCCGGCCACTTTGATGTTTTTCAGCTTAGATTCGAAGTTTGGAATCTATATGAGATGATTCATGAGCTACGTTACTCTTTTTATTATAAATATATAATCCCACATACAGTCCCACTTGCCTTAAAAATATATATATAAAAAGGAATCAGATTCTTTTGATGGTTTTTACTTTTTACCGTCTCCATCATCCTAAATTTGCATTTGGAGTGTTTATGCGTGGGCGCGCGTGAAAATGAGCAGTGCTACACGACTTTGTCCAGATAAGTATAAATTTTATTTTTTGCAAATTTTTTCAAAAAGAAAAAAAATCATCACAACAACATTAAAAATATTTT
This sequence comes from Platycarya longipes, assembly GCA_036559045.1. NCBI lineage: Eukaryota > Viridiplantae > Streptophyta > Magnoliopsida > Fagales > Juglandaceae > Platycarya > Platycarya longipes. The sequence goes on from CM071802.1 coordinate 34,577,100, forward strand.
TTTAAGTACTAAGTAAATTTTTTTTTTTTCTGTATCGAAAGAAATTATGGGATGATTCCCTTGGATGTGCATGAATTCTGTGTGAAATGGTTCATTAGGTCAAATGAACAAAGTGAAACATGTAGCGCACATCAGAAGGAGGGCGTGGTTCGGGTCCCCACTAGTACTCCTCAAGAACACCCTCGGGACCCACTACTACTCCTTTACGAACACCCTCCGGACCAACAATGTAGAAGCTGGTGTTACCGTGTTAGGCCACTCCATCTGCGAAAGTCGTTATTCAATTTCAACAAACCCCTTAATTTCTCAATATTCTTTTTGCCTTTTGTTTTTCCTTATTTAATTTATTTTAATTTTAAGTATTAGTTTTGTTTTGAACATTATTACAATGCATGTGCACCTTGAGGGAGCTTAATTACTTTGGGCGGACAAATGTGAAGTGAGTGATCTCTTTGGGAGCTTATTATAAATTGCTTCCAAAAGCCTGTATAAGCTAGGAGTACCAGCTTTGCTCAAACTCAAAGTACTACGTCCTGGAAGTGTCGTTTCTTTTATGCATTGACTCAAATCCTGCGTAAAGCTAAATGAAAAATGGGGAACGTAAGCTTTGTGGGACGTTGCTTGTCATTTTGAAAACAACGAAGATCAAAGATTTTGCTGCCTTACGTTGATCTGGTCAGCGTCAAGCTGAGGGTACTACGTGTAGTACTGCTCATACCAGCAGCTTGCAACTATTGGTATTCCTAATTTGGTCTACATGATTTTCTTCTATGCACTTCTAACAATGTTTTTCCTTCCGCAATTCAGATCAGATTATCCATTTCCACCATTCAAGATCATCACTGATCAATTCATGCAAAGTATACTTATATATAATGTAATCATCCAATAGGCTCTTGAAGATATCCAAGAGTAAACGAGCCAGGCAAACAGATTTATAGACTCTGATTATAACTACTGTCCGTTCAATCTGTTTCAATATGTTAATTAGAATAACATGCATGCATGTATAATCAAAGTTCTCAACTAGTTATGTAACAGTTGCAGTTCATCTGAAAAGTACTTTGTGATCAATGCTTAAGGAGTCACCAATTATTAACTTCTATTATCATTAGTCACGCATTTCATCGATTTCACTCATCATGTATGTAATTAATTAGTTGCTTTCATTTCTCGTTAACAAGGATTAAGTTAACTGGGAGCATGGTGGCGCTGATACCGTCGTCTTCGGACTGTAGGGAAGCGCAAGGGTATCCTCCTCCACCACCCCATATGCTGCATGCATGGCGGCCAAGCCCATGTGCCTTAGAAAATGCTTTTTTCTTTTAGTATAATATTTTTCGGTTTGAAAAAACTGGCTTGTTTACACGCCAGGCCCATGATCTTTTGTCAAAAAAAAAAAAAACATATTATCTTCCGTTCTTTTATGAGTGGGTTCTCCTAATTAAGTCTTGGAGAATATAACAAGTGTTGAAGTCCATGCGAATTCCATCATTTTATTCCGTCGAATTCCATCATTTTATTCCGTCACGCGGTTAGCGGGTGGGTGCTCTTATCTTTACAGCACCGGCCAACTCTTTAATCACTAGCATTGGATGCTTTGCATGCAGTTTGAACTTTGCACTCTTGAAACAAAAGCTAGCATTAATTGAAGTCCTCAACACAACTACCACTCTTGCTTTATTTTAGGTCAATCAACAGTACTACCAATATATAAAGACCAAACCTGCTTTTTATGGAACTAATCAAACAAGCTGGATTGAAGTCCTCATGATGAGCACTAAATGGAGTTTCTGCCAAATGGCCTGGTCCTTTTTCTTAAGAGGCGGGTCAAGTCTCCAGATCAAGAACAAACCCAGCAATGGAGCCCACTGCTGCAGCTATGGTGATGATGAGGTGTGAAGCCGCTCAGGATATGAAGGAGAATCCATTTAGTGCTCCACTATGGTATCTGCTTTTGCACTATATACATCTTCACTGGCAAGTAAACTGTGAGAGGCCAAAACACTAAAGCTCCAATTAGTCCAACCACGTCATTGAAGAACGGCAGAAGCATTGATATGCTAGTGGTTGTGACCGCAAAGATTGTTCCCCAAACCAGTCGGAAGAGGATCTCTCTGGTCATGAGGGTAGGAAATCTGTTTCTCACGGCATCCTCAATCACATCGGAGATTAGTGCACGAGAGTGAACTTGGTATGCACCAATACTCTGGAGGAGCAAGGCAACATTTGCCACGAGAAGCAGCCAGTTATATAGGTTATTGAAACCGAAGCCGAAATCAGCGAGGAGGTCTCTAGGGGTGTCGTCATTTCCAAAAGCAGCATACCCCAAGCAGCTACAAAGCATGTACAAAAAGGTCATCAAGGCCGAGCTAATCATAATGGCCTTCTTCATTTTCTTCAATCCAGATGGTGGGGATTCAACTTTGTCCTGTTTAATTTATATTATATCATTAGTTGATTAATATATAATATAAGAATAAATGGAGGGCATAAACTTGGAGAGAAATAGAGTACCTGAACTTCAAAAATGGTGTTGGAATATCCATGATATGCAAAAGCTATATCAGCAACTGCTAGGAAGATCTTCGATACCATTTTTAATGTTACTATACCGATGCTTATTCCAATCAGGCTTCCCCTAATCTCTCCATTTTCTGTTAATTGACACATCAACAAGTAAAGTCAGAAAGTTATGCTATATATGATATGTACTTTTTCAATGTATAAAACATGATTAAATATGATATGTACTTCACAATTATCATGCTTAACGTAATTAGTAATAAATCATGTATCACGAATCATGATTAAATTTCTGATCACTTCAACAAAAATGGAAAAAGAAAGGGTGTTTGGATTGTGAAGATCAAGAGCAAAGAAAGAGTTAAAAGGAAAACTGATAATAGAAAAAATAATCATAATTGATATTGGTAATTTAAGAAGAACATTTTTTTTTTTTACTTTAAATTTTGGCGTCAAACTTTTTAGTTATGAAGGTTAAGACTTTATCAAGATTCGGACTAAATTTCTTATTTTAACATATATCTTATGATAAATGTTTTCTAGATTTTAGAAAAATGGTAAAGTGCAATCATTAACCTGCCTGCAATTTTGATTACACCAAGAATAATAAGAAATGTTGAATAGTGAAGGACAGGAAAGGTTCAACAAAGAAGAGCTGCCACAGCTGAAGATAAACGGAAGGAATTAGAGAGAACAGTGCTTGAAGGACGCCAATAACAAACGTATACGTATTTATATTCTTGTGGCATTCATCTAATTTGCCGTGGTCCACTCGGAAGCAATGAAATCTCTTGAGTGCCCTGCAATTAGCATACAACATGAATCATTAATTAGCATATATAGTTCATACAGATCATGGTGAGAAAGATTATAATATTGATGATAGCTGTGGTGGCCTCTTTGGTTGTGGGTATAAAAGACTGATCAGGGTATCAAGGAAGGGTGGTACGATGGTGGAACTGTGGAAGTAATATTGCTTTTGCAGTTATTCTTGTCATTGTTGTTACAGCTATAAGTGATTACAAACAATCTAGTTCATACAGATCATCTAAGATTCTAAATCACCTAATATATTATTATGGATAATCCAACATTGAAATTCTAGTACTTAAATTCAAACAGCTTTCATCATGCTCAAGGACGATACTATTATGTCCCCAATTGCCATTCCAAAAAGTTTGTGGCCATGAACAAATCTGTACATCAGGGCATGCCTTTCACCTAGGAAAACAAAAGTAGAAAATTTAAATCTCTATGCCAAGTCATAATAAATGCATTCATGAACCTAATATTCCATGGGAGATATGAAAGCCATATTCACCAAGAATTGTTCTGACGGCACTATGGTAAATATAGTAATTGCTTCTTGAATTGATCATAGGGTGGCCATAAGTGGGAACTAATTGATAACATGCAGAGAGCAAACTTATTGTGGAACACGAAACAACAAAGAAGAACAAGTACATAACCAAAGGACCGCTAATCCACCCCAGTTGAGACACAGCCCATGCTATAGGAAGCACCCCAGTCCCAATTACAGCTGCAAACATCCGAGCACTTGCTTCCCAAACATTACCTAAATCATGGTACAAAAAACATGAGAAGAAATAAAAAGAGAATCAATATAAATATTATGCTATATATACATGATGAATTTATAATTAACGCTTCTCCTGATCCGATGGCCGTCATCGCCCGATTCTTGATTTGTTTGGCGCTGGTTGTTCATTTCGAATATCTCCATCATCACCATGTTGAGATCTAGCTGATAGTGTTTCTCACTAGTATGGTGTTTCTCTCTGGAAGGGTGTCCAGTTCTTCCTGTCCCGGGGCCCAAAAAGGTTATCAGGCCCAAGGCCCGTGATTCACACCTACCACAACGCAGTGTCCGGATTCAACTAGGGAGACCGAAACCGGGGACGAGCCAAGTCCCTGGTTATCCCGACCTGGGCAGGAGATGGTTAAACCGGCTTCGAGAACACGCTAAGGACAGAACGACGGCTCTCGTACTGATATATCTCCTGGACCCGTCTCCCATCAAGATCACTCCCTCATTTATGAACGACAGACAGCCGCCGGTCTACAGATCCCCCCCCTTTAATGCGGAGACGCTACAAACATACGCTATTAATTGCTAAATTGACAAAAGATACAGCGGCATTTAATGCCCCTGTCCAAAAGGGTCTAATTGAACATTAATTGGAGGGATACTCAATTAATGCGATGAGACCGACCGAATCAGACCAGGTTTCCTTATCGAGGATGACGGTCGAGTGATGTCCCGATTTTCGGCACTTTCGTCACACAGACCCTCCTCCCAAGGGAACACCTATAAATAATACCAAACCAATAACGAAAAGACGGTACGCTCACAGATTCTCTTACTCACTCTATCATATGTTTTCTCCCCTACACTAACTTGAACGTCGGAGCGGTCCCGGACCCTGACCCCCCTTGTTCTTGTTTTGCAGGTTACTATCGTGCGGGATTCGGTAAACAAGATTGCAGAATACGTCCTTAACAGTGGCGCCGTCTGTGGGATCCGTTTGTTTCTGATCAACGTACTTTCTGCATGTCTACTCTACCGTTGTCCCAAACGACCAAGCACGACCAGCAGACAGATCCGTCGATGGAAGAAAGGCTGGAAGCATTGGAAGAAATGGTGAGGAAGTTGAAGGAGGAGAATCCCGCCCTCCGGCAACCACGCGAAGAGGCATCGGCCCGCGGCGAAACCAATCTGGGAGAGAATGTGAGCTCCCGACTCCCTGAGGAGAGCAAGGCCTCTGAAGGAGAACGACGCCGGATGCACACCGAGCTAAAGGAGTTGGGGGACAAGTACGCTGAAATGGCAAAACTGATCAGCCCGGCAGCAGGGCATCTCTCCTCGCAGGGAAGCATAGGAACACCCTACAGCGCGGACGTCCTGGCCGTCCCTCTCCCGCTCAAATTCAAGGTCCCACAAGTAGAACTGTATGATGGGTCTCAGGATCCTGTGGAGCACACAGAAGCTTTTAAAGCCCATATCAGCCTACATGGCTATCCCGGCGAGGTAGCGTGCCGAGCATTCCCTCTCACACTGAAGGGGATGGCTAGGACATGGTTCGGAACCATTCCTCCGGGATCCGTCAGTAGCTTCGAGACGTTAGCCCGACTCTTCATCACCCAGTTCATGGCCAGTAGGAAACGAAGGCACCCCGCAGCGTACCTATTGACCGTCAAGCAAGGAGAGAAGGAAAGCCTGAAAGGGTACCTGACCAGGTTCAATGAAGAAAGAATGACCACCGACAACCAAGACGAAAAGATCACCCTAGCGGCCCTCCTGGGCGGCATATGGCCCAGGAACCCCTTCATGGCGGAGATAGCCCGCAAAACTCCCACCACTCTGAACGGGTTCATGGATCAGGCTGACGGATTCATCAACGCCGAAGATACGCTCGAAGCCCTAGTAGCCCCGACAGCATGATCGGAAAACAACCAGTGCCGGGGAAGGTTCCAGCAGGCATCGGGGGGCTAAGAAGTTCCCATATGAGACGAGGAGAAGGGACCCCCCACGGGAACACAGACTGTCGTCATGGCCTCAATCCAGCTTGGTGGTGGAAGATCAGAGCCGAGCAGAATCAAGGCGAGAGTCCATCAGAAGAAGAAGAGGAGATATGTATTGCGAATATCACAAGTCCAAGGGCCACAACACCGAAGACTGCCAGGCCTTGAAAAAGAGTCAGAGGGATGAACAGATGAACGACCGAAGAGACAGAACCCAGTCGAGGACCCCTCGTCGGGAACGAGAGTCAAGCAGACACTGAGGCGAACCTGTATCCAGCCACCCAGCAGGAGAAATCAGAACCATAGTCGGGGGACCATCTCGAAGAGGGACTACGTCCTCCTCTCAAAGGGCACACGCGAGGAGAGCCAGATATGGGGAAGTCTACTCACTGGGCCAGGCACCGAGACAGGGCAACCCGGGTCCCAGAGGGGAATCGATAGTTTTCAACGAGCAGGATGGGAAGGGGATCGCCTTTCCGCATGATGACGCTTTGGTGATATCAGCATTGGTGGCCAATTTCACAGTTAAAAGGATGCTAGTTGACAACGGGAGTTCGGCCGATATCTTGTTCTGGGAGGCCTTCGTGCAGATGGGGATCGACCCCCGCCAACTTCAGCCTATCCGGGCCCCTCTTAAAGGATTTACGGGTGAAGCAGTACACCCCGAGGGCCTAATAACTCTCCCGGTTTTGATGGGCTCCGCGCCTAGGACCACGTCCGTCATGACCGAATTCTTGGTAGTGAAAGCTCCCTCCTCCTACAATGCCATCTTAGGGAGGCCGACCCTAAACAACTTGAGAGCAGTCACTTCTACCTACTACCTCAAGATGAAGTTTCCGACCGACAGAGGAGTAGGCGAAGTCAGAGGAGAGCAGGTCACCTCCAGGGAATGCTACGCCCGGGAATTGAAACACAAAGACAGTTCCGTGGCTACGATCTCCCTGGAGGACGAGCATGTTGAGTTTCCGCCTGCACCTCCCCGAGCAGTATGGGACGATGAGATCAGGGACGAAGCGACACTGCGCCAAGCGGAACCCAACGAGCCTCTGGAATTGATTCCGGTCGATGGCGACAGCCCGGATCGGACAGTACGAGTCGGAACCAGAATAGATCCAGGAGTACATACGGAACTCAAGGCTCTCCTCATTGAGCACAAAGACGTATTCGCTTGGACACATGCGGACATGCCCGGAATCGATAGGTCTGTAATAGAACACCGGCTGTGTGTCAACCCGACTGCCCGGGCAGTTAGGTAAAAAAGAATAAGCTTCTGTGCTAAGAAGTATGCCGCCATTGCAGAAGAGGTGGACAGACTCCTGACCGTTGGGCTCATCCGAGAGGCTCACTACCCGGAATGACTGTCTAACGTAGTACTGGTAAAGAAGACCAGCGGGAAATGGCGTATGTGCGTGGACTTCACCGATTTGAACAAAGCCTGCCCCAAAGATAGTTTCCCTCTACCGCGCATCGACCTCATTGTGGATTCAACTGCTGGGCACTCTCTCCTCAGCTTCATGGACGCCTATTCGGGTTACAATCAGATCAAAATCAGCACGGACGACGAGGAAAAAACGGCGTTCATTACAGATCGCGGACTCTATTGTTACACTGCCATGCCTTTTGGACTCAAGAACGCGGGGGCTACTTATCAACGGTTGGTTAACCGTATGTTTAAAAAGCAAATCGGGAGAAACATGGAAGTTTACGTCGATGACCTCCTGGTCAAGAGCTGCTCCCCTAACGATCATGTGACAGACCTGAGAGAGGCCTTCTCTATCCTGCGACATTATCAGATGAAGCTCAACCCTGCCAAGTGCACATTCGGGGTCGAGTCCGGCAAGTTCTTAGGGTACATGGTCTCTGAACGAGGAATCGAGGCCAACCCCGAGAAGATACAGGCTATCCTCGGAATGGCACCCCCGAGGAACCTGAATGAAGTCCAGCGATTGGCTGGTCGAATTGCTGCTCTCAGCCGGTTCATAGCAAGGTCGACCGATCGATACCTTGCCTTTTTCCAAGTCCTCCAAAAAGCACACGAATGGGACACATCGTGCGAGCAGGCATTCGAACAACTCAAAGATTACCTGACGTGTCCCCCGTTACTTAGCCAGACAGCTCCCGGAGAGACCCTTGTGGCTTATTTGGCAGTCTCGCCTCATGCAACATCTGCAGTTCTAGTGAGAGAAACCGATCAGGGTCAGAAACCTGTGTACTATGTCAGTAGGGCACTTCAAGGAGCAGAGGCCAGGTACCCCCGTACAGAGATGATGGTATTCGCCTTACTAACAGCTGCGCGTCGGCTGCGTCCATACTTCCAAGCCCACACCATAAGAGTAATGACCGATCAGCCCCTCGGAACCATTCTCCAGAAGCCCGATACGTCCGGTCGATTAGCCAAATGGGCAATCAAGCTGAGCGAATTTGATCTAACGTTCCAGCCCCGAACAGCGATGAAAGTACAAACACTAGCGGATTTTGTTGCAGAGTACACTGGGTTTCCAGAAGAGATCCCCAGTGAACCTCGGGGGCAGGCATGGCAGCTGTACGTTGAAGGGTCCTCATGCCGAGCCAGGGGTGGAGCAGGTGTACACATCGTTACCGACCAGGGCGTCCAACACAACTACGGTATAGGCCTAACTCTCAAGGTAACCAACAATGAGGCGGAATACGAGGCCCTCATAGCCGGAATGACAATTGCTAGGGTCCTCGGGGTGACTGAGCTGGAGGCCAGAACTGATTCCCAAATAGTCTTTCATCAAGTACTCGGCCAATACATCACCAAGAGCGAAAAATTGAAAAAATATCTGGAGCTAGTATGCATCGAGAGAGATCGATTCAGTTACTTCCGTTTACTGTAGATCCCAAGGCAAGAAAATCATATAGCGGATCGACTGGCAAAAATAGCATCAGGAAAAGATGAACATCCGCCCCCAGAAAACACTGAGATCAGGACGATAGATACTCCCTCCACGGGCAGCGAAGTCAGAGTAGTGGCTGTTGCAGATCCCGACTGGGCGACCGATATCACAGCATACCTCCGGACAGGCACATTACCTCCCGACCCGGGCCAGGCCCGCAAGATAAAGAATAGATCGTCCAGATTCACACTGATTGACGGATCGCTGTACAGAAAGGGTTTCTCTGAACCATTGCTCAGGTGTGTGACGAAAGAAGAGGGGCAATACATACTGGCCGAGATCCATGAAGGAATCTGCGGGGCTCACACGGGGTCTAAAACGCTAGCCGCCCGCACCACCCGTGTAGGGTATTACTGGCCGTGTTTGTTCCAGGAAGCAAAAGAATTCGTTAAGAGGTGCCCAAAGTGCCAAGAGTACAGCCCAGTGTTGCACTCCCCGTCGGAGGAACTCACTTCGATAACATCCCCCTGGCCCTTTGATCAATGGGGACTTGACCTTATAGGACCATTCCCAGTAGGGAGGGGTAGGACTAAATTCATAATAGTAGCAGTAGATTATTTTATGAAGTGGGTAGAGGCCGAAGCCCTTGTCAGCATCACATCTCAGGCCATCACAAAGTTCTTATGGAAGTCAATTGTTTGCCGGTTCGGGATACCTCAGAGCTTCATATCAGACAACGGAAAGCAGTTCGATTGCGGTCATTACCGAGAATGGTGCTCCGAGTTGAAGATCAAGGTGAAATACTCTTCTCCCGGCCACCTGCAGGCTAACGGGCAAGCCGAGGCAACCAACAAAACCATCCTCAATGCACTAAAGAAAAGACTCGGAATGCACAAAGGGGCTTGGGCCGATGAACTTCCAGGGGTCCTGTGGGCATATCGCACAACAGTCCGAACCCCCACGGGTGAAACACCGTTTGCCCTAACCTATGGCTGCGAGGCGGTGATTCCAGTCGAGGTCAGGATGCCTACACTACGAATCCAGCACTATGACACTGCTTCCAATGATGCCAAGATGATGAAACGCTTAGACTCCTTAGAGGAACACAGGGAAGAGGCCGGCATCCGACTTGCCAACAACAAACGCAAAACAGAACAATACTTCAACAAAAGAGTGAAGCCGCGCAACTTCAAAGTCGGGGACTTAGTGCTAAGACAAACGGGCATCACGACTCCAGCACAAGGAAAACTGGGACCAAAATGGGAAGGGCCTTACGTAGTGATGGCAACAAATAGACCTGGGTCTTACCGACTCAAAGACAGCTCTGGAGCCGACCTACCCCACCCCTGGAACAGTGAGAGGCTTAAGAGGTACTATGTGTAATATTTACTAATGTAATTTACTTCTGCTGATGTAATTTGCTTCTTGAAATTATAAAGAGCCCGATGTTATTCAATGTTCATATCCAACGTATCATAAGGTTCTCAACTCGGAGTCCCGCGGGGTCGGTCTACCCACCCACACGATGCATCTGCCTCGAAATCCCGCGGGGTCGGTCCACCCACCCACGCGATGCATCCGCCTCGGAGTCCCGCGGGGTCGGTCCACCCACCCACGCGATGCATCCGCCTCGGAGTCCCGCGGGGTCGGTCCACCCACCCACGCGATGCATCCGCCTTGGAGTCCCGCACAATGCATCCGCCTCGGAGTCCCGCGGGGTCGGTCTACCCACGCGAAGCAATTCGCAACTCCTAAACCCCGATCTTAAGCACATCAACTCAGTACGCTCAGTAAAATCTTTTCTTAAGTTTACACTTAACCAAAAATTTCGCAGGGTAAAGACAGATCGACCTACACGAAGTAAGTGCACTCGAAAGTTCCCCGGGGTCAGTACGCTCGGTAAAATCTTTTTTTTAAGTTTACACTTAACCAAAAGTTTCGCAGGGTAAAGACAGATCGACCAAAGCGTCTAAAGAAAGATTAAACTCGAACGAACTCGCCCGAATCAAACTCGAACGACATGTTCAGTTACAAAAAAAAAAAAAACTTATACAGATCAAGCCTCAGGAGCGGGAGGAGGAGGATTCAAGTCGTCGAAAGGAGGGTAGCCACGCTTCCCGATCTTCTTGACGAATCTCTTCGCAGCCCGGTCGGGATGAAGAGAAGTCGCACTTATATTCCGAGGATCGAGCTGAGGGTCCACCAGAAGTTGGGCTCCAATTCGGCGGAGGCCCTCGGCATAACCATGCCCCCAGGCAGGGTTACAAATTGCCACCACCCGAGATATCTGCTGCTCGAGACCAGCGATTCTCGAATGGGCCTCTTCTAGAGCACTCCGAGCCCCCACGAGCTCGGACTCCCGAGCAGCCCGGATTTCCTCAGACCGCGCCAGCTCCGCTTCCAGAATCTCTCGGGCGCGCCTCGAACCGGCCAGTTCCTCCTCCCAAGCAATCCGAGCCTGCTCGGAAATGGCTAACTCTTCTTCCCTCAGTGATAGAATCTGGGAAGAAGCAGCTAGCTCTGCTGTCCGAGCGGTTAGCTCGGACTGAAGGAGGATCTTGTCCTGCTCAGTGGCCGATCTCGCGTCCACGAGGCAGGCATTCCTCCGATGGGCTACCGCCAGCGATTCCCGGGCCGCCTACAATTCGGCCCGAATAGAAGAGTTGGCTCTCTCCAGCCTGCTCTTTTCCGCCCCCAACTCCTCGACCGATTTGATCAGCCCCCGGCAGGTTTCCTGCGACTGCTCGAGCTGGTCCCGTGCCTGCTGCAACTTGTAAAGCCCAAACTTGCAGACAGTTCCGAGCTCACTGTTGAATTCGGCGAGCTCAGCCAGCTCAGACCCCACTGTCCGAGAGATCTCCTTGGCGACCTATACACCAAAAAAAAAAAAAAAAACTTAGCAACTTGGAAAGAAAGGACCATGCAAATTTCGATAAGGTCTACCGGCCAAACCTGGGTCAGCAGAGGCTCCAGCATCGAGGCCACTCGGGCGGAAGCATTTGCCCTTGCTTGTTCAAATCGGGAGGGCCGCTCCGAACCAGCTTCGCCGGCCTGATCACCTCCTTCTTCTGAATCGACCCAAAGAGCCGACCAAGCACCGCGACCCCACTTCGGAATCGAAAAGGAGACGGAGGTCGGGGCGGAACGTCCAACTCCGGGGACGGACGCACATCCTCAGGATCGACCCCCGAAGTCGACCCCCTCTCGAAAGTCGGGGGTGGGCGTTCAGGAGATGCATCGGGCTCGACCGCAGGTTGACCGCCCTCGTCTGAGGCCTCTGCATCGCTCCCTTCCACGGGAGTGCTAGACCCGCCCGACCTCTCGGGGACGGCCTCTTCCCGGTGTCCTTCATCCGAGGCCCCTTGCCGACCGAATCCCTCGCGAGCGCCCTCAGAGTCGGCCTCACCGAAAACTTCATCTCCCCCCTCGGAGGCATCTGAGTGACGCTCGGGAGATGAAGGCGGAGGAGTGGGCAATTGATTCGCCCTGGCGACTTGATCCTCTAACTCTTGTCGGAAGATCTGTGCGAAGGGCATGGCCCCCGGCGTCAAGTCAGCGGCGTGATCCAAAGCCTCTTGAAAGGCTCGGTCTATCTCCTCTCCATCTGAGGAGTCGACCCCTGCCAGATCAGTCGCTTCGATCTGGGCTTCCATAACCAGCCTCCCGGCCTCAGCCCTTACCCCTTCGGTCTGCAGAAACCGAAGCCCGTCCGAGGACGACGTCGAAGAGGCCTCCTCGGGACAGTGGACGGGTGTGTCCGCGGGGGCAACCCGGACGTCCGGACCCTCGGTACGTGGGCCCTTCCCCTTCTTCTGTTTCTTGGGACGGGCACCACGGCTCGACGTGGCTTCGCCAGCTCGACTCCTGACGAGCCTCTCTTTTTCTTCCCGATCAGAGGCCCGCTTACGAGAGGAGGCTGGAGGTTCTTCCGAGACGTTGAAGAAGCTTTGACCCTCAGCGTAAGACCGGTCTGGTCGGGTCAGAAACTCTTCAATGTTCTCCTCGGTAAGAAGATTGTCGGACCATAGCCGGTCGGGGTCCTCTGCCCCCCAAGATACGACGGCCTTCACCCTCTCGGTCTCTTAGGCCGTGAGAGCGATCTCCATGTGCGTCTGAGAGGGGAGGAAACCCAAGTTTTTCTGAACGGGGAAGTCGTTCCCCTCTCCCTCCGGGAACTCCCACTCCCTGCCCGAGACGAAGAAAAACCTTTTGTGGTAATCTCGGGCACTCGAATGTCTCTCTTCCATTCGGATCAGCCTACACTTCGGCTTTATCTGGAAGCCGGCAACGTTCCCGTCCCGACGGAGGAGCCGGTACATCGAAAAGAACTCCCGAGCGGTCAGATCGGGGTAGGGATCGTTCTTCCCAAAAAGAATGATCTGAAACGCCACGCAAGTGGCCAGCAGAATGCGCCACCCGTTCGGCATAAGTTGGGCAGGGGCCAAACCCAAGAAATGAAGCACTTCGCGAACGGGCCGGATGAAGGGAAGACGGAAACCCTTCGAAAACATAAGCGAGAAGAGGACCACCTTCAGTGCCCCCCCATCGCGTTCAGAAGCCCTGACGCCATCCCCTAGGGCCTCCAGGGTATGCCGCCAGGAAACGCGGTGTTTCTTCCTGAGCGTGTCCACGTCAGACGACTGCATCATGGAAGTCCAACCGTTACCGGCAAAGAAAGAGCATGGGTCAGAAGAAGCCATGGAAGCAAATAGAAAGGAAAACAACGAGAGGACAGGGAGAAAGACGAAGAACGAAAGCAAGAAACAATGGCAGCAGAGAAATAGGCAAACAAACGAATGAGGGGAAATAGTGAGAAGACCCTGGGTAATTTATACCCAGGAACCGAATTTAAAAAGAACGGGAAACGAAGTAACGCCGGAACCGTCACCTCAGACGTGACCCTTGGGAACGGAAGGCACGTCCTATACTGACCAATCAGAAGTCAGAGGCGTGCGCCGAAATGACAAGTCAGTTAATGATGGTCACGCGCGTGCATGTCATTAATTAATTACAGACCACTGACGGTTCGGGAATCGGAACGACGGCACAACTAAATTTCAAATTACATTAAATGCCTAACGCAGAAAATGACAGGTCACGATTCGGAATTCAAATCGTCCCCCTGAAGTCCGGTCAGTAAGTGAAATAAACATATCAATAGGGACCACCCGAGCATATCCGAAACCGTATTTCCGCTCGGAAAAGGAATAATAAAATAAAATACCACCCGGACAGTACAAACAAAGAAGAAGAAGGCCCTGGCTCTAAAGCGTTCGGAATTTCCATCGAAGTACCTTCGATAAAAACTCGCGGGGTACTGGAAGGGTTTCCAGTTATTCCTGTCCCGGGGCCCAAAAAGGTTATCAGGCCCAAGGCCCGTGATTCACACCCACCACAACGCAGTGTCCGGATTCAACTAGGGAGACCGAAACCGGGGACGAGCCAAGTCCCTGGTTATCCCGACCTGGGCAGGAGATGGTTAAACCGGCTTCGAGAACACGCTAAGGACAGAACGACGGCTCGCGTATTGATATATCTCCTGGACCCGTCTCCCATCAAGATCACTCCCGCATTTATGAACGACAGACAGCCGCCGGTCTACAGATCCCCCCCCCTTTAATGCGGAGACGCTACAAACATACGCCATTAATTGCTAAATTGACAAAAGATACAGCGGCATTTAATGCCCCTGTCCAAAAGGGTCTAATTGAGCATTAATTGGAGGGATACTCAATTAATGCGATGAGACCGACAGAATCAGACCAGGTTTCCTTATCGAGGATGATGGTCGAGTGATGTCTCGATTTCCGGCACTTTCGTCACACAGACCCTCCTCCCAAGGGAACACCTATAAATAACACCAAACCAATAACGAAAAGACGGTACGCTCACAGATTCTCTTACTCACTCTATCATATGTTTTCTCCCCTACACTAACTTGAACGTCGGAGCGGTCCCGGACCCCGACCCCCCTTGTTCTTGTTTTGCAGGTTACTATCGTGCGAGATTCGGTAAACAAGATTGCAGAATACGTCCTTAACACTCTCCATTAGCAATACAAATACACATGACTAGGTGAGGGGGGTCGTGAGCATATATATAATTAGTCATGGCCATAGGAGGCTGTGTAAGGCACCAAAAGCCGTTTGTGTACTGATCCTTCCCGGGACCCACCTAATTACCCTCTAATACCAACTCCTCCACTACTTGAATTGGCGGGTTCAATTTTATGATCATTAGATGACTTACATGGGGATAGGCTGTTGATTTGATTTCTTATATTTCAACATTGCTCTAGAGAAAAGTAATAAAGTGACACATTACCTGACGAAAAGTGGTGCTTCGGGAGAGAATAAGTTGCTTAGGGACATCGGTGATCAGCTTTCACAAGAGTTAAAGTAGAGTGATACCCGTATCGTATGGTGCGGGGTAGCCATGCAGGGCGGGATGCGGAGAGAGTGGGGTTTCCACCCCTATCCTAGTATCTCATGAGAGCCTGCCCTTGTCCTTCTAGGCAGGAGGCGGGGCGGATTGCCTCATATCTACTTAAAAAATAGATTATATTTTACTAAATTTAAAAATTATTTATAGGTCCAAAAGTGATAAAAAAAAAAATACAATATTTTTAGACCCAAATTATAAATTTAAGTTTTGTAAACATAACTATAATTTAGAAATTATGTATTTTTTTTAAATATGTTAGTTTATATAATTTTATGTAAGTTGTAGTGTAATAGTTTTTTAAACTATGCAGTTTTTAGATTTTTTAGTACATATTTAATTTGTGTAAATTATAGTTTTTAAAGTATGCAATTTTTAAATTTGCTAGTGCATACTTCATTACTTCGTGAACAAATATAACAAATTGTAATATATATTTATATGTATACATTTATAAAATATAAATATATAAGCGGAGGGCGGGACAGGATTGGGCCCTCCCCCGCTAAGGGGGCTAGATATGGGGCGGGGCGGAGGGGTCGGCTGCCCACCCCTAATTAAGAGGGTTGTGTATATGGAAAATGATAAGGGACCCGTTGGGGGGGTCCCGTTTTTGGACTTGCTCACTTTTTTTTTTTACTTGATGATTAAAAAAATATTATTTAATAATATTGTGATTTAAAAAAAAATGTTTAAGAGTGTTTAAAAAATAATATAAAAAAATAAAAAATACAAGAAAAAAATACATTAAGTGGGCACAAAAATTGAACTCTTCATTGATCTCCCTAGCATCTCCCTTGTGTAGATTGGATAAATTGGGTTTGGCTCTAAGTATCATAGTAGCTAGTTAGTCATGGTCGTAAAGTATTTTATTCAGGTTTGTTAGAGCACTAGTATTAGACTCATGAAAATTTTCCTTCAAATTTTAATAGAAAGTACAAGTTTGATAGAAAGAGAACACTTAAAAAAAATCGTATATTGAATTCATCAAAAAGTTTTTATCATATTTGATCAAAAATAAGAAAAAGAAAGTGGAGAAAATAAAATAGAAGTATTTTTGGTTTAGTTTTTGAATAGTAATCCTTCATATTACTTTTTGATTAGTCCAATATAGGAAAAAATGTGTTGTTTTTCAATCAAACTTGTACTTTCCATCAAATTTTGAAGAAAAATTTTGATGAATCCAATACTAATGCTCTTATGGGTGTGAGCAAGTTAATTTATGGTGTTTTACATTATATAGATAAATACACATTAGCACAGAGATGAAAAAAAAGGTGTCCATGTGTCATTAACGACATTACCCACCCATTTAATTTAGGGGTGGGGTTGGCATAATTGTTTGGCTTCAATAACAAATTAAAGAGGGTAAAGGGTCCCCAGAAAAGAGTACTTACGTAGTTCATGTGAATACATACAGGATGTGCGTATTTCCCATCTTATCCTTAGAAACTAGTGTTTATGAAAAAAATTTAATCTAGTTAGCATATTAATACTATAAGAGGAATAATACTGTCACAAATGAATTATATAAAAATAATCTTACAAATTGAAGGAATGTAATCGATCCGAGCCGAATCGAGCATGCTGAACTCAAATAACTTGAGTTCGACCTCGAGCTTGAGTTGAGAACTTGCCAAGTTGAGTTCGAGCTGATCAAACATGATCTCGAGTTATTTATCGGTATTTATTTACACTTTTTAATGAGTTTGAGCCGAGCAGAGTTATCACTCGAGTTTTATTTATACTGATCTTATATATGCTTTTTGAATGAATTGAATAACTATTAATATTTTATTTTATATAAACCTTATGTTGAACTATAAAATTATAACATCTTTATAAATATTTTTATATGGTTACACATTGTGGTATATAATTAAACCACCAAATCTTATATGCTAATTATTACACAGTATACATATACCATAATTATTCACTTAAGCACTTAATTAACTAATATATCATTATGAACTATACTCAATATGTAGGTATAACTGACTAGACATAAATGGTTACATACTACATTTTTAATTTTCTAGATAACTATATATGTGTGTACACATTGTAGTATATAATATAACAAACAAGTCTTATATACTAACTATTATACAATATACATATACCATAATTATTCACTTAAGCACTTACTTAACTGACATATCATTATGAACTATACTCAATATATAGGTATAAATGACTAAGCATAAGTGAGTGGTTACATACTACATATTTAATTTTCGAGATAGCTATATATGTGTGTATGTAAGAATACCAATAGCCAAAAAAAAATGTAAAAATACTAATATATAGAAATAGATTATATATCCATGATTTAGGACAAGTTTTAATCGAGTTGAACTAACGAGCCGAGTCAATCATGAATGAACTAGCCTTAACGAGCCTTAATCGAGTCAAACCGAGTTTAATCGAGTATGTGTCATTTACTAATTGAGCGGGTTTCTACTTACACAATCGAACTTTTCTTCACGAGTCGAGCTCGATCTAAGTTTAGTCAAACAAGTATCGAGAGAGCAATCAAGAAGACTAGTTCGTTTACAACCCTCTGACACGTAACTCCATATGATGTTTTTCTTTTGGAAGGAAAAGGACTAGATGATATTGGAGAATATTCAACATACATATATTCCCCATATATATATATATATATATATTCCCCAATATTCAACATACATATAGTTTCACTTAAGACTCCTAAATTGGATGATGAGGTGCATTCATGTTAGCCCGGAGTTAAATTTTTACATGCAACTTAAATTTTTGTTCTTTCTTCCCTTAATTTTTCTTTCACTAGTCGTGAATGGGCATAAAAATGGGTCAAAGTTTCCACAGTATCCATGTTTATCCTATGTTAATTAGATGATTCAAAAAATTTGACTTGAGAAATGAAGCAAAATTATTAAGGTGAAATCATTGAAGCATTAGTTCTCTTCGCAAAATGAAGATGGCAACAATGCGGGAAAATTATATTTATTAGCTGGAGTAGATCATGCACTTGGTAAACTACTTTCAGTAAATATTAAATTTTACAAAAATTTAAATGATGTAAATTTTATAGAATATTAAGTCAATCACCTATGCTGCCATCGGACAAAGTTGTGCACCCAAGATACACACAAGCACACTAGCTACCTCAAAAGATGGCATGCCTCCAGGATGAGATTTGCATGTTGTTGGTAACAATTCCAACACAACCCAAAAGGACTAATTTCATAAATAGAATCTGCATTCATATACCAATGATTTGCATTTTGGTTGTTGTTGAAATGTGTATAAATACAACTTTGCATGTATTAAGGAATGACTAAGAAATTAATTAATACAAATGAGGAGGAATTTTTTTTAGACTTTCTATCGAGCAGTAGTTGTGCTTTATATCTTTGTATCATAACATCTAGAGCTCAATATAAATGTTGGTCTTCTCTTTCGGTCATTCTCTTTTGGTCATTTTTTTCCTCATTTTTTAACTCATTTTGGTTATTGTTGAAATGTATATAAATACAACTCTGCATTTATTAAGGAATGATTGAGAAATGAATTAATACAAATGAGGAGGAATTTCTTTTAGACTTTCTGTCAAGCAATAGTCATGCTTTATACCTTTGTTCAATCATGGCATCCAGAGCTTGGTATAAATGTTGGTCTTCTCTGTTGGCTATTCTCTTTTGGTCATCCATACCTTTCCTCATTTTTTTTCCTCTTTTGGTCTTCTTTTTTTCGTTGTTCACTACTATGGAGTCTCTCAACCCTGCTTCTAAAAATTTTGAGTCTGTCACACCACCACCAACCCTTCATGATCCGTCCATCATCACTGCTATTACTCATTTCGTCACTATCAAGCTTTCCATAGACAAATTTTTGTTATGAAAAGCCCAGATAGTTCCCTTTCTTAAAGGACATTAGCTCTTTAACTATGTTGATGGGTCTAACCCTCTTCTCCCCTCCACTCTAAATGAGACTCCTAATCCTAAATACCAGTGTTAGGTTCTTCAAGACCAATTGCTCATTTCAGTCCTCAACTCTTCATTAACAGAAATGATCTTGGCTCAGGTTCTTGAGTGTATTACATCATCTAAAATATGATCTACTTTTCATAACTTGTATCATGCCCGCTTCGCTGCTCATGTTATTCAAACGCAACTTCCACTGGCTTATTTGAAAAAGGGACCAAAATGCATAACTAAATATATTCATAAGACTAAAACTCTCTCAGCCTCATTAAGTGTCGTGGGTCAACCTCTAACTCCATCTCAATTTTCTATGTTTTTGCTTGCAGATTTGGGGTCCATACATGAGTCAGTAGTCAACTCCATTGCTACTTGACCAAACTCTTTTTGTTTTCACCATTTATATAGCTATCTGGTAAACCATGAGTCCCGCTTGCAACACCAGTCTCAATCTCTTCTCTCAGGGACCTCCATTTTTGGTAACCCACTTGCTGTTCATGTTACCGGCAGACCTCCCACACCCTCTTCTTCTTTCTTCTAGAGTTCTTCTAGGGGTTGGAATAACTTTGGGCTTGGAGGTCATGGTCGCGAGCGTGGGTCTGGTCGTGGCCCTTATCCTACACCAACAACCAATCCTTTTGGCCCTCGTCCTGATTTACGCCTTGTATGCCAGGTATGTCATAAAACTAGAAATTTAGCAATCTCCAATTATCACTACTTAGATCATGCTTATCAACCCGCACCCCCTCCATCCTTTACGGCCTATTATTCCTCACTTCCTACTTCGAGTTCCCCCTCTAATCACTGGTTTCTAGACATTGCGGCCATAAATCACTTTACAACGGACTTCGCTAATCTCAACATAAATTCTATGCCATATCATGGCATCGACCAAGTCAGAATTGGCGACGGCTTTATACTTCCCATACATAATAATGGTAATGCTCACTTTCCTTCTTCTTCTCACGATTTTATTCTTAATAAACTATTGCATGTTCCATCTATTATAAAAAAAAGTTGTTTTCTGTATGTTAATTTTATCTTAATAACTCTGTCTTTTTAGAATTTCACTTTTCATATTTCTTTGTAAATGATTTACAAACTCGGGAGATTCTGCTTCAGGGACTCGTTAGAAATGACCTCTATGTGCTCCCATTGGATCAAGCAAGTTCATCTGCATCCCTCTTTATCTCCTCAAGCCTTCATTGGTGAGCATACCATAGTTCCTCTTTGGCATGCCTGCCTTGGTCACCCCTCCTCACGAATCACCTCCTTCACTCTTAACCAATTTCCACTTCCACTCAAGAATAAAGTTGCCTCTCACACTTGTGTTGCATGTTTTCAACCTAAAGCTCATGCTCTTCCACATCCTATGTCTCCCTCTCGATCTCTCAAACTGTTTCATTTACTATTTCTTGATGTTTGGAGCCCAACACATGTTATCTACTAATAATTGTCACTTTTAGCTTTCCATTGTAGATGATTAGTCTAAATATATTTGGCTTTTTCGCTTCATACTAAATCTAATATGTCTACTACTTTTCTGGTTTTTTTACAATATGTTAGCAATACTTTTTCCACCAATGTGATTTTCGTTTAGTCTAATTAGGGGGGATACTTTCGGCCTCTTCAGTCTTCAGTTCAATCATGTGGTATTTCGCATCATCTCACATACCCTTACTCGCATGCACAAAATAGGACGCTCAAAAGACACCATTTTCATATTGTGGAAACTAACCTCACCCTTCTCGTTCATGCTTCGGTTCCAAAAAAAATTGGTTGGAGGCTTTTCAAACAGCGGTCTTTCTAATTAATAGGATGCCCACAGTTGTTCTTAATCACAAATTACCTTTTCAAACCCTTTTTAACCAAATCCTGGATTATAATCTTTTAATAATTTTTGGGAGTGTTTGTTGGTCTAATCTCAAGTCTTTTAATAGGCATAAAATGGACTAAAGATCTCAACTTTGTGTGTTCATGAGCAATAGCCCAGATCACAAATGCTATTTTTGCCTATATCCTCCCACAAGATGCACTTACATCTTAAAAGATGTTAAATTTAATGAGTAAACCGTTCCCTTTGCAACCCAATCTAATAGTCCGTCCATTACTCCTAAGGTTAATACTCGTCTAGGCCTTTTCCTATATCGTTAGCATTATTGGGCTCGTCCAACACTCAGCCTACCCACTTAATTCACACATCGCAAGTCCCACTAACTCGACTACAGGTCTGAGCCCAATGCCTCATCCTCACATTTCATTGCCTTCATCCTTACCAAATCCTTCAAACCTTACTTCCATGCCAACTCTATCCCTTTTGAAGACCTCCCATCATCCAGTGGTCACTCGTGCTAAAAATAACATTCATTGTCAATGACTTCAAACGAAAGGTACTCTTCTATGGCCTGGCAAGCCCTCTGTGTCCTCCACTATTACCACACCTTCCGTTCTCAAAAAGCCATCCTCCTACTCATAAGCCTTTAAATTTTCGGAGTGGAGAGCTGCGATGGTTTTTGAGTTATAGGCCCTAATGCAGAACAAAGCATGGGACTTGGTACCCGCTTCTCCTTCGTACAATGTTCTTGGGGCTAAACGGGTTCTTAAGTTGAAACACAGGGCTGATGGGACCTTTGAGAGGCGCAAGGCATGCCTTGTAGCCAAGGGGTTCCATCAACAGACAGGTCTCAACTATACAGAGACATTTAGTCTCATTGTTAAACCTATGACTATCCGTTTGCTTTTGTCTCTTGTTGTGTCTTGCAGATGGCCCTTGCACCAGTTAGATGTCTAAAAAAGTTTCTTGCACGGGAATCTCGAAGATTATGTCTACATGCAACAACCTCCCAGTTTTGTGAATCTTAATCTGTGTAAATCAATTTACAACTTGAAGCAAACCTATAGGGCTTGGTACTCTAAATTGTCTAATTGTTTGGTGTCCGTTGGCTTTCGAGGCTCTGCCTCTAATTCATCTTTGTTTATACTTTAGCAAGACTCTCAATGCATTTATGTACTTATATATGTTGATGACTTCATAGTCACGGGATAAAGTCCTAATTTTATTTTGCAATTTATTTCTGCCTTGAGTGCTCATTTTCCAGTCAATGATCTAGGACCTTTGCATTATTTCTTAGACATTGAAGTCACGTGAAATTCATCTGGTTTATATTTGTCTTAATCTAAACATATATTTGACTTACTTTGCCACACAAGCATGCATCACTCAAAGCCTGTCTCCACCCTGTTATCTGCCATTATGAAACTCACAGTCATTGATGGCCCAGCCTTTGAAGATGCTCAACTTTACCACAGTATTGTTGTAAGTCTTCAATATCTTTCCTTCACTAGACCAGATATCTTTTACTCAATTACTAAGGGGTGTCAGTATGTATGCTCCCTGACAGCCCCACTAGCAAATGGATCCTTTGCTACCTTCATCTTACTCAGCATTTTGGGCTTCATTTTACTGCTTCCTCATCTCCTAAGCTTGCAGCTTTCTTATATGTTGATTGGACCCCGTTGTCTAGATAACTGTAAGTCTATAGGCGAATTTTGTATTTATTTTAGGTTGCATTTAATATCTTGGGATTTAAAAAAACAACCCACAATAGTTCTATCTTCTCCTGAAGCTGAATACAAGGTAGTGGAAAATGCCACATGTGAGGTTATATGGCTACAATCTCTTCTGAAAGATTAGAAAATGTAAAAGATCCTAAGTTTAATCACACAATGAAACCATCATAGGCAGTGGAAAACCCTAAACCCCAAGTTTCATCACACAATGAAACCATCATAAGAAAATACCATGTCTAAGGTTAAAAAATGTAAAAGATCAAAGCCTACACCCAAAAAAAAAAAAAGTGATCCACGAATTCCATACAAAAAAAGAAGGAAATATAAACATCATGACAGAGAAGGCACAACGAGCAGTACAAAAAGATTAAAAATATAACCAAATAAAAAGAGAATTATGTGTGTGGGTTAGAGGGATGGGGAACTAACCGATAAGTTACTTCGCAATCTGCTCCAATTTCATGAGAGTATGAGCTTTGGGACCCCTTAAGAGGGGCACTCCTCCGTTAACCTATCGTGCTCCATAGCATCTCCCTCCCCTCACTCGTTGGAATCATGATGGCAAAGTCACAATGACAATACACAATCACCTTTTTGAAATCTTTAGTCGAGTCTTCTCGAGTTGATTGATGGTGGACGATGGTCGTGGGACAGGTTTCAAGTCGTGGATGCCAACTGGTTGCTCAGTGTGAAATGATCTATAGACGATTGAAGCCCGGGATGGATCTTTTGAAAGAGATTGGCATCTTTCTCCCTGATCCACCAAAATTTTTGTGTGATAATTAGGTGCTACTTATTTATCTTTTAATCCTATTTTACACTCACGAACTAAATATGTTGGGTTAGATTATCATTTTTTTGTGAGAGGGTGGCTGCCAAAACTCTTCAGTTCTCATTCATATCCACCAAAGATCAGTTAGCTGATATTTTCACCAAATCTTTGTCATTTGCACGCTTCTCACAACTACAATCAAGTCTCACCATTGGACCTGCGCCGCTTAACTCAAAGGGGAATATTAAGGCAATCACTTCTGCTACCACAGGACATAGTAATGCATTGGAAACACACACAAGCACACCTGCTAACTCAAAAGATGGCATGCCTCCAGGACGAGATTTGCATGTTGCTGGCAATAATTCCGCACAACCCATAATGCTCCAAAAGGAATAATTTCAAAAATAGAATATGTAAATATGTACCAATGATTTGCATTTTGGTTGTTATTGAAATAGGTATAATAACAACTCTACATGTATTAAGGAATGATTGAAAAATGAATGAATACAAATGAAAGAGAATTTCTTTTAAACTTTTTGTCAAGCAGTAGCCATACTTTATAACTTTGTTCAACTATAATATAACAATAGTACGTAATAAAATTTAACTTTTATAATAACCCAAAATAAATTGATGGAACTTTTTCTCCTGTACTCTTGCCAACTGGCCACTTATCGACTTGTACTCTCTAGTTATACTTTGATAAACCAACATCTCTATATCCATAACTCCATATTGGATACATAATTTGATTTATCAAAATAATAATATAATAATATTTTTTTAATAAGAATATTTTTAATATTTTTAATGTTTTATAATTACACTAACTATATGTACGTTGATAATTTAATTTGATACTTAAATTATTTTTTTTCAACTAAATTTTGTTCTCAACCTAATTACTCAACAAACACATTTATCAACCCTTATTGTACCAAACAATCATATATACACTTTATGAAACCAACAAATACATCTGCAATTTATTCATCCAACATTAGAATTTATGCCAATAATATTTCTGTCCAAACTACACAACTACATTGAAGACAAAAAGAAAGACAAAAAAGAGGAAAAGAAAGTAAGAAGAATAAAACACAATAAATAATTAGTTTTGAGTGTGAATAGTGACAATTCAAAGATAAATGAAGAATCTAAATTCCTGCAGTTCAAAATTTGAAATGATAGAGTTTGATGGGTCTAATGTGAAATTATTTTAGATAAAACCTTCAAATTTGCATTTGATGGGTCTTTTAATAGATCCAATACTAATTCTCAAGCTCGGAAGCTTTTCCATCTTGGAAACTCTCATAAACACCGCTTAAGCTTGGTCGTTGCCTTAATTTTACACTCCCACGAACAACTTTCATGTTTTTTTTTTCTCATTCCCAATAGTACTATAATCATTTCTTTCTCCTTAATGAAACGAAATAAAAATCGATTTTGGCTCGCTTGTTTCAAGGTTGGTTTGTTGCAAACTTATTTGGAAATATTTTTTTTAGAAATTATGAAGTGTATAGTGCATTGATTTGTAGATCATATTCTCTTATTTAATTATTTTTTAGGTGTCCTGTATTTTCTTGATTACCAAACAGATGCTAGCTTGAAAAATTGTTACGCAAGACTATAAACAATAAATAGTAGATCACAGTTTTAAATATTGTCGCTAAGATCAATATTTGTGATTGGGCATTATGGGCTTATAAGACCCTAAGAGAAAATCTTCAACAACATTAGTCGCAACTACACCTATTGTAAAGATGAGGCATCTGAAACTAAGGATTTGAAGACAAACCCTGCATCTAGCGCTCCACTTTGGTGTCCTCTTCAGTCTTTTGCACGATATACATATCTATTGGGAAGTAAATCACAATGGGCCAAACACCATAGTCCCTACATGTTTAAGCATGTCCATACATCAAAAATATAGATAACAAAGTGATCGTGGTCACAAAAAATGTCCTCCAAACCAACCGGAAGAGGTTGAGTTTGTGGGAACCAAAACTCGAGATTCAAATTTTGATTTCTTTTGTGATGAATTCATTGTTAGGAAATTTTGTTGATATGGGTTTATCAACCATGGCGAAATTGGGTTGGACAAAAAATTGATATTTGCCTGCACCTTAAATTACCATGCCAGCACTTGCTATGTTAATCAGCCAATACGGTATGTAAAAGCCGTCAGGGAGGAATTCGGGGGAGTGCTTCCAAAAGCAGCATAACCCATGCACATGAATCATGGAAATATGATTGCAACGCTGAGCCGAGTGGCCATTTTCTCTGGAACTCTGATGGTGGGGATCTAAAAGTGTCTTGTTCTAAAATTTATTAGATTCAAGGTATATCATCTAAAAAGAATAAAAGATGAAAGTCATACATTTTGGAGAAATACATACCTGGATTTCAATGAGAACATTGGAGAAATGGTATGCTTGAGATATATCCCCAATCCCTTGAAAGATCATCCATGCCTTTTAGGCTCAAGTCACTAGAGGGCCATTGTTCACTCCAGTCGGACATATTAGGATATTTCCATTTTCTAGTATTTATATATGCATGGTAATGCATAAACCATCAAAAGTATTTAACAAAAAAAAAATGTTAGGATTTAAAAGAGAAGTTTCTTCCCAGAAACGTAGCGAGTAGATTTAGAGGTTTTGGGAAGCTGGAGGTATAAGAAAGAAGGATTATCATTCTCGTCTTCAAAGAATGCCATGTCTGAAAATTCATACAGATATCGCTCCCAAAACACAATTCAATACTGAATTTCTCGAATCCCTTAGGATCACGACGCAAATGGGGCCACGCGTAAAAAATATAATCTCCTTTTGAAAGAAAAAAGAAGGGTGAAATTAAATTAATTTACACATGCACACACAACAAACGTACAGTACAACAGTACATGACATATATGTATAAATTAGGTATATATAAAAATGCACCGAATTCCATGTTCCAACCCTGAATTATATTCTACACATCATTTATGAGCTTTTTACTTTCAAGCTATAAAGTAATTAAATGCCTATTTCACCCATGAATCAATACCTACATAAATGATCAAAGGGTCGCAACTTACGACAGTGGCTATTAAAAGGTACGTAAGGCAGCAGCTCAATCAACAATCTCTAGATTTCTAAGCTGTAACATGAAATTAAGAGTGCTAAACCTTATAATTATTTAATATTCAAGAAATTAGACAATCTAAATGCAAGATCGATGTTCAACCTAGTTAATAGCGATTGGGCATCATGAAGTGTACTTTATGAGACGGGCCCATTGAGAAAACATCAACAATATTGGCAGCAGCTGCAGCACGACGCTATATATTGGAACGATGGGCACCCAAAATTAGCGACTTGAAGGTATGTGAAGTCTGATTGCCCTCCACTATGGGCCAAAAAACGAAAATCTATACGAGTTTAAGCTGTTGTGCTAGTCTGCCAGACCGCCCAAATACATAGTTTTCGAAATTTTTTTCAATTCAATTTATTTCATTATTATAATTTTTTAAAATTTTTATAAAAAATAAAATAAAACATTCAACTTTTTCAAATTTTATATTAAAAATAATATTAAAAAATATTTTATAATAATATTTTATTTAACTTTTAACTCTAATATTACGTTATGTTATCTACTGGAGTGAAAACACAACCAATTACACTATAATTGGGTGAAAATACAAACAATCACAAACATTTGTAATAAGAGCACTCTCAATGTAGCCTATATTTTTTCCCTTTAAAATATACTATTAAACTAACTTTTTTTTTATTTTATATATTCTTTTTTACAATGTCATCCATCAACTAATCTATTTTTTCCTCTATATCATCTAAATATTTTTATTGTATTATTTTTAAATATTTTCTCAATTTTCACATATCTTTTAATATTTACAATATCTCCACATTTCCTAAAATTTTCATCACTCTAAAAAGAATTTCACTGCACCGTTTGAACAATACGATGCGTTCAATACAGCCAGACTAGCATTAATCACACTAAATATGCCGTTTAGAAGGCTTTTACTAAAACTGTGCTATGCTTCCCGTGCGACGCCCTTTAAACCATAACTAGGCCTGTTCATCCGGGCTAGGTATAATCCGATCCGGTTTAAAATTTTATATATTTGTTAATATTTTTAATTTTTTTTTTAAATATTTAAGAAAATTTTAAATCCAGATTCCGGATTCTCAAATCCGAAACCCGGATGAACACCCATGGTCCATAACCCAAAGCTATGCATTGGCCTGTGGCTAAAAAATCCCAAGACCATTATCGACTTCAGATTTCAGAATTTCCCCTAATTCCTTTTGCTGCCTTAGGTCTAAAAATTAAATAAATGTTTTATAAAATATTTTTTTTAGTATTAATTTTATTTTAGAATTTAAAAAAGTTGTTTAAAATTAAAAAATAATAATAATAATAATAATAATAATATAAGATGAAATTAAATTATTCATAAAAACAAACCAGGCCTTAATCCTTCAAATCCCTAAAGAACCTGACTTAGCCCCTATTTCGATCCGCATGTAACACCTTGGTCTTCTACTCTAGTTGAGCCCTAGACGAGGCACCATGCCTGTAACTAAAAGCAGGAGTCCCTCGGCCTCTTTTGCTCCAAGTACTTTCTCTCTACATTTTCTTTCATCCTGAAATATATATTCTTTTACTTCTTTTGATTTTCGTTCTTCAGCAAGATTTGCATGAGAACTTCTCGT
This sequence comes from Platycarya longipes, assembly GCA_036559045.1. Lineage (NCBI taxonomy): Eukaryota > Viridiplantae > Streptophyta > Magnoliopsida > Fagales > Juglandaceae > Platycarya > Platycarya longipes. Next base: position 34,605,514 of record CM071802.1, read on the forward strand.
TTGTACATTCTTTTACTTCTTTACATTGAGCTACAGGATCCCACTAAATGTAAAGGATCACTATAGCAAAAGGCTTTTTTGTTTTTGATTTTTAACATGCTTCATTGGAGCATGAATTTGACACCTCCATCTTGCATTTTAAATAAATAACTATTTTACAATCTTCATTATGAGTGCTCTAAGGCCCATGAGGAAAAGGTTTACAACTGGGAGCCGAAGTATTTTACGGCAAGATCGGCCCATTACCTTAAACTTTGGAGTCAAAACGCAGCGTAGGAAGGAGATAAGGATAAGTGAAGTGCTGAGAAAATGGAAGCTAGTTAGTTGTTTTCAGGATATTACTTAATTACCAATCTGCCCTTTTGTAATTCAATATTTTACAATACACGTGTCCTTTGCTAATTAGTCTGATTATTATTCCTGAAAAGTACAAGAGCAGAGAAAAGGATGAGAAAAGACTTTATAATAAATAGCCCCTAAAATCATCTTAATTCATCTTAAATTTATTATTATTTATTTTTATATAAAATATAAATCTAATATTATTTTTTAAAATTTAAATTTAAATTTAATATTTTTAAATTCTAAAATAATAATAATATTAAAAAATAAACTTAATTTAACTCATTTTATTTTTAAATTCAATCGAAACCCAATTCTTTAAGATCTCGCGATTGGAACCTTTTTGTATCCAGCTGATGTGACAAGTATCACATCCTTCAGTTTATTTGAAAGGAAAAAAAAATTGAAAACACAAAACTAAAATAATCAAACGAAAGAGGGAAATGTGAAGTAATGAATGCAAATGCAACACAATTAACAATGATGCGAAGACCCTCGCTTCTCTCATGCTCGAATTCAATCTCTCCATCACCCACTGCCTCCCGCTGACCACTTATTGCCCCGTTTTGACACTACTCCTCTTCCTCCGATGCTCAATCGATTTTGAGTGGCTCTTGGAATTACCTTTCCACTCTCTCCCCTCTACGCAGCTATAGTAAATTATGTCTGTCTCTCGCATTTGATCCTCCATGGGTTTGGATCATTCGTTGTATTTTCAAATGTGTGGTCTATTTCCTGTGTTGCCATCTTCGTCGAAAGAGAGTTTTAGGGAAGTTTATTACTTTTTAGTGGTAAAAAGTGACTTTTATTGGAGAGTTTATTGCTCTTTACTACTTGGGTTTCACATTTAGCCCTCAAAAGTTTAGGTTTCTGAAGCTGGTTTGTGTTTGGAGTTTTGGACTGGAAGTGGGTTTTGTGTTTTTGTCTAGAACTGAGTTTAGTATAACCAATGGAAGGTTTAGCCCTAGTTTGTTTTCCTAAATAATCATTTCTCATCTCATCTCATCATTATTATTTTCTCAAATTCTAATACAAAATAAAATAAACAATTCAACTTTTTCAATCCCAAAACAAAAATAATATTAAAAAGACATATTACAACAAAATTTTATTCTATTTTTAACTTTTATCTTATCTTATCTCTAAAAACAAACCAGGGTTTAATCTCTTTGTTTTCGTTGTCATTTTGTATAATTCTGTTTGGATGCCGGGAAACTATGGGAAAAGGAAAGGGGATAAGCCAAGAGATCAGGGGATAAAGCTAGCCAAGGAGATAACGGGGGTCACCATTCAATCATCCGCGTATCAGTGTGATACGAAAAGATAAAGATTTAGCATGAAAATTGAACAAAAGAAACTTTGAAAAACATGAGAACTTTGTACGTCTTATGACCATTGCAGCTCCCTCTGTTTGGCTAAGTTCAGCAATAAAATTATGGGTCTTTCCTAGGAGCAGAAAACTATTAACAATTAAGATCATAAAATGCCAAAGATGAAATCACAAATGATGATAATATATAAAACAAACAAAAAAAGTGTGGGTCTATATTTTCCTTTATTCAAGCCACTGACCTGATCCTTGCCTGATCCCCCCAGTTAACGTCATCATTGTTAATAAGAAATGAAAGCAACTTACATACACAAGTGAACGAAATCAATGAAATGTGTGATTAATGACAATAGATTTTGTAAAATGACTCCTTAAGCCTTGACAAAGTACTTCGAACTGGTTCACAAGTAACAGTTCGATTAGGTAATTCTATGATGCAGTTATTTAAGAGAACTGAGATTATGCGTGCTTGATATTTTAATCAACGAAGAGTAGTTATAATCAGGCTATAAATCAGTTTGCCTGGATCGTTTGCCCTTTGGATATCAACAAGAGCTTCATGTCAATTTCTACTATACTTTGCAATTGATTAGTGAGTAAGGTCCTATCAATTTTCTAAATTAGGAAGCAGGAAGGGTTACTTGCTGATGCAATTACAGATGAAAAAAGATCTTGTAACTTTGGAGTAAGTTTCCATAGTACGCCTCAGGGCATTCTGTCAAGTACAATATAAGTGGAGTGTATAGTTCATTAAACAGAACCAAGGAAAAAATAGGTAACAAACATGCCAGAGCATCTTCGGTCATTGAATTTGCCTCATCTAGAATGATGATCTTGAATGGTGGGTATGGATAACCTCTGAAATACCATGCAGAAACGGGAAAAATATTGTTAAAATTGCATAGAAGAAAGTGTAGAACAAAATAGGAACACCAATAGTTACAAGGTATGAGTACAAACCCTTCACGCTGACCAGAACCAACAGCCACGGCAGCAAAATCTTTGATCTTTGTTCTAACAACATTGATGCCACAGTCATCACTCGCATTCAGCTCCAGCACCCTAGACTTGTAGAGCTCAGGCCTGCAAAACACCACTCTTCCATTATGAAGGGAAGACCCGTAAATTGAGTCTATCAACTCCACCATCTAGGATGATGCTCTACAGTTGTCAGGATGCTGCTAACTAAAATATCCAAGTCCAGGTTAAAGACAGGTTTTATATATGCTATGTGTAGTCCAGAAGTGCTTTTTCTACACCGTGGGGTCAATTATCTGAATAGGCATATCAAGGTAGGGTAAAGATCAGGAAAAAAAAAAAACAAGAAACCGAGGTTAACTGCTTAATTACAATAGAAGTTCGTATTTGACAATATCCTTTTCAAAATGACAAGCAATCCATTCCAAATTGTTTTCTGCCATTGACTTCCGGGACTCATATTCCCCATTTTTTTCCCAACCCACAAAGCTCCTTGGGTATCTCTTCATTTAGTTTAGGCGGGCATAGAAAAAAATGATAATATAAAGGCGTTTACGTCAATGCATAAAAGAAACAGATCCATGATGTACTTTGAGCAAAACTGGTGCTTTATACAGGCAGTTGGAAGCAATTAAGCTCCCAAAGAGACTCAGTTGTCCGCCCAAAGCAATTAAGCTTCCCCAGAGGCAGCAGAGCACATTGTAATAACGCCCAAAGCAAAACTAATACTTAAATTAAAATAAATTAAAGATTTATAAGCAAAAGTTGCAGTTGTAACCCAAACAGCTGGTGGGTGATGGCAAGCGCGGTTGTGGTCTTGCCTGTGCCCGGCGGGCCGTAGAAGAGCATATGCGGGCACTACTAGACAAGGAAAAACAAAAGGCAAAAAGAATAGTAAGAAAGGGGTTCTCCGAAATTGAATCATTTTTGCAGAGTGAGTGTAAGAGCTGGTACATTGCTGGTTTCGAGGGCGTTTGTGAGGACCCGAACCACCTCATACTGGTGTGCTACATCTTTCACTTGTTTTGGCAGACTGAACAATTTTCACACGCGCGCACACATAAACACTCCGAATTTAAAATGATGGAGACAATAAAAACCCATTAAAATAAAGAAAATACGAAACGCAGTAGAGAGGCTTCGTACTATTTTTCGACCCATTGCTGTGAACTTTGCAATACTGACGCCATTGCTCTCCCTCTTTCTCTCAGATTCTCTCTCTCCCAATGCTCTTTCACCTAGCCGACCACCCACAACCGCCGCCTAGTCTCTTGCTTCGCCGAACGCCTCCCTCTCGGTAAGCCTGAGTCGTATCACTCCTCGGGGTTTACCTGGTTTGCAAATAGGAAAGGTTCTCGATTTTTTACCTTGGGGTTTCACTGTTTCCGTCGGCGTGAAGGATGGGGGAGGGAGGGGGAGAGAATCAGACTCAGAAACTCGCTATTTCCGTGAAAAGAGGAAAACCCGTCAACGTCGGAGATGGGGAAGGAGGAGGGAGAGAGCGGAGAGGGCTTTTCTTGGGTCCGTTGGAGCAGCTCGGGAGGAGAGAGGGAGGGAGGGAGAGAGGCACTTCAGGAAGAGAGTGGAGCAGAAGTCAGTTTTGTTTGGTGCGGGTGGGTTGACTGAGGCCGGGTTTGGGTGTAAAATAGTTCAACTCATTTTAATTTATTTTTATTTTATTATTATATTTTTTAAATTTTTATATAAAATATAAATTTTAATATACTTTTTTAAATTCTAATTTAATTTTTTTTAATTTTAAAATAATAATAATATTATAAAATAAATTAATCTATCTCAACTTATTTGATATTTAAATTTATACGAAGCCTGAGTTTAGGTTAGAATTGCATACTTAGCATGCTAAAATTAGCTGGTTCAAAAAATCCCGAAAATAGCTTACAGTAGAATGTTTTTGGTGAATGTGCACTTGCCCCTTTTAGTTGAATAATGATAGGGTTTTAATAAAAATAAACAAAAATAATAATAGGGTTAAATAATAATAATAATTTTTTAATTATTATTCTTTTTAAATTCTTCTTTTATTAAACAATTAAGAAAGTATTATTAGTAAAATTATATATTCTTAAATTTTTAGTTAATAATTAAAAATTCTAAAAAAATATTTAAAAGAAAATTAGAAATTAAAAAATACACTAAAGTGATAAAATAATAATAAGGGAGATGCTAGGATTGGTCCGTCCAATCCCCATTAAAAACAGCACTCTAATAAAAATACAATAAAAGATTTTTAAAAATACAATTAAAAATAAAATTAAAAAATAAGATTAAAAAATACACAATAAAAAATACAATAAAAAAATAAAATGAAGATGATTTTAAACGGATGTTCGATCTCAGCTCAAATGGAGCCGGCGCTGGCAGCAGTGGGTGACACTGCCCATATCGATCCGAAACGGGTTTAAGGCTGCGTGGGGCACACCGGAGGTCGCCGGGGTCGCCATCGCAGGGGTGGGGTCGCCGGAGGCTGGTGGTCACAATGGTATGGGCGGTGTCGCCCCACGCTGCCAGAGTTGTCGGCGTCCATTTTTCAAGGTGATCGGATGGACCGATCCCCAAGTTTTCTCTAATAATAAATGTGATATAATCTTATCACTACTCCTTTTAGTTACAAGCCAAAGATGTATTTTTATGTTGGGCTTAGTTCTATGTTCAGCTTGTGATTTACATGAGCCTTTGTCGTTGGGATGTGCTGTATCTTTAATTGAAGTTGTGCTTTTGGGTTGGGTTCGTGCTAAATGAATATATCATCCTCGTATCCACTTCGAAAGCTACAGAAAAGGTCTCCAACCAAACTCTTGTGGGTAAGCTTGTCTCTTTTAAGCCCTTGAATCTTTGAATAAAAGCATTTTTTACTCTGTTATCCATGCATATAGAAGTTTCGTATTTGAGTTGAAAATCCATATAGGGCGGAGCATCTTCCTATTCACTTTTCCTTCTTCACTTGATAAAAACAGAGTCTTCCATCAAAGACCTTGAAATTTTAAAGGTTTTCATATGGTGTTAAAAGAGTGAATGCCTAGATTGAGCATCAATGAAATCAATTTAACTTTCTCAGTTTTTTGGATCCAAATATTTGGACTTACTTTAGACCTTATGAATGAGGAAAATGTTGTTGAAATAGAGAAAGTCTTGGGACGTCTGTTAGAAATAGATCCGGATTTTTTACCTTTTAATGGCTCCATTAAACCTTTTCTCAGAGAGTTGAGTCGAACACCAATAAACCTCTTACAGAAGGTTTTGTCTTATCTCGAACTCTATTTGGTCCAGCTAAAATTACTTTTGAATTTGAAAGGTTATCTCATTATTGTTATGTCTATGGATGTTTGGGTTATTTGCAACAAATGTGCTCAATTTATCCAAATTCAACTGAAAAACCATTTTTTAGCCAAGCTCTGCATGCTGATACCCCTCATCTCAAGAGATTTATGTGACCAGATGGTTTGCAACAAACCACAACTCATCTTGTACCATGGAACCATCTCCCCTTGTTCGTATTCAAGAACCTTCTCATGCTTCTATGAATGTTCATAAAGGCATTTCTGAGCTAGTTCAACATCAAAACAAAGGAAATGTTAAAAATAGACCTAGGAAGGAAATTTGTATCAAAGACCTCTTTATAGCCTCTTCGAGCAAGAAAAATCCCAAGATATATGATGATACTGTTTCTCCCATGAATAGTACTTTTGCCATAAAAAATCTGCTTCAACAAGAAAAAATCTCTGAGCCAAACTAGGTTCAACTTGCAACACGTGTCCCTACTCAATCATATCCAATAGCCTCATTTAAGGAAATAAATGATTCATTGCAGGTTTCCCATCAGCAAACATTGTTGTCTCCTCTTTTGACGAAGTCTAAACACGTGTCCCACTCAAGTAATTCTCCTCCGATCCCAGGGACAAAAATTAATAAAGATGTAGGCTTTGACATTTATGCTCAATTTGGGTCATCTTCAACTCCTATCTACACCAACTCATTAAAATCAAGCGACACACCTCATGTTATTGGGCCTCTAGAAGTTGAACCCAACAACTAACCCTCATTTTTCCATTAATTACTATCTCAGTTCACCTTGTTGGTTAGCCTATTAGGTTGATCCTGCATTGCTTATAATAAGTATTATTTTAGCTCAGTTCAATCTCAAAATCTTCCTATCCTCTCGACCCCTCCACATTCCTGCAACCCCTCTAACCCAACACGCCCTTCTCACTCATCCTAACTTTCTTCCATGGCTACACCAGCTCTTATTCCCTCTCTTATCCATCACTCATCTCTTGAACAACTGAATAAAATGTTTTCTCAATGATAACATTACAGTACGTGTTGCAGGTCCTGAACCCTTCCAAAAAAATGTTTTCTCAATGATAACATTACAGTACATGTTGCAAATCCTGAACCCGATCAAACACAAGTCTATATTCTTATAATTAATGAAGCTAGCAAGCAAGAACTGGTTAGTACCCCATATCCAAAAAGGAAAGCAAAAAAAGAGAGGAAAAGCAAGAAGTTGCTACAATCTAGTGCAACATCAGTCAAAAGTGTCCCCTATCCACCTCAGCAGTTGAAGAATTTGGATAACAAGGCTCAAAACTAAAATACGTCTTTTTTCCCTATTAATTCAATGACCAATGTGGTAAGGTCCTCACTGCCACCTAAGGACCCATGATGCTTTTGGTTTGGAGTTCTCGAGGCCTTGCTTGGCCTTTAGCAATTTGATCCTTTAGGGCTAATATCAGGATCTATATGCCTAGAGTTATTTTCATTTTTGATTGTTTGTTTAGTATTGATGACTACTCTAGAACTGCTAATATGTTAGGTTTTGTGTATTTTATGTATGTCCCACCGTGTGGTAATTGGGGTGGTCTCTTAATTTGCATTGACCTGGAGTCGACCTTGATTTGTAAATATCTCTAGAAATATCATTTCAATTTTGACGTATTCGGATCTTAGTCACTTGCCTTAGCTTCTTAACCTAGTCTATTGTCTAGCCCTTTATAGAAAAAAAGAAGTTTTCTAGAACCTTCTCACTTATATAATTGATTCCTTTTCTAGTCTGATCTTAACAATTGGTGACTTCAGTTTTGTCCTTAACCAATTGGAAAATTTTGGTGGCAACATTGTAACTCAAAGCTCCAATCCTAGAGGCGTAAAGTTTTTTATGGACAAATTTGGTTTTGTGGATCTTGGATCTTTTGGTCCCAAATTTACTTGGTCTAATAATCATTCTGGTAGCCACCTGATTATGGCAAGGCTCGAAAGGGCATAGCCAACCTTACTTGACTTGATCTCTTCCTACAAGCTTCCCTCACCATTCTCACTTCTCCTTAATAGTTTTAATAATATGAGTCTCCCAGAATCTTTTAAGTTTGATCGCTCTATTTTCATAATCATAAAAGAAGCTTAGCACTCTCTTTCTCTGGTACTCCAACCTTTATTATTACTCTAAAACTTAAGGCACTAAAAAAGCTCTTTGGGAGTGGAACATAAACTATTTTGGCCACATCCAAACTAAGCTTAAAATTCTCGATGCTACACATTCCTCAATCCAAGCTCAAGTTTCACATCTGTCTAGCTCTTTAAATGCGGATTTCAAAGAAAATATCAACGAATTGCATATCCGAGAGGAATCCATTTAGAGGCAAAAATCCAAAATCACTTGCCTCACCACCGCTGATCTCAACACTAAGTTTTTTCATGCAACTAGGTCCATTAGGAGGAGGCGTGACAATATTGAATATTTAAAGATTGAGAGGCACCAATGAATCATTGATCACCCCACCATCACCTATAAAAACTTCCACCACCTTCAAAACATCTTTCAAACTTCCTATCATGTTACCCACTGACCTTGATGCCCTCTTTCCTAGAAAAATCATTGATTTGAAAAATGATCTCTTGTGTAAAATTTTCACGAATGAGAAAAATTCCTCTATTGTCAAGAATTTGCCTTCTACAAAAGCTTCTGACCCTGATACCTTTATTGATTTTTTTTTATAAAACTTTCTGGAAAGTTATTAAGATTGATATGTTGGCTGCGGTTAAAAAATAAATAAATAAATATTCATTTTAGATAATCTTCTTCAAGAGATCTATCACACCAATTTTGTCCTTATCCCTAAAGTGGGTCATCCTAATGAAGTTAACCAGTTTCGTTATATAAGCTTATCAAACGTTTGCTATAAAATTATAGCAAAGCTCTTAGCTAATATACTGTAATGAGCTTTCCCAAACATCATTTCCCCTTATCAGTCTGCTTTTGTCTCTGGGCATCATATTCAGGATGACATTATTCTCCATTATTCTCGCCCAAGAGATATTCCATTTAATGAAAAGAGACAAGGAAGATTTGAGCTTATGACCATAAAAATTGACATGGCAAAAACTTTTGACTTTATGGAATGGTTGTTCCTATTCTCTATCTTGCATTTTATGGGTTTCAACCAAATCTGGATTAACTGGATATGAGAATGTATCACGACAATCTTTCATTCCATTATTTTCAATGGCTCCCTTTATGACTTTTTTCGTATCTCTCATGGATTTAGGCAAGATGACCATCTCTCTCATTTTCTATTAATCCTTCGTACAAAACTATTTTCTGACTCCTAATCCGTCAAGAACACCTAAATAGCATCAAGGTCATTAAACTTTCAAGAGGGACCCTCCACTTTTCACCTCCTTTTTACCGACGACTTATTCCTTTTTGGTGAAGCCTCAATTAACAATGCTCTCAGGTTCTTAGATTGTTTGGATGATTATAATTCCTGGTCTAGCCAAACCATTAATCAGAGAAAATCATCCCTCCACTCAACAGAAATTCTTTCCTCTCATCTATCTAAACTATTAAAGATTTTTTTGGTTTCAAAGTATCTCTCCCGTACTCTAAATATCTGGGGTTACCTCTTTCAGTAGGAGTTGATAAAAAGAGACTTCTCAATGACATGTTGGATAGAGTTCACAACAAACTCCAATGTTGGAAATAAAAAATCCTCTCCAAAATAGCGAAATTCGTTCTAATCAAAGTTGTGGCCAGTATTATTCCTTCCTATACCATGTCCATCACAATCCTCCCAAAATATTTGACAAAAAACATAGACTCTATTTTTCAAAGATTCTAGTGGAGTTTTGATGATAATAACCATAAAAAATTCACTCCTAAATCTTGAAAATCCATTTGCTTACCCAAATTCTTTTTTTTTTTTTTTTTAAATTTTGGAAGAGGGGGAAGGGTTAGATCAAAAAAATATGTTTTCTTTTAATGCAACTCTCTTCTCTAAACAAGCTTTGGTTAATGATCAATGGCTCATATAATCTTTGGAAGGAGATTTTGTCTAACAATACTTGGGCCCTTGTTCTTTTTTTACTGTCCCTTGCTCGACCAACTGACTCTTGGTTTTGAAAGTTTCTCCTCAAAAAAAGAGATTTTATGAAAGGAAATATCTATTTTCAAATCAATAATGGTGTGACCATAAACATTTTGTATGATCCTTGGATTCCATCCCTACCTCTATGCTTGCCTCAACCAAATCCCCAGAATCCAATCCAGGATCATGCTATGACAATTTATGAGCTCACTCTTGAAGAGACTCATAGATGGAATCCTCTTCTTCTAAACACCATTTTCTTGTAAGCAATTGTTAAGGAGATACTCAAAATCCCTTTAGCCAACTACAACTTTTTCTCAACTCTAGATAAAATTAGATGGCTCCACCATTTCTCGTGTAAATTTTCTGTCAAGTGTACTTATGCTGCCATTGTCAGAGAAAATAATCATGTTAATCTCAATCCTACCAATTGGAATAGGCTTTAGAAGCTCAAACTGCAAGACAAACTTAAACTTTTTCTCTGAAAAATTAGTTACAATATTCTTTCTACCAAATCTCTTATTCATTCCGTTCTTCTTGTGAACGAAGACGAAATCAAGTGTCCCTTATGCTTTTTTAAGATTGAAAGTCGAAACCATCTTTTTCTTAATTGTCCCTACTCAAGAATCCTGTGGAGGAATTCAACCAGGCACATCGATATATCTCTTTTTGCTAAACAACTATTCTCTTTCTAGATAAATTGCATCACCAATTCCTCTCATATCTTCAACATCGGAGAAGATGATCTTCATTCCTTCTAACTTTTTGCCACCTTAGCCCAAGCTCGACTCGAGAATAGGCCCGATCATGTAGGGTTAAACGAGTCGTGCTCGGACAGTATTTTAGACTCGTTAGTTAAACGAGCCGAGCCCAAGCTCGACTCATGTAATAAACGGGCCGAGTTCGTACAACCCCAACTCGCTCATACTCGACTCGTTTACAGCTCTAATTACGAATGCTAAAAATGGTATCAGTCTTAATATATTACTTTGATATGGTGATGATGTCTTAGATTTTGATATGTTAAAAGGTTTTTTGAATAATAATATTTATTCGAAAGTGTTCTAATATTTTTGGTAACATCATTTGATTTTGTATTATGAAAACAAATATTCTAATTCTACATTCTAAAAGTAAATGATTTGTTATACATTTTGAAATCAGTAAATATTTATATTTACATATTAGTATATATATATATATATATTTTATTTATTGAGTTGTTGATAACTTATTTTTTATCTTTATATATATTTCAAATAATCTTGATGATTCTGCTGGAAATCAAAAATGGAAAACTTGAAAAAGATTGGCTAATCTTAAAAAATAAGTGCATTGGTACAATTTGTTATTAGAGGGTGTTTTATTAGAATAAAATATTATTTTAATATATTTTTAATATTAATTTTATTTTAGATTTGAAAAAATTAATTTGAGATTTGAAAAAATTAAATTTTATATTTTATTTTAAATAAAAATATAAAATAATAGTAATAATGAAATGAATATGAGAATATTTGTAAAATTGATCCAAGCCTAAGTTACTTAGGAATTTTTGTCCTTTTGTGCTGAGCTGTTTCACATGCAAAGTTGGCTAGCTAGACAGCATTATGGGCGACTATTTTATTCTGTACAAATTTTTGGGAGAAGTTGTCGGAGGTGTCTTTGGTGTTACAGTACTTTTTCCTTATATACTGTATTTCCACTCATGCAGTTTCAATAATAAGTTCAAAGAGTTTTCTTCTTCTTTTCTACCTTTCCAAGAGCTAGTCTGCACCAGCTTGCATGTTTTCTTACAAGGATGACCACAATACACCTATATATAATCATGCGAACGCGGCTTACTACGTACGTACATTAGCATAAATAAAAAATAATTTTTTTTTATTCTTTTTATAAATAAATAAATAAGTCCAGCTGCATGCAGTACTAGTATGTGGGGGTCATGATTTCAAATTATTAGCTTATAGTAGATAATTAAGATATGCTGATCTCATTTTTCAATTTTATCATGAAATGCCACATTATTAAATTGGAAAATGTTATTTGTTTTAACCTTAAACATTAATATTTTCTCATAATCTCCTTTATATGTATTATCAAATTATTAGAAGGTAATTAAAGGGTGGTCATGATAAATAGGTTTTCATGATCAGTAAGATAAATGCTCTAATTATAAAGAATTTATTCAAAAATTAATTTAATAAATTAATATGACTAGATGTAATTTATCATATAATAAAGTTACTACTTTTTATTGTAAAATAAAAATGATGAATCATATAATTAAATTAGTCACATTAATTTATAAAATTATTTTTATATAATCACTTTATAACTATATCACTTCTCTCCGCTTCTAATACTTTTTTTTCTCTGAAGTTTTTTCATACACTTATTATAAGAAAAATGAGATTTTAAGACTAATTATTTGTGACAAAAAATGATTTGACATCAAAATATACTTATTTTAATTATATATAATAATTTTATTAAAAATAATTTATTGCATGTAAATAATTTTTTATTGTACCGTACAATATACGACAAAAAAGGAATACGCCAAGCATGCAATTATGCCAACCCCACCACTAAATTGAAGTGGTGCGTAAAAAGTGTCGTCATCACGTATACGTCCTCCTTTAATCTTTTACATGACTTCCTTTTCTTTGCCCTTCTTTTGCCGATGTATATCTATATAACGTAAAACGCTGAACTTGGTCTCGACCTCTGTGGCTTTGTTCCCACCTATCAGTTGCAGCTAGAACGTCATGACGATGGGGACTGATCAGATTTCCAACCTGCAAAAACATAATGAAGGCGACGACGTCGGCCGTCTGAGGAGAAGCGGTAAATAATTCATCATGATCTATAGCACACTATCGTTTTTTATTATTTTTTCTGATGTTTTTCCACCATGATTAGGTCATGTTTGGAGCGCAAGTTCTGGGATTTTTCCAGCTGTGATCGGGAGTGGGATTCTTCATTTAGCATGGGCTATGTCTCAACTGGGATGGATTGGTGGTCCTTTGGTTATGCTCTTCTTCTTCGCTGTGATAGCCTGCACATCTATTTTGCTCTCTGCATGTTATCCATCTGCAGATAACCCTAATACCATCATGGGAAAGAAAAGGAACGTCACTTATGATCACCCTATGACTTTAAGAAGCAAATACCATACTTACCTGAATGCTGTCAGAACAATTCTTGGTGAATGTGGCTCACTGAATTTCATATCTGCCATGGAAGTTCATCATGATTAATGCATTTAGTACTTGTCGTATATTTAAATTTTCTACTCTTATTTTCCTAGGTCAAGAACATGCCCTAATGTACAGAATACTTCATGGCTTCAACCTTTTTGGAATGACGATTGGGGACATAATAGCATCATCCTTAAGCATGATGTAAGTTTGAATTAAGTACTAGAATTTCGAAGATCTGTCTGAACTATATATGCTAGCTAATCAATGACTGTTCAATGTTCTTAACTCATGTATCCTGTACTGCTTGGGGCCGGCCGGGCATTGATGAAATTACAGGGCAGTCATGAAATTTCATTGCATCCGTGTCGACCACGGCAAAAATGGAAGCCACATGAATATAAATACCTTTATGATTGCTATGGGCGTCTTTCAAGTATTTCTCTCTCAAATTCCTTCCTTTGATCGGCTGTGGCAGCTCTTCTATGTTGAACCTTTCATGTCCTTCATCTATTCAACATTTCTTATTGCTCTTGCTGTTGCCAAAATTGCAGGCAGGTTCATTATTGCACTTTACCATTTTTCTAAAATCTAATTAAAATTTAATTATCTTAAGATATAAATACAAGTTCATAACCTATATATGTTCAAGTTCATAAATTAATTCCTTTCCTATATATGTTCATTATAACCTATTAAAAAATACAACTTTATAGGTTTCATGTCCAAAATTATAAAAATAAAACTCATCATCAATCCCTAGCTCAATCTGATAAGCTTGAGAAAAATCTTTCTCGAGTCCCGCACGCCCTTAAAAAAATCCCATTGAAAAGTAAATAGAGATAAATTGTAAAAATAAGAAATTTATAAGCGCGAATCCTGAATATAAGTCTTCATGGCCTTCCTAACCAATTATGGTTAATATTTTTTCTACTATCTGGTATTCCTTTTAATTCTTTCTTTGCTGATCTTGATCTTCACAATCCAAACACTTTTTTTTTTTTTTGGTTGAAGGGAGAAATGAAATCATGACTTGTAGTACTTACTAATTACGTCGATCAGCAATATGACATTTGTTAAGAGGCCTCTTCAATTATGTTCTATACATTTGAAAAATGTATCATAGACTAAAATATTTCTGACCTTACTTGTTGCTGTGTCAATTAATAGAAAATGGAGAGTTTAGGGGAAGCCTGACTGGAAGAAGCTTCGGTAGAATGACTCTACTAAAAAAGGGATCAAAGATTTTTCTAGCAGTTAGTGACATAGCTTTTGCATATCACGCTTATAACTCCAACGCCATTTTTGAAGTTCAGGTACTGTATTTCTCTCCAAGTATATGCTCTTCATTAATTTTTTCTTATATTATTATATGTTGAACTAACGATATAAATTAATATAAATTAAACAGGACAAGAAAATGAAGAAGGCCATTATTATGCTTAGCTCTGCCTCGATGAACATTTTGTACATGCTTTGTAGTTGTGCGAGTTATGCTGCTTTTGGAGATCAAGGCACCCGTAAGGACCTCCTCGCTGATTTCGGTTTCGGTTTCAATAACCTATATAATTGGCTGCTTCTTGCGGCAAATGTTGCCTTGGTGATCCAATGTTTTGGTGCATACCAAGTTCATTCTCGAGCACTCTCCGATGTGATTGAGGATGCCGTAACAGACAGATTTCCTACCCTCATCACCAGTGAGATCAAAATCCCATGGTTTCCACTGGTTTGGAGAACAATCTTTGTGGTCACAACTATTCTGATATCAATGCTTCTGCGGCTCTTCAACGACGACGTGGTTGGACTTACTGGAGCATTAGGGTTTTGGCCTCTTACAGTTTACTTGCCTGTGGAGATGTATATAGTGCAAAAGAAGATACCAAAGTGGAGTACTAAGTGGATTCTCCTCCAAATCATGAGTGGCTTGTGCCTCATCGTCACCATAGCAGCAGCAATGGGCTCCATTGCTGGGTTTGTTCTTAATCTGCAGACTTGAGCCCTTCAAGAAAAACGACGAGGCCAAGCTTCAGAAACCCAAGTCATGCTAGCTATCTCCCTTAATGACAGAATATTGATGGTGCGAAGAACTTCAATCCTGCTTGTTTAATTAGTTCTATAAGAAGCAGGTTTGGTCTATGTGTGTACTAGTGTTTTTTTTTTTTCTAATCTATATGTGTACTAGTGTTGATTGACCTAAAATAAAGCAAGAGCGCCAGAACTTGTTCTGAAGATTTCAATTAATGCCTGCTGTATGTAGATATATTAAACTTTTGGATATAACATAGAACAACACATTTAAAACGATTCCTAGATTTTTCATTTAACCATAACGCTAGTTAACAATACTACACGCGTGGGGATAACCCGCGTGTAAATAAAGAGTTATAAAGTATTCTATAGGATTAAAATATAAAATCCAGTTTTAAGTTTCAAGAGTGCAAAGCTGCAATCGAGTCAAGAGTTGGGTGCTGTTCTTCTTATATTCTAGAACCTCGAGGACGTGGACTTAATAATTAGGAGCACCCCCACTCATAATAGAAGTACGGAACGATAATGAAGGAATTCGCATGTTGTTCTTACATTCCAAATTCACAGATTTTTATAATAATAATAAAAAATCCTGGGACAGCGTGTAAGAAGGTCAGTTTCCTTTTTTTTTAAAAAACCAAAAAATATACATAAGAAATCAAATGCATTTTCTAAGGGCGCATACGGTGGTGGAGGGGGAGGCCGGGAGGGAATACCCTCGCGCTTTTTACAAACCTGTTTATATATATATATATATATATAAGTTAGATGAAACTATCTCATTCATTTTATCTCATTTCAACTAATAATTATTTTATTATTATTTATAAATCATCTTAATTTATTTCATTAATTTTATCTGACTATCCAAACGAATTTTAATCCTTGTTAATAAGAAATGAAAGCAACTTACATACATGAGTGAAATCAATGAAATGCGTGATTAATGACAATAGAAGTTAATTGGTAAAATGACTCCGTACGTAAGCCTTGACAAAGTACTTTACACATGAACTGAACTGTTACATAATAGAACTTTGATTATACATACATGCATGCATGTATGGGCAGAACTACACATAAGCTAGGGGCTACCGCCCCCAAAATTTTCGAGAATTTAATATAGTATATAAATATATATATTTCATAATATGAAATTAAAATTGCCCCCCTAATAATACTCAGGCCTCTAAAACTTTTACTGTAATTGTCCTCTCAAATCTCAATATTCACATAGTCTCCTCTAACTTTTCATTTCACCTTACAGTTAATACTCAAATTGTCTCTCTACTCTAACTTGATGTGCTGATGCATTTAGATTTTCAAGATTTATCTACATTATCTAAGTTATGTAGAAGACTAGCAAATTTTAAAAAATCAAATATTAACTCATCTTGTTTTTACTGTTACTACTACTATTGAGAAATCATTTTCTGTTATGAAACTTATAAAATCTAGATTGCGTACTCGAATAAAAGATAAGTTTATTGCAGATCATTTACTAGTTTATATTGAGAAAAAAATTATCAAAAATTTTACTTTAAAAATGATAATAAATGAATTATATTCTATAAAAAATTATCGTTGAGTTTAATTTAAAAAGAAAATAGCCTAAGTTGATATTTTATTTTATATTCTTTTCGTAATGGTCTTTAATAAATTATGAAAATCTTAAAAAAAAATTATCTTATAAGATAATTTAGATATATGTATTTTTTATATATAATCTTAAGACGTATAATTATTATTTATATATATAATCATATGCAAAAAATACATATTATTTATATTCACGCATATTAAATATTTTATCAATTATCTTCCTAAACAGTAAATCCTAATTCTAATGAACATTGAACGGAAAGTAGTTATAATCATAAGTCCAAAATGGGTTTTCCTTGCTCGTTTGCTCTTGGATATCTTCAAGAGCGAGCCTATTGGATGATTACGCCATATATAAAGTATACTTTGCAATTGATTAGTGAGTTTTTCGTACTAAATTAGAAAGTAGTCACGAGGCTTGTTTGAATATCAAGAGTAATATCTCAATTGATCTATGAATAATAAAAAAATAATATTAATGCATAATCTATTATTATATATAAAAACCAGAATTTAAAATCCCCCCGACATCTATAGTACCGGATTTTTCAATAAAATAATGAATATAAATGGCTATTAGCAAATGGCTTTAATTAGAAAGCGCGTAGGAATGGGAAATGATGGGTTTGGGACTAGGAAATTAATGCAGAAAACCTAATCTAAAATAATAATCACGTGAGTAAATGCCAAGGGCAGTGCTACTTGCTAGGCTGCCGCCCATCACTTATCGCTGACATGCGTGCTGTTTAGTATAAAAGTATTTTTTTAATTTTTTAATTTTTAATTTTCATATTTTTTAATATATTTAAATATTTTTTTAAAATAAAAAGATATTGATATATTAAAAATTATTTTCTTAATTATTAAATTTATAAAAAATAATAATAAAATAAAATAAAATTGCACAACGGTCAAATTGAGAGATGAAAATCCGGCGGCAAACTATAATTTCTCTAGAGTCTATAGACCTTGACGGTGACCAGAACGTCCAACAAAGGCAGCAAAATCTTTATCCTTTGTTCTAAAAAGTTGATGCCACGGTCATCAGTTGCATTCTGCTCCAGCACCATAATACCTAGAAGTAAGTGCCCAGGCCTTCAAAACAACGTGGTTCTTTTACAAAGGGCAGATGATCTGGAATTTGTCCGGTTTGAATGTGGAGTTGAATTAAATTGAGGAGAATTAAGTTGATTTTTTTTATTTTTATTTTTTTATGAATAATAATTAGTTGAGTTGATATATTGAGTCTTGTTGATCTCACATACTACCAAAAAAAAAAAAAAAAAAGATTTTTTATAGCCAATTAATTTCAATCAAATGATTATTTATAGTTGTTATTCATTAGTCATAAAAATTAATATTTCTGGTAGTGACATAAAATAAATTTAAATATATTTAAATATTAAGATGAGTTTAGTTGGTATATTGAGTTTTAAATTTCACTTGTAAAGAGATTTTGAATTAAAATAAATTTAATAATATAAGAATTAGATATTTAAATATTAACTTAAGTTTAAAATTAGACTAACTGAATTGATCTCAGTTAAATCTAATTTCATCTACCAATTCCACCATCTAGATAGATAATGGTCTATAGTTGACATGAGCATCGATGATTCCAATTACATAAGTATCCAAAGTCCGTGTGAAAGACAGGTTTTATAATATTATATATGCTATTTATAGTCCAAAATTGCTTATCCGTGGGGTCAATAATTTGAATAGGCATATCAAGGTAGGGTAAAGATCAGAAAATAAAAAAAATAGCACGCAATAGAAGAATAAAAGTTCTTAATTATTTGATGTTGTCCTTAAAATGAAAAGCAACCCATTCCTAGTTGTTTCCTTGAATTTTCAGTCCTCTTCAAGTACCGTAGAGTCAATAATCTGAATAGACACGGCAAGGGAAAGTCTTTAAAGATCAGGAAAAGACAAATTATAACGCGTTACTTAAACGTGAAAAGGCCCAAACATTTGAAGCTTTACGTTTGATGTCCTTTTCAAAATGACAAGCAACGTTCCCCACAAATTAGCTTTTGTTCTCCATTCATTTCCAAACCATGCACAAAGCTGCATGGTTATCTTCCCTGCATTTAGCTTTAGGCAGGTGTTTGCGTGATCAACAAAGCATCTTTGGACCTGTATAGAGTTTAATGGACGTCAATAAAAAATTGCACATTTTATACAAATATAATTTACATCTGCACACGACACAATAACAAAACTCATTTAAGAAAATAGGGTACCGAATCCTTATCCGCCTCTCCTCTCACCCTCTCTGAAACATTTATCTCTCTATGTTAGAAAAAATCGCAGCGGAAAAATACCTCAGGCTTAGCTTAAAGAATTGCTCTACAAGTTTCTCAAGCACGACAAAAACAAGCGTTTTCTCTTAGTGGTGAAGTGTACTACGTAGTTATAAAACTAGAGCAACACTTAACAATCCACAGTCTAAAAACCGTTTCAAGAGAGAACAAATGAGAGAGAGATTTTGATTTTTTTTTCAGATTGGTCCTAAAACCAAACTAGTGGGGGACTATTTATAGTCAACCCACATATGGCTGGCATTAAAAACCAGCCATTACTCTGCAATTAAAATTGCAGTTACAAAATATTTATTTTGTAACGTATGGCATTAAATGCCATACGTTACTAACAAAGGGAGGGGGGCAGCCCACTTGGGCGCCCCACAAGTCTACATCTCCCACTCGCACACAGTGGGCATGACCCCAGGTCAGCATCTCTCTTATATTCTCAATCTTGTTCATACAAGTAAATAGACCGTGCGACCACCAAGCACATCTACATAAAAATGGGAGTACATACACCAAATCTCTCCCAGAGAAGACCAGCATAGTAACATCCCCGAAGTGTATGGTCATGTCCTAGACTTATTCGATCGCATCAAGTCAAGTATTTTCGAACCCTCTTGAGTTTAATCAACTCAGAACAATGCTTGACTTTTTTCCAAATCATTTCAATGTGTTCACAACTTTAGCCGCTACCAATATGCAGCATCATAGTTTGACGTCAGCAAACACTATCGAAGATACGATATCGAAAAAATCTTCCTTTTGCACTCATATCATTCAACTTTGGTTAAACCGCTTTCCTAGCAATACCTCTTTAGACCGAATCAATCATGGCCATAGACAGCATGCCAAAGTAGCAGACGTTATAACCTCTATCTTGTGACATAGTCAAAAGTAAAGGACACCTAAAAAAAAATGAGACTCACACAGTGAGAAAGAGGGGAACCATTTACTCACTTACTCATATGGTCGAATAAGCACATGTAGTATGAAACACATGCTACGGTGGATTTCTCTTTCTCAAAGAGCATATGTCTATATCAACACCGTACAGATCTTTAGTCTAGGCGCTCATTAAGCGTCTAACTCAAGTTTCTCTATTTGCACGCCTCCAAGGCGTCAAAGAGAATCTCGCATCTGGCTAATCTCAGGCTACATGGATGGTGGGTAATCCATTCACAGTCTTCTCAAAAAGACCTCATCTTAGCTCCCACTAAGGCGACATATCTTTGTGTTAACTAACTTATCCCTTTGGACAAGTACTTAGGGACACAATGTCTCATCTCTTCTCGCTACTTAAGCGCTAGAGGCGATTGCTCGTGTGAGTGAGTCAATCTTAGCCTGTTGACATATCTTGTGTGTGTGTATTAGTAAAAGACAATACGATAAAGGCAAGAACTGAATCATATTGTATTAATATCCCAAAGGAAATGTTACATCTCAATGTTATTTGAAATACAAATTACATTTACAATCTACGTAGTCCTAGATTCCTAACATGAGCCTCATATACATCTCGTGCAATAGGCTTTGTTAAGGGATCAGCAACCATGCGACTCGTAGAAAGATGTTTCAGAACCACTTCCTTTTGCGCTACCATATCTCTTATGTAGTGATATCTGATATCTATGTGTTTGGTTCTTCCATGATATTTTGAGTCCTTAGCATATGCGAGAGCTGCCATGCTATCACAGAATATTGTTACCGGATCTGAAGTATCCGTGCCAATGTCTAAATGCTTGAGGAACCTCCTTAACCAAACAGCTTCTTGAACCGCTGCAGAACATGCTATATATTCTGCCTCCATGGTCGATAGAGCTATGCAGGGTTGTTTCTTGCTGCTCCATGTAATGGCGCCATTGTTGAGTAGAAAGACATACCCAGTGGTTGATTTACGCTCATCTAGGTCACTACCCCAATCAGCATCGCTGTAACCTCTTAGCTGCAAATCTGAACCTTGATAGCACAGCACATAGTCTGCAGTTCCCTTCAGATATCGCATAATCCTCTTGACTGCTTTCCAATGAGCCAGTCCGGGGTTAGATTGAAATCTACTTACTAAGCCAACTGCATAGCATATGTCAGGCCGAGTACACATCATTGCGTACATCAGACTACCCACAGCATTAGCATAAGGGACACGGGCCATCTTTTCCTTTTCTCTTTGAGTCTTAGGACATAACTCTTTAGATAAGTTCTCGCTTTTTGTGACAGGGGTGTCAATGGGTTTACATTCACTCATTAGGAAGCGTTCGAGAACTTTCTTTATGTAAGTCTGTTGGGACAAACACAATATTCTCTTTGAGCGATCTTTGTAGATCTTAACTACCAGAATGTATTCTGCCTCACCCATATCCTTCATCTCAAAATTGAAGGATAACCACTCTTTTGTGGCGACTATCAACCCTTTATCATTTCCAGCTAGTAGTATGTCGTCAACATATAATGACAACATAATGAAACTCTTCTTGGATCTTTTGACATAGACACAATGGTCCTCTGTGATCATCGTAAACCCATTCGAAAGAATGGCTCGATGGAATCTGAGGTACCAATGCCTAGATGATTGTTTTAGGCCATATATAGATCGTTTGAGCTTGCACACTTTGCGCTCTTGACCTTTGACCACAAAATCCGTTGGTTGATCCATATAGATCTCCTCATCTAGTTCTCCATTGAGAAATGCTGTCTTAACATCCATCTGGTAGAGTTCCAAATCCATGTTTGCTACTATAGCTAGAATCAGACGAATTGAAGCAAACCTCACGACTGGTGAAAAAGTTTCTTCATAGTCTATACCCTCTTGTTGGGTATATCCTTTCACCACTAAGCGAGCTTTGTACTTATCTATCGATCCATCCGACTTGCGTTTGACTTTAAGAACCCATTTGTTCCCAATAGTCTTACGCCCTGTCGGTAGATCAACCAGATCCCAGACCTGATTAGTTTTCATAGACTCAATTTCATCATTAAGAGCTTTCATCCACTCATCTTTAGTAGAAGATGAGAGAGCCTCATGAATTGTCCTAGGCTCATCATCATCATGCGGAGTTACCATAAAAGCTTCCCCTTCAATCTCAAAACGACGACGGGGAATACTTTCACGTGTACTTCTACGCGGCTGAGGTTGTTGTGATTGATTGACAAGTGGTGTGCTCCCACTCGGATTTAATTCCTTATATGTAGGAGCTTGAAGAATTTCTTCCTCATTCTCAACTAAATTCCTTGGAGCACTTTTTTCTTGTTCCATAATCTCATGAAGTTCTAAACTCCTATCAACCTCACCTCTACTTGGAAATTCATTTTCAATGAAGTCCACATCTCGTGATTCAATTTCAGTCATACTTCCATCAGTTTGTTCACCTATTAACACATACCCTTTAGAGTGTTCTGAGTACCTTATGAAGATACACTTCTTTCCTCTAGGGCCTAATTTCCCATACTTATGAGAAAGATCATGAACAAAACCCGTTGAACCCCATGGCCGCAAGTTACTCAAATTGGGTTTCTCGCCGGTCCATAGTTCATATGGGGTGGAAGTTACTGATTTGGAGGGCACTCTGTTAAGAATGTAGGCAGCAGTCAAAAGTGCATCCCCCCAAAAAGAAATTGGTAGGTTTGCTTGCGCCATCATTGACCTAACCATCTCAAGCAGTGTTCGATTTCTCCTTTCCGCCACGCCATTTTGTTGCGGCGTACTCGGCATCGTTAACTGTCTTTTGATTCCTTTTTCATCACAGAGCCTTTTAAATTGCTCAGAGAGATATTCTCGTCCTCGGTCAGTTCTCAGAGTTTTTAAACTCTTGTCTAACTGATTCTCAACCATTCTTAAATATCGCCTAAAACACTCCAATGCTTCAGACTTATGGGAGATTAAGTAGACATGACCATAACGTGAAAAATCATCTATAAATGTGATGAAATAAACACCTCCGTGTCTCACCTTTATAGACATTGGACCACAGATGTCAGAATGGACTAATTGCAGTGGAAAAGATGCCCTATTGGCTTTTCCAAACGGTTTTCTCTTAGCTTTTCCCATTAGACAATGTTCACATGTGGGCAAGATGACCCTAGCGAGATTGCCTATCAGGCCTTCTCTAGCTAACCGAGTCATTCTATCTTGTCCTATATGGCCAAGCCTAGCATGCCATGTATATGAATCCAAATTATCAACAGATGAAGAAAGAAAAGCAATAGATTCATTTATATTAGAATAAACCAAATCTAATATCATAAAACAGTCTTGCAGAAAAGCATTGCCATAAAACACATGGCCCAAATAAAAGGAAACATTATTGTTTTCAAAAACAATTCGAAAACCAAGTTTTAATAGAGTAACAACTGAAAGTAAGTTTCGTCGGATTTCGGGAGCGTATAGCACATTGTGGAGGAAAAGAGTGCGGCCACCCCGCAAGTCCAGCTTGTAGGTACCAAGTCCTAGCACCTCCACGCTAGCTCCATTCCCCACCTTGATATCACGACTCCCAGCTGGAATTCGACGATATTCCACAAATCCGACTCTATCTCGCGCTATGTGCTCGGTCGCTCCTGAATCAACAGTCCACACAGGATAGGAGTGAGCAACCATCACATGGCTAGTTACAAAAACAATACGAGAGAAGTTAAAGTATACCTTCTTCGGCTCAGTGCAGCCACGAGCGAAGTGGCCTTTCTTTCCGCAGTTGTAACACTCTAATTTTGATTTGTTCTTCCCACGCTTGCCCTTTTACTGCGCTGAGAAGTTCCTGACACCTTCTTAACTTGTCCAGCAGCTACCCCATTCTTGGACTTCCAACGCTTAGGCCTTGAAGCCTTGCGTGAACCAGAATTAGCCACATAGGCCGAATGATTGGGCTTAGCGGCCTCTAGGCGCTCAGCCTCCAATTCTAAGTGACGCGAGACATCATCAAAATTTTTTATATTCTCATTATGCGTCAGATTCTGGCTCATGTTCTCCCAAGAACTTGGTAGTGATCTTATCACTGCCTGGACTTGTTGTTCATCTGTCAGGTCGTTTCCTGCCGTCTTAAGTTCGCGGATCATGGTTGACATAGCCCTAAGATGCTGCTTCATCGTATGGTCAGAGCGCATCTTATAGGAGTCAAACCTCATGGTTAATCCACGTAACCTAGTGGCCGAAGTTCCACCAAACTTCAACTTCAAGGCCTCCCACATGTTTTGGGCAGTGTCATAGGACTCGAACTCACACATTAGATCATTGTGCATGCTGCTTAACATTATTATGCGCGCGCACCGATTTTTCTTAGACCATTCAGAATAGGCTAATTCATCTAATCTGTGTTGTTCTGAGTCCCCTTCCTTGGGCTTAGTCAGGGAGTGAGACAAGGCCTCTACGACTTCTTGCTCATCTAAGACATATTGGATCTTGCGATGCCATATGTCATAGTTCTCCCCATCCAATTTCTCCCCTTTGTTCAAATCGGCAACAATACTCTTGGATGCCATTTCACTACAAAACGCAAAGGAGGGATATTACACACACACCTAAGAAATCTGCCGCGTCCATTCAAGCTAGAAAAAAAATAATTTAGACATGTCGCAAGATCGAAAAATCGCTAAGCTTCAGAATCATCTCTTGCGCCACAATATCCAATTATTAAATTTCTAACCTAATTCCCGCGTAAATTTAAAAAAAATATGGGAGATTTAATCATAAATCTCAACCATACTCTCACTATCTAAAGTAGTCACCTAGTCCTAGTCACGCGTAGAGACAGATCCTACTAAAATCGCAGTAACCTGTTGGGCCAGTCTACAAAGACAGCTACAACAACCACAGCAGCCTGTTGGGCCAGTCTACAAAGATGGTTCATATAAGACCATTACAGTCCATTTTTCTTATTCCATCAGTGCATTTACAGTTCTTACTGGGGCTACCATGGTGTTGTCGCTATACAGTGCATTTACAGTTCTTACTGGGGTCACTGCAATTCTTTCAGCCTATCAATCTACACTGACAACTCTAACTAAGACTACTTAGTGGGAATTTCCTATTCTATCACTAGAATAAATAAAGGCTAATCTCTAATCATACAAGCCTAACATTTATATATGATAAAATAATAACACATTCACATGTTATATACATACATGTTATCACATTTAATCAAAAAATTAAACATAATATCACATGTAATAAAATGAATATCATCAAATATCCACATGTAATCATATTTAATCCAAAGCATTAAATAAAAGTATCACATGTTATAACAGGAAATATATCTAAGCATATATTAAAACATGCATTTTTTTTTTTTTTTTTTTTAAAGAAAAGGGGCTGGGCCGTATAAAAACCCAGCCCAAAAAAAACGGACTTAAAAACCACATGGGCCACAAGGCCCAAGCTCGGCCTGAAGAGACTGCTCTCTTCTTCAACCTTCGGCCAGGGCACTGTTCACGTGAACAGTGCCCAATTTTCAGAAACGAAAAACAGCGCCCCAGGCCGCTGCCCAACGCCGGAAACCGCCGTCCCATCACCAGAAACAACCTCCGGAGGAGACTGGGTGCTGCCGCAGCACCTAGGGAGGTGCTTGCAGCACCTAGGTGGTGCGCGCAGCACCTTGCTGGTGCGCGCAGCACCACGGTGGTGCTGGCAGCACCCCTCTGGTGCGCGCAGCACCGTCCTGGTGTGCGCAGCACTGAGGCGGTGCTTGCAGCACCGCTGGGTGCCCCACGGTGCACCATGCACCGTGGGCTCCAGGCGGTGCATGCGGCACCGTGGTGTGCGCAGCACCATTTCAGGGGTGCTGCGCAGCACCCTACGGTGCGCGCTGCACCACCGCGCCCAGGTGGTGCGCGCTGCACCACTGCACCGGCTTCGGCCAAAAATTTTTTTTTTTTTTTTTTTAAACGCAGCAGCATTAAAAAAAACACATTTATAATTTGCATGTATCTAAAAAAAAAACTGGAAGCAATTACAACCTGGCTCTGATACCAATGTTAGAAAAAATCGCAGCGGAAAAAAACCTCAGGCTTAGCTTAAAGAATTGCTCCACAAGTTTCTCCAGCACGACAAAAACAAGCGTTTTCTCTTAGTGGTGAAGTGTACTACGTAGTTATAAAACTAGAGCAATACTTAACAATCCACAGCCTAAAAACCGTTTCAAGAGAGAACAAATGAGAGAGAGATTTTGATTTTTTTTCAGATTGGTCCTAAAACCAAACTAGTGGGGGACTATTTATAGTCAACCCACATATGGCTGGCATTAAAAACCAGCCATTACTCTGCAATTAAAATTGCAGTTACAAAATATTTATTTTGTAACGTATGACATTTAAGCCAAACGTTACAAACTATGTAACGTATGGCATTAAATGCCATACGTTACTAACAAAGGGAGGGGGGCAGCCCACTTGGGCGCCCCACCAGTCTACACTCTAATTTCTCTTTCCCCCGTCTCTCTCTCTGAAACATTTCTATGCGTACAAGATTTTTCTCTTAATTTATGACAATATTATAATTAATAATAACAACCAAATTAAACAAGAATATGATCAGATTATTTCTTTACGGGAAGTATTTCAGGGAAAAAAATTGGCTTTTGTAGAAAATCGTTCTTTTGCTTTTGTTTTTTCGACTAAATGCATGACCCAAAACTTATAGATACATCCACCAAATTCTGCAACCCAATAGACAAGATTGAACTTTGGGTTTTACTTGTTTGTAATTTATAGATACATCCACCAAATTCTGCAACCCTCTTGCAAAAGCCACGCATGAATGGAAGGGTAGAGGAAGGATTTATAATTGATGAATCTCGAAGCTTTTTCCTAAGGAGATCATGATCTATTTCTGAAATGCAGTGCATAGTCGGCCCTTTGTGGCATCTACGTGGCATCTTATCATTGGTCTCTATTATTTGATGAAAAGTGCATAATCCTATCTGAAGTTAAACTCTTAACGTCAAAACATTTAAACAAAACAACTCTTCTTCCATGATGTACATCGAACAAAGCTGGTGCTTATACAGGCAGATGGAAGCAATTACAAATCAATCAAAGTTCCCTCGAAGCACATTGTAATAATGTTCAAAGCAGAACTAACAGTTAAACTAAAATAAATTAAAGATCTATAAGCAATATATAGGCGCATGTAATGGTAACCCAAATAGCTGGTGGGCGAAGGCAAGCACGGTACTCATGGTGGTCTTGCCTTTGCCGGTTGGGCCGGAGGGTGCATGTGCGGGCACTACAAACTTAGTTTTGGTTTGGGTTCAAAATTCATTTATCTCATCTATCTCATATTATCTAATTATTATAATTTTTTCAAATTTTCATACAAAATATAATAAACAAGATAACTCTAATTTTTCAAATCCTAAAACAATAATAATATCAAGAAAATAATATTTTAATATTATTTTATTCAACTTTTTGTCTTTGTTTAGATTTGAACCTGTTTCATCTTAATCTCATTATTACAATTTTTTTTCAAATTTTTATATAAAATATAATAAGTGATACAACTTTTTCAAATATCAAAATAATAAAAAAATAAAAAAATAATATCCTAACAATATATTATTCAATTTTTTATTTGTCATCTCATTTTTTAATCAAAACGAGATCTTATAGTTCGGTTTGGATTTAAAAATAAAATAAGATGAGTTAAAATGAGTTTTAAAAGTTGAATAAAATATTATTAGAATATTAATTTTTAATATCATTATTATTTTAAAAATTGAAAAAATTATATTAAAATTGAAAAAAATTATATTGAGATCGATAAAATTAATTAAAAAAATTAAATTAAAATTTAAAAATATAATAATAAATTTGAGATAAATTAATTTCAACGAACCCAGCCAAAGAACAACAAAAGACAAACTGGATACCGATTTTTAATTTGACCGACTGAACCATTTCACACGGAAATGATAAAGGGCAGCTCTACCGCCACAAACGCGTTATCCCAACTGGATACCGCTTTTTTGTTTTGTTTTTGTTTTTTTTTAAATATTTTTTTTTTCAAAATTATAATATTATTAAAAAATAAATCATTCACTATTAAATAAAAAAAAATTACAATTCTTACCACTTATTCTTATTGTTCAATATTATTGCTTGAATTATTTTATTTTATTTTCTAATTTTTATTTCATGATTAAAAAAGTATTTTTTTTTAATAATATTGTCATTTTTTTTTGTAAAAAAATATTTAAAGTGTTAAAAAATACATGTAAGAAAAAGCAAAAAAATAAAAATAAAAATACAAGTAACGGTAGCTCTCCAGATAAGAAAAAAAAAACACCCAATTGGAATTTGTGGGGTTTGAGTTTTTAGAGTGATTTTTGTATTTTTCAAATGCTAAATCACCCAAGGAATTTATCTGATAAATCTACTTGATAAAAAAATTAATTTTTTATTCAATTTTTAAGAAAATATTTTTAATAATTTTGTAATTTTTTTTTAAATACAACAGAAATTCTTATGAGAATAAAATCGTGTAGCACTGCTCATTTTCACACGCATCCATGCATCAACACACCAAAGTTAGAATGATGGAGACATTAATATGTAAAAACTATTTGATTCCTTTTTTTTTATATATTTTTAAGGCAAGTGGGAGTATATATTAATAAAGTAGAGAGAGGAGCTCAGCAATCATCTCATATAGGTTCATAGGTTCCAAACTTCGAATCTAAGCTGCAGAAAGACATTAAAGTGGTGATTTTTGAAATATGCTAAAAAAACCAGAAAATCAAAGCAAAACTTTGATCCATGATCAATGTCTCCTTGACCAACAATATGCTAAAAAAAAAGTCATCCGGTCGGATTAGTTTTGAGAAAATAAGAAAAACGTGTTGTTGTGGGCCACATCAAGAATATTAGCTAGATTGAAACCATTGATGTGAATATCACATAGAAAATTTAAAAGGGAGGAAGAAACCAATTAGCTAGCAGGCATCATGCCCAATTTGGGGCCTAACATGTTCTACTTTTATAATTAGTTGCAGTTATAGAGTCAAGAATTTGTTTTAGGAGGTCAAACAAGATTAAAATAAAATATATAAAATATTTTTTATTTTATTTTTATGTAACTTTTTATGCGGTATAGAATAATCTAATAGTAAGATCTATAATAAAAATAAAATATGTTTAATACAATTTATGTATTAAAAACATGATATATAATAAGTCAAGAACATGTCATCATAATAACAATATATTAAGAATACATTAGAAATCATCCAACCTACATATATATATATTTATTTATTTATTTTTTATTTTTTTTATCTATAATAAAAACATGTTATCGTATTATTATATCATTTTATTTTATATAAGATGTATTTTATTTTAAAATTAGATTAAATTTTATGGAGAGGGCAGCCAATATAATTTTTAAAAAATAGGACAACGCAAGATAAAATTAATACTATCCTACTAAATCATAAAAAACTAACATATATATTATTATTATTTAAAAATATTTTTTTTTTCAATTTTTTTTGAAGGGGGGTGTTTTGGTGGCGGCCAAGCGTCCCATGTCCCAACGTAGCTCCACCATTAATTAGCAGCAAATAATGTATGCATGTG
The DNA here is from genome assembly GCA_036559045.1 of Platycarya longipes. Lineage (NCBI taxonomy): Eukaryota > Viridiplantae > Streptophyta > Magnoliopsida > Fagales > Juglandaceae > Platycarya > Platycarya longipes. The sequence continues at coordinate 34,635,263 of CM071802.1, forward strand.
TGCCTGGAATATTTACATGAGCATGCCGGCCGGCCTTTTAGATTTATTTAATTTCTCTGATATTGATTCCATGGGGGATGTCTGTGAGAGAGGTTATATACTTGTGGATCGAGATGGATATATTTGATCAGGTTCGAGCTATAACAATGTATCAGAGGATTGCATACTTCTCCCTTTTTTGGGTTTTTCTTCTCAAATAGACTTCAATATTGATGAAAAGGAACTGAATGATACGTACAAGTCCCACATGCCATGATGAACATTATTGTTAAAATTTGGCCATTATGTAATGGAATGTGAACATCGATTTTGAGATTAATATATTTTGACTACTCTCTCTAAGTTTCAAAAGCAATGAGAAGAAATCTTGCGACTACTATCTATATTAATGCAAAATGAATTAGTTGACATTTCGAGCTTTCCCAAGTACTGCTGCATCTTGCAATTGATTCATTTCCTTGGTGTTTAGGTAAATAAAAGCATTTTTGCGGACTTTCGGGGAAAGGGTCCAAAAAGTGGTCTTCAATGCCGGTCCATGCGTGGGGTACTTATTGATTGGCTAATTGTGGACGTAAAAAGAGCGCTCTATCCTTAAACAATAAATAGATTTGCAAATTAGCGATCTTTATTATGAGATCAGCTAGCACATGACTAGATACGCAGTACCCATAATAATGTGAGACTTACCACATTAATGTATATAAAAAATTATTTGTATTTTGATTCTTTTTATGAAATATAATAATTCTTGCAGTATGTGGGGTGATTTCAAATTTTAAATAATATATATATATATATATATTTATATTATCATGCTACCAAATGGGAGTGCATCTAGTTATGTGCTAGCTGAGATATATCCCCAGTCTCTTGAAAGATCATCCATGCCTTTTAGGCTCGAGTCACTAGAGGGCCATTCACTCCAATCAGACGTATTATGATATTTCCATTTTCTAGTATTTATATATGCATGGTAATGCGTAAACCATCAAAAGTATTTTACAAAAAAAACAAAAAATGTTAGGATTTAAAAGAGAAGTTTCTTCCCAGAAACGTAGCGAGTAGATTTAGAGGTTTTGGAAAGCTAGGGTATAAAAAAGAAGGATTATCATTCTCGTCTTCAAAGAATGCCATGTCTAAAAATTCATACAGGTATCGCTCCCAAAGCACAATTCAGTACTGAATTTCTCGGATCTCTTGAGATCACGACGCAAACAGGGCCACACGTAAAAAAATATAATCTCTTTTGGAAAGAAAAAGGAAGGGTGAAGTTAAATTAATTTACACATACACACACAACAAATGTACAGTACAGTACATGACATATATATATATATATATAAATTAGGTATATATAAAAATGCACCGAATTCCATGTTCCAACCCTGAATTATATTCTATACATCATTTATGAACTTTTTACTTTCAAGCTATAAAGTAATTAAATGCCTATTTCACCCATGAATCAATACCTACATAAATGATCAAAGGGCCGCAACTTACGACAGTCGCTATTTAAAGGTACGTAAGGCAGCAGCTTGATCAACATTCTCTAGATTTCTAGGCTGTAACATGAAATTAAGAGTGCTAAAACTTATAATTATTTAATATTCAAGAAATTAGACAATCTAAATGCAAGATCGATGTTCAACCTAGCTAATAGCGATTGGGCATCATGAAGTGTACTTCATGAGACGGGCCCATTGAGAAAACATCATCAATATTGGCAGCAGCTGCAGCACGACGCTATATATTGGAACGATGGGCACCCGAAATTAGCGACTTGAAGGTATGTGAAGTCTGATTGCGCTGGGCCGAAACACCAAAATCTATACGAGTTTAAGCTGTTGTGCCAGTCTGCCAGACCGCCCAAGTACATAATTTTTGAAATTTTTCTCAAACTCAATTTATCTCTTTATTCTAATTTTTTAAAATCTTTATACAAAATAAAATAAAACATTCAACTTTTTCGGATTTTAAATTAAAAATAATATTAAAAAATAATATTATAATAATATTATATTTAATTTTTAACTTTAATCTCAACTTATTTTATCTTATCTATAAAAAAAAAATAAAAAGTAAAAAAATAATCTAATATTACATTCTGTCATGATCCAATGGAGCTGAAACACAACCAATTACACTATCATTGGGTGAAAATACAAACAATCACAAACATTTGTAATAAGAGCACTCTCAATGTAGCCCATATTTTTTTCCTTTAAAATATACTATTAAACTAAATTTTATTTATTTTACCTATTCATTTTTATAATATGTCATCTATCAACTAATCTATTTTTTCTTATATCATCTAAATATTTTTATTGTATTATTTTTAAATATTTTCTGAATTCTCACATATCTTTTAATATTTACAATATCTCCACATTTCCTAAAATTTTCATCACTCTGAAAAGAATTTCATTGCACCGTTTAAACAATACGATGCGTTCAATACAGCCAGACTAGCAGTAATCACACTATATATGCCGTTTAGAAGGCTTTTATTAAAACTGTGCTATGCTTCCTGTGCGACGCCCTTTAGACCATAACCCAAAGCTATGCATTGGCTTGTGGCTACAAAAATCCCAAGACCATTATCGACTTCAGATTGCAGAATTTCCCCAAATTCCTTTCACTGCCTTAGGTCTAAAAATTAAATAAATGTTTTATAAAATATTTTTTTAATATTAATTTTATTTTAGAATTTAAAAAAGTTGTTTAAAATTAAAAAAATAATAATAATAATAATAATATGAGATGAAATTAAATTGTTCATAAAAACAAACTAGGCCTTAATCCTTCAAATCCCTAAAGAACCTGACTTAGCCCCTATTTCGATCCGCATGTAACACCTTGGTCTTCTACACTAGTTGAGCCCTCGACGAGGCACCATGCCTATAGCAAAAAGCAGAAGTCCCTCGGCCTCTTTTGCTCCTAGTACTTTCTCTCTACATTTTTCTTTCATCCTGAAATATATATTCTTTTACTTCTTTTGATTTTCGTTCATTAGCAAGATTTGCATGAGAACTTTTTGTTTGTATATTCTTTTACTTCTTTACATTGAGCTACAGGATCCCACTAAATGTAAGAGATCACTGTAGCAAAAGCCTTTTTTTTTTCAACATGCTTCATTGGAGCTTGAATTTGACACCTTCATCTTGCATTTTAAATAACTAACTATTTTACACACTTCATTATGAGTGCTCTAAGGTCCATGAGGAAAAGGTTTACAACCGGGAGCCGAAGTATTTTACTGCAAGATTGGCCCATTACCTTAAACCTTGGAGTCAAAACGCAGCGTAGGAAGGAGATAAGGATAAGTGAAGTGGTGAGAAAATGGAAGCTAGTTAGTTGTTTTCAGGATAGAGGACTGTTACGTACAAATTTGATTTGTACAAATTTCACTCACATAAATAGTAAAAATATTGTTCATGTTCAAGATAAAGAACTGTTACGTACAAGTCGGGCTCGTACGTATATTTTTTCTCCAGCGAGGGATATTACCTAATTACCAATCTGCCCTTTAGTAATTCAGTATTTTACAATACACATGTCATTTACTAATTAGTCTAGTTGTTATTCCTGAAGAATATAAGAGAAGAGAAAAAGATGATGAAGGCTTTATAACGAATAGATCTCGTTTGTATTTGAAGATAAAACGAGTTTGTTTTAATTTATCTTAAATTTATTATTATATTTTTTTATATTTTTATATAAAATATAAATTTTAATATTGTCTTTTTTTATTTTAATATAATTTTTTTAATTTTAAACTTAATTTTTTAAAATTTTAAAATAATAATAATATTAAAAATTAAACTCAACGAATTTGAATCTAATCGGGGCCTAATTTTTTAAGATCTTGCGATTGGAACATTTTTGTGTCTAGCTGATGTGACAAGTATCACATCCTTCAGTTTATTGAAAAAGAAAAAGAAAATTGAAAACACCACTAAAATCAAACGAAAGAGGAAAATCTGAAGTAATGAATGCAAGTGCAACACAATTAACAATGATGCAAAGACCCTCGCTTCTCTCATGCTCGAATTCAATCTCTCCATCACCCACTGCCACCCGCTGACCACTAATTGCTCCGTTTTGACACTACTCCGCTTCCTCCAATGCTCAATCGATTTTGCGTGGCTCTTGGAATTACCTTTCCACTCTCTCCCCTCTGCGCTGCTATAGTAAATATATGTCTATCTCTCGCATTTGATCCTCTGAGTTTGGATCATTCGTTGTGTTTTCAAATGTATGGTCTATTTCCTGTGTTACCATCTTCGTCGAAAGAGGTTTTTAGGGAAGTTTATTACTTTTTAGTGGTCAAAAATGACTTTTATTGGGGAGTTTATTACTCTTTACTACTTGGGTTTCACATTTAGCCCTCAAAAGTTTAAGTTTTTGAAGCTGGTTTGTGTTTGGAGTTTTGGACTGGGAGTTTGTCTAGAACTGAGTTTGGTATAACCAACGGAAGGTTTAACCCTAGTTTGTTTTTCCAAATAATTATATCTCTTCTTATCTTATCTTATTTCATCTCACTATTATTACTTTCTCAAATTTTCATATAAAATAAAATAAATAATTCAACTTTTTCAAATCTCAAAACAAAAATAATATTAAAAAGATATATTACAACAAGATTTTATTCAATTTTTAACTTTTATCTTATTTTATCTCTAAAAACAAATCAAGATTTAGTCTCTTCGTTTTTGTTGTCATTTCGTTTATTTATGTTTGGATGCCGGGAAACTATGGAAAAAGGAAAGGGGATAAAGCCAAGAGAACAGGGGATAAAGATAGCCAAGGATATAAAGGGGGTCACCATTCAATCATCCGCATTTCAGTGTGATACGAAAAGATAAAGATTCAGCATGGAATTTGAACAAAAGAAACTTTGAAAAACATGAGAACTTTGTACGTCTTATGACTTAGTGCACCTCCCTCCGTTTGGCTAAGTTCAGCAATAAAATTATGGGTCTTTCCTAGGAGCAGAAAACTATTAACAATTAAGATCATAAAATGCCAAAGATGAAATCACAAATGATGATAATATATAAAACAAAAAAAAAAAAGTGTGGGTCTATATTTTCCTTTATTCAAGCCACTGACCTTATCCTTGCCTCATGCCCCCAGTTAACTTCATCATTGTTAATAAGAAATGAATGCAACTTACATACACAAGTGAACGAAATCAATGAAATGTGTGATTAATGACAATAGAGTTTGTAAAATGACTCCTTAAGCCTTGACGAAATACTTTGAACTGATTCACAAGTAACAGTTCGATTAGGTAATTCTATGATGCAGTTACTTAAGAGAACTGAGGTATGCATGCTTGTTATTTTAATGAACGAAGAGTAGTTATAATCAGGCTATAAATCAGTTTGCCTGGATCGTTTACTCTTTGGATATCAACAAGAGCTTCATGTCAATTTCTACTATACTTTGAAATTGATTAGTGAGTAAGGTCCTATCAATTTTCTAAATTAGGAAGCAGGAAGGGTTACCTGCTGATGTAATTACAGATGAAAAAAAATCTTGTAACTTTGGAGTAAGTTTCCATAGTTCCCCTCAGGGCATTCTGTCAAGTACAATATAAGTGGAGTGTATATTTCATTAAATAGAACCAAGGAAAAAAATAGGTAACAAACATGCTAGAGCATCTTTGGTCATTGAATCTGCCTCGTCTAGAATGATGATCTTGAATGGTGGGCATGGGTAACTTCTAAAATACCATGTAGAAAAGGGAAAAACATTGTTAAAATTGCATAGAAGTGTATAACAAAATAGGAACACCAATAGTTACAAGGTATGGGTACAGACCCTTCACGCCGACTAGAACCAACAGTCACGACAGCAAAATCTTTGATCTTTTGATGTAGGAGAATTTGAGACAGATGATGCTGAGCTGTCTGATTGCACGTTGATGTCGTTGAGGTACTATGAGTTGGTAGATCAACGCAAATGCAGGAAGTGATTGTGATATCTTTCTAATTGGGGCAATTTTGGATGCGTTTCAATATTTTGGGCATAATTTTGGCTACGGGTGTCAGAATCGCGCATAAGACCCCAATTCGGAAAGCTCTTTTCGACGTGCACCATGCGTCTTTTATTTGACCTCAAATTTCGTTGTTTTTCCTTCTGAATCATTTTTTTTAGTTTTTTTTTTACTATTTTTGGTAATATTTCATTTGTCAGTTAGGAAGTGAATTTAAATCTGATTTGGGTCGGATTTTCGCAGATTGTTTATTTTATTTTGAATTTCAATTTGACGTGATTTTTGGGATTTTACCATTTTTGATAAAATTCGGATTTTTGGCTATACAGTCCAGCTTGTGGACTGATTTTCGACATTACTTGATTTCATAATATTCAATTGAACCTCAGAGATGTATTCTTTGTGTTTTGGGCGATTTTCTCGTATTCTTCCCTTTGAATCATCCGTTGAAACTAGCCTGCAGAATAATCACTATTCTATCTTGCATCATCTTTGTTCTAACAACATTGATGCCACGGTCATCACTCGCATTCAGCTCCAGCACCCTAGACTTGTAGAGCTCAGGCTTGCAAAACACCACTCTTCCATTATGAAAGGAAGACCTGTAAATTGAGTCTATCAACTCCACCATCTAGGATGATGGTCTATAGTTGTCAGGATGATGCTAACTAAAATATCCAAGTCCAGGTTAAAGACAGGTTTTATATATGCTGTGTGTAGTCCAGAAGTGCTTTTTTTACACTGTGGGGTCAATTATCTGAATAGGCATATCAAGGTAGGGTAAAGATCAGGAAAACACAAATAACAAGCAACCGAGGTTAACTGCTTAATTACAATAGAAGTTCATATTTGACAATATCCTTTTCGAAATGACAAGCAATCCATTCCAAACTGTTTTCTGCGACTTCCTGGACTCATATTCCCCATTTTTTTCCCAACCCACAAAGCTTCATGAATATCTCTTCATTCAGCTTTAGGAGGGCATAGGAAAAAAATGATAATATAAAGGTGTTTACGTCTATGCATAAAAGAAACAAATCCCCAATGTACTTTGAGCAAAACTGGTGCTTTATACATGCAGTTGGAAGCAATTAAGCTCCCAAAGAGACTCAGTTGTCCGCCCAAAGCAATTAAGCTTCCTCAGAGCTCGTTGTAATAATGCCCAAAGCAAAACTAATACTTCAATTAAAATAAATTAAAGATTTATAAGCAATAGGTGCAATTGTAACCCAAACAGCTGGTGGGCAATGGCAAGCGCGGTTTTGGTCTTGCCTGTGCCCGGCGGGCCGTATAAGAGCATATGCGGGCACTACAAGACAAGGAAAAACAAAAGGCAAAAAGAATAGTAAGAAAGGGGTTCTCCAAAATTGAATCATTTTTGCAGAGTGAGTGTAAGAGCTGTTACATTGCTGATTTCAAGGGTGTTTGTGAGGACCCGAACCACCTCATCCTGGTGTGCTACATCTTTCACTTGTTTTGGCCGACTGAACAATTTTCACACGCGTGCACACATAAACACTCTGAATATAGCATGATGGAGACAATAAAACCCATTAAAATAAAGAAAATATGAAACGCAGTAGAGAGGTTTCGTACTATTTTTCGACCCATTGTTGAGAGCTTTGCAATACTAGCGCCATTGCTCTCCCTCTTTCTCTCATATTCTCTCTCTCTCTCTTGTTATTTTAAGGTGTGTGACCACCAAACGGTCTATCTCTTAAAATTGCACCATCTCCATGGTAATGATTTTCATAAAGAGTGATGATGGTTAAGAATGTAGAGATATAACCTTTTGACTAATTCAAAAGGTTGCATCTCTTATGTGAAGTGTCAAAAGACACAACACTTTGATTGAATTAAAGTGTTATATCACTTACTAAGAGTTGTATCACTTAGTAACCATTGATATTCCAATGATTGTGACTCTTCCGAATGGGTGTATGGTTATCTATAAATAGAGGCCACTAGTACACAAATTATTCACTTTTTTTTCTTTTTCTTGCCATCACCAACTTGTAGGACAAATACCCTAACGGAATTATCACCATTTTCATTCCTTCTTATTTTTCATTTTCTAACATCTCTCTCTCTCTCTCTCTCTCTCTCTCCTAGCTGACCACCCACGATCACCGCCTAGTCTCTTGCTTGGCCGAACGCCTCCCTCTCGATAAGCCTCAGTCGTATCACTCCTTGGGGTTTACTTGGTTTGCAAATAGGAAAGGTTCTCGATTTTTTACCTTGGGGTTTCGCTGTTTCCACTGACGTCGAGGATGAGGGAGAGAATTAGACTCAACAACTTGCTATTTTCGTGAAAAGAGGGAAACCCGTTGACGTCGGGGATGGGGAAGATAAAGGGAAAGAGCGGAGAAGGTTTTTTCTTGGGTCTGTAGGAGCTTATGGAGTTTGAGAAGAGAGAGGAAGAGAGTGAGAGAGGCACTTCGGGAAGAGAGAGGAGCGAAGTCGGTTTTGTTTGGTGCGGGTGGGTTCACCGAGTTTAGCTTAGAATTGCATACGTGGCATGCTAAAATTGGCTGGTCCAAAAAATCCCATAAATAACTTACAGTAGAATATTTTTGGTGAATGTGCACTTGTCCAGTTTTAGTTATATAATGATAGGGTTACATTTTATTTATTATTATTTTATTATTTTTTATAATTATTTTATTATTAAATAATTAAAGAAGTAATTATTAATAAAATTATATATTTTTACGTTTTTTTTAATGATTAAGAGTTTTAAAAAAATATTTAAAAGAATATTAGAAATAAAATAAATATACTAGAGTGGTAAAATAGTGGTAAATGAGGTGTAGAGTCTGTTTGGGATTGCGTTTCGAAATTTAAAAAGTACTTTTAAAGCAATTAAAAGTACTTTTAAAGAAAAAAATATCATGTTTGATAATTTTATAAAAAATGATTTAGTCGATTAAAAAAATTGAAAATCAACTTTTTCAAAAAGTACCAAATTGGAGCTTTTATCAAGAAGCTCTTTTAGATAACTATATATTTTAAAAAATTTACTACAATTAATTTTAAAAGCGCTTTAGATACATGTTTATCAAATAGTAAATAACTTTTGAAATATAGAACTTATTATTTAAATTGTAAGCTATAAATTCTACAACTATAAACTATATTTCTTATCGCAATCTCAAACATTCACGTAACCCTATCACTACTCCTTTTAGTTACAAGTCGAAGCTGTAATTTTAGGTTAGACTTGATTCTATGTTTATCTTGTTATTTACATGGGCCTTTGTCATTGGGTTGTACTTGGCTTTAATTGAAGTTGTGTTTTTGAGTTGGGTTTGTGCTAAATGAATATCTCATCCTCGTGCTCGTTTCGAAAGTTGTAGAAATGGTCTCCAACCCAACTCTTGTGGGTAAGCTTGTCTCTTCTAAGCCTTTGATTCTTTAAACAAAAGCATTTTTCACTATGTTATCTGTGCAGGCTGGAGTTTCGTATCTGAGTTGAAAATCCAACATATAGGACATAATACCTTCCTAATCACTTTTCTTTTTTCACTTGATAAAAACAAGAGTCTTCCATCAAAGACCTTGAAATTTTAAATGTTTTGATATGGTGTTAAAAGAGTGAATGCTTGGGTTGAGTCTCAATGAAATTGATTTAACTTTCTAAGCTTTTTGGATCCAAATATTTGGACTTACTTTAGAGCTTATGAATGAGGAGAATGTTGTTGAAATAGGGAAAGTCTTTGGACGTCTGTTAGAAATAGATCCAAATTATCTACCCTTTAATGGCTCCATTAAACCTTTCCCCAAAGTTAAAGTTGAGTTGAACACCAACAAACCTCTTACAGAAGGCTATATCTTACCTCGAACTCTATTTGGTCTAGCCAAAATTACCTTTAAATTTGAAAGGTTATCTGATTATTGCTATGTCTATGGATGTTTGGGTCACTTGCAACAAATGTGCTCAATTTATCCAAATCCAGCTGAAGAACACTTTTTTAGCCAAGCTTGACATGCTAATACCCCTAATCTTAAGAGATCTATGCGACTAGATGGTTTGCAACAGACCATAGCTCATCTTGTGCCATGGAACCCTCTCCCCTCTATTCGTATTCAAGAACCTTCTCATGCTTCTACGAATGTTCATCAAGGCATTTCTGAGCCAGTTCGACATCAACCTCCAGTTCAACATCTCGACAAAGGAAAGGCTAAATATGGACCTGGGAAGGAATATTGTATCAACACCTCTTTATAGCCTCTTCGAGCAAGAAAAAACCTAAGGTACACAATGGTACTATTTCTCCTTGTGAATTGTACTTTTGTCATAAAAGCCTGCTTCAGTAAGAAAAAATCTCTGAGCTAAACTAAGTTCAACTTGCAACACGTGTCCCTGCTCAGCCATATCCGACAGCCTCATTTAAGGAAATAAATAATTCACTGTAGGTTTCCCATCAGCAAACATTGCTATCTCCTCTTTTGACATAGCCTAAACACGTGTCCCACTCAAATCATTCTCCTCTGATCCAAGGGACAAGAATCAACAAAGACGTAGGCTTCGACATTTATGCTCAATTTGGGTGATCTTAACCCTTAACTACACCATTCCATTAAAATCAAGTGATACACCTCATGTTATTGGGCTTCCAAAAGCCGAACCCAACAACTAACCCTCATTTTTCCATTAACTACTATCTCAGTTCACCTTGTTGGTTAGCCCATTCGATTGATCCTGCGTTGCTTATAATAGGTATCATTTCAGCCCGATTCAATCTCAAAATCTCCCTATCCTCTCTACCCCTCCACATTCCTGCAATCCCACTAACCCGACACCCCCCTCTCACTCATCTCACCTTCCTTTCGTGGCTATACCAACTCTTATTTCCTGTCTTATTCATCACTCATCTCTTGAATAGCAGAAGAAGATAAAAGTTATCTTAGAGAATGAAAGCTCCCCACCCCTTCCAAAAAAAAATTTCGTTAGTGATACCATTCCAATACATACTACAGGTCCTGAATGTGATTAAACACAAGTCCATATTCTTATGGTTAATGAAGCTAGCAAGCAAGAGCCGGTCAGTACCTTAGATTTTAAAATAAAAGCAAAGAAAGAGAGGAAAAGCAAGAAGTTACTGCAATCCAGTGCAACATCAACTAAAGGCGTCCCCTATCCATCTTAACAGTTGAAGAATTTGGATAACAAGACTCAAAACCAAAATATGTCTTTTTTTCCCTATTAATCCAATGACCTATGTGACAGGGTTCTCACTGTCACCCAAGGACCCATGATGCTTTTTCGTTTGGAGTTCTCGAGGTCTTGCCCAGCCTCGAGCAATTCGGTCCTTAGGGCTAATATCAGGATCTATAATCCTGAAGTTATTTTCATTTCTAATTGTTTGTTTAGTATTAATGATTGCTCTAGAACTGCTAATATGTTAGGCTTTATGTATTTTGTGTATGCCCCACCGTGTGGTAATTGGGGTGGTCTCTTACTTTGTATTAACCTAGAATCGACCTTGATATTGTAAATATCTCTAGTAATGTCATTTTGATTTTGATGTTTTTGGATCCTAGTCACTTTCCCTAGCTTCTCAACCTGGTCTACTGTCCAGCCCTTTATAGAAAAAAGGAAGTTTTCTAGTACCTTTTCACATATACAACTGATTCCTTTTTTAGTATGATCTTAACAATTTGTAACTTTAGTTCTATCCTTAGCCAATCAGAAAAATTTGGTGGCAACCATGTAGCTCAAAGCTCCAATCCTAAACGTTTAAAGCTTTTCATGAACAAATTTGGTTTTGTGAATCTTGGATCTTCTAGTCCTTTACTTGGTCCAATAATCATTCTGATAGCCACCTGATCATGGCAAGGCTCGATAAAGGCATAGCCAACCTTGCTTGGCTTGATCTCGTCCCACAAGCTTTCCTCACCATTCTGCCCTGCACTTTTTCTGACCATTCTCCCATTCTCCTTGACACTTTGAACAAGATGAGTCTCCCAGAATCATTTAAAATTTGATCACTCTATTTTCATAATCATAAAAGAAGCATGGCATTCCCATTTCTTTGGTATTCCAACCTTTATTCTTGCTCTAAAACTTAAGGCCACTAAAAAAGCTCTTTGGGAGTGGAACATAAAACTGTTTGGCCACATCCAAACTCAGCTTAAAATTCATAATGCTTCCTTTTCCTCAATCCAAGTTCAAGTTCCACCCCCGTCTAGCTCTTTAAAGGCAGATCTCAAAGAAAATATCAACGAATTGCGTATCCGAAAGGAATCCCTCTAAGGGCAAAAATCGGGAATCACTTGGCTCACTACCTCTGATCTCAACACAAAGTTCTTTCATGCAACTAGTTCCATTAGGAGGAGGCGTAACAACATCGAATATTTAAAGATTGAAAGGAACCATTGGATCACTGATCACCCCATCATCACTTTTAAAATCCTCCACCACTTTCAAAACATCTTTCAAACTTCCCATCATGTTACCCCACTTACCTTGATGCCCTCTTTCCTTGAAAAATCTTTGATTTGGAAAATAATCTCTTGTGCAAAATTTTCACAGATGCGGAAATTTCCTTTATTGTCAAGAATCTGCCTTCCACAAAAGTTTTCGGCCCTGATGCCTTTACTGGTCTTTTTTTATAAAATTTTCTATGAGGTCATTAAGATTGATACGTTGGCTACGGTCAAAAAACTTTTTCATTCGGGGTAAACTTCTTAAAGAGATCAATCACACCAATTTTGTCCTTATCCCTAAAGTGGATCATCCTAATGAAGTTAACAAGTTTCGTCCTATAAGCTTATCAAACGTTTGGTATAAAATTATAGCAAAGCTTTTGGCTAATAGATTGAAATTGGTCCTCCCAAACATCACTTCATCTTATTAGTCTGCCTCTGTCTCTATATGTCATATCTAGGATAACACCATTCTCGCCCCAGAGATATTCCATTTAATGAAAAAGAGGCATGGAAGATCTGAGCTTATAGCCATAAAAATTGACATGGCAAAAGCTTTTGACTTCATGGAATGATCGTTCCTGTTCTCTCTCCTACATTATATGGGTTTCAACCAAATTTGAAGTAGCTAAATCCAAGAATGTATAATGATAGTCTTTTATTCTATTATTGTCAATGGCTACCTATGATTTTTTTCGTCCTACTCGGGGACTTAGGCAATGTGACTTCTTCCTCTCCTTTTCTATTCATCCTTGGTACGGTAGTTCTTTTCTGACTCCTAATCCATCAAGAGCACATAAATAGTATCAAAGTCATTAAACTTTCAAGAGGTACCCTCCCTTTTTCACCTCATTTTTGCCAATGACTTATTCCTTTTTGGTGAAGCCTCAGTTAACAATGCTCTCAGGTTCTCAGATTGTTTAGATGATTATAATTCTTGGTTTGGTCAAACCATTAATCACAGAAAATCATCCCTCCACTTCAGTAGAAATTCTTTCCTCTCATCTATCCAAGCTGTAAAAGATTTTTTTAGTTTCAGAGTATCTCTCCCCAAACTCTAAATACCTGGGCTTACCTCTTTCAGTAGGAGCTGATAAAAAGAGACTTCTCAATGACCTGTTGGATAGAGTTCACAACAACCTCGAAGGTTGGAAATAAAAAATTCTTTCCAAAGTAGCAAAAATCATTCTAATCAGAGATGTGGCCAGTACTATTCCTTCCTATACCATGTCCACCACAATCCTCCCAAAATATTTGACAAAAAAGATAGACTTCATTTTTCAAAAATTCTGGTGGGGTTTTGATGATAATAATCACAAGAAACTCCCTCCTAAATCTTGGAAATCCATTTGCTTACTCAAATCCATTTTTTTTTTGGGGGGGGGGGGGTGGGGGGGGTAGATCTAAACAATATGTTTGCTTTTAATGCAACTCTCTTCTCTAAACAGGCTTTGGTTAATGATCAATGACTCTAATAATCTTTGGAAGGAGATTTTGTCCAAAAAATACGTGGGAACCTGTTCTTTTCTTACTGTCCTTGCTCAGCTAACTGATTCTTGGTCTGGAAAGTTTCTTCTCAAACAAAGAAATTTTATGAAAAGGAGTACCTGTTTCCAGATCAATAAAGGTGTCACCAAAAAAGTCTCATACGACCATTAAATTCCTTCCCTCCCTTTTTGCTTACCTCAACCAAATTCCCACAATTCAATCCAAGATCATGATATGATAGTTTCTAAGCTCATCCTTGAAGAGTCTTGGAGATGGAATCCTCTTCTTCTAAACACCATTTTCTCAAAAACAAATGCTAAGGAGATACTCAAAATCCCTTTGGCCAAAGTCCAACTTTTACTCCACTCTAGATAAAATTAGATGGCTCCACCATTTCTCATGTAAATTTTCTGTCAAGTTTGCTTATGCTGCCATTGTCAGATAAAATAATCATGTCAATCACAATCCTACCAATTGGAAAAAGCTCTGGAAGCTCAAATTGCAAAATAGACTTAAAACTTTTCTCTGGAAAATCAGTCACACTATTCTTCCCACCAAATCTCTGATTCATTCCATTCTTTATGTGAACAATGACGAAATTAAGTGTCCTTTTTGCTTCTCTATGACTGAAAGTCGTAACCATCTTTTTCTTAATTGTCCCTACTCAAGAATCCTGTGGAGGAATTCAACCAGGCATATGGATATATCTCTTTTTGCTAACTGACCCTTCTCTTTCTGGATAAATTGCATCGTCAATTCCTCTCATATCTTCAACATCGGAGAAGATGATCTTTATTCCTTCTAACTTTTTGCCACCCTAGCCATGGATATTATTTGGTTCATTAGAAACAGAAAGGTTTATAACCATATCAACACCCCTCTTATGATCTTTGTTGAGTCTGTTCTCAAAATCTTTGATTACCACTCCAAAGTCTAGGACAGTAAAATTAGCCATCCTGACTTGATTAAAGGAAGGATCCGTACAGACTATTATCTCATCCATTTTAATGTAGCGGCCAGAAGTCAAGGAAGTATTATTGCCTCTCTTTGTTGGCAAAATTCATGTGAAATCCTTTTTACAAAAATAAATTTTACCAGAAGCACTAATCTGAATATAGGGGAAGCTTCAATTACACTGATGGCCATTAAAGAAGCAAAAATGTGAGAGATAAGGAAAATTCAGCTTGAAGGGGATTCTAGTGTCACCATCAAAGCCATTAACAGTCCTCCATCAATACAAGATTGGACAATGAGACCCATCATCAGCGATATTAAGCACCATCTTCTTTTCTTCTCTGAATGGAAGGCGGCAAAAATTTATCGATTTTGCAATCGATGTGCGCACAACATTGCGCATTGGGCAATGATAATGCAAACTTTTGACAACATTTTCTTAATCCAAATTCTACCTTACTACTGAATTTTCATAGTGGAAAGGATCCCCTACTTTATTGACTTAATATTTGTATTATAACTATCTTTTATGTATGACTCTCTTTTATTAATATTATGATCACTTGCTAAAAAAAGTATTTTACATTGAGCTAAGTTTTTTTTTTTTTTAAAGAAAAAACCATTATATTATATTTTACATGGGCTTGATTTTTAAATTCAAAAATATGATTGTCCAGAAACTTAACTTTACCTAAGATAATTAATTAAGTGATTAAATTATGTTAGTAAGTATAGATTTTTACAATTTAATTTCATAAGTAAATGGTAATTGTATAATCTTATTTTGAACGCTTAAAATCAGATGCAATATATTTTTATTAAATAAAATTTTGCTTGTTTACTTTAATAGATTTTGATATAACTATATCGTCTAGTATTAAATTTTTATAGTTAGATTTCAGTAGTAAATAATTTAGAATTTAATGCCTTAGTCGGAGCAGCTAGGTGATATTGATGAAATCTTGGAAAGACAGGATTTTACGATTATGAAATTTTAAGTTTTGAGGAATTAAAGTGGGTTAATTTTAGCATTTCAGGTTTAATTATTGAAATATGTATTTGATAAAAAAAATTATGAAAATAATGTGACTTTTTATAAGTGAGAATTAATATTAGCTTGGCATGTTGAAGTTTTGAAGAGTTAAAAACTCTAGATAAGCAGGATTCATATGCTAAACTTTGTATAAAAGAAAATGAATTGATATTCGTTTATGAAAATGTGAATGATATGTTTTGGAAAAGAAATATAAAAATAACCTCACATATTTGTTCTAAATTATTAATGAGATTTGTATGAAAAAAGTATTTTTGTCATGATTGTTGTAGAAATGAGCATATTTTTGACATCTTGATGTAAAGATGTTCTGAATCTGTTTTGGAAAAAGTTTAAATGATCTTAATTTATTTCAGTACTCAATTTTGATATGAAGTGACATCTAAAAAACCCTTAGCATGAGTTTCTAATTTTATTCTATCACAATTTTGTTCCGTTAAGGCTCAATCACAATGATAATAGTTGCATACAACTCAGCCACGAGTGATCATAGTGGCATACAACTCAAACATGAATAATAATGGTGGCATATGGTCTAGTTACGAGTGATAATAGTGACATACGACTCAATCTTTGGTGATAATAGTAGCATATGGTCTCGCCACTGGTATAATGATAGTTTATAATTCTATCATAAGGGTTAAATATGGTACGACCTAGCCACAAATGACAATAGTGGCATATGGCCTTGGTGCAGGTATAATGGTGGTTTATAACCCTATTATGGAGGCTAAATATGGTATCTGTCTCAATATATCGCTTTGATATGGTGATGATGTCTCAGTTTTTGATGTGTTAAAGGTTTTTTGAATAAGAATGTTTTTGAAAGTGCTCTGATATTTTTGGTAATATGTTTTGATTTTGTATTATGAAAATAAATATTCTGATTCTACATTCTAAAAGTAAATATTTTGTTGTGCATTTTGAACTCTATCAATGCTCATATTTACATACTAATATATGTTCTCTACTGATTGAATTGTTGATAATTCGTCTCTTATCTCTACATTTTTTTAGATAATATATATTGATGATTCAGCTGGAAATCAAAAATAGGAAGCTTGAGGAAGATTAGCTAATCTTAAAAAAATAAGTGCCTTGGTACAATTTGTTATTGGAGGACTTTGTTAAGTAAACTTATTATTTTATGTGATTAAGACAGAAATTTTTGAAATTTTTGAATTCAGCTGGATGTTTTGTTGAAGTTTTCTTTAATGCCCTTGTGGAAGAACATAAATGTTTGATTGAACGATTAGATCTATATTTTATGCACTTTGGAATACATATAATTGTGTTATGGGAGATGTTTAGATTACAAGAGCTAAATTTCCAGACCTTTAGGTATGGGACATTACAAATGAAGTTTCTAGAGCAAAGACAACAAGCTCCTGTCATGAAATTGGAGCATTATAGAGAATAATTTCAGTTGATGCGATTACCTGAGCAGAATGTATTGGTTGGCTGATGTCATGGATATTTTTTGTGTATATTATTTTTGTAATTAAGGTTCAATTTGTTTTCAAAAATAAGATAAAATAAAATAAGATAAAAATTAAAAATAAAATAAAATATTATTAGAATATATTTTTTAATATTAATTTTGTTTTGAATTTAAAAAAGTTAATTTGAGATTTGAAAAAATTAAATTTTTTATTTTATTTTATTTGAAAATATAAAAAAATAATATTAATAAAATGATATAAGAATATTTGTAAAATTGATCCAAGCCTAAGTTACTTATAAGCCTAAGTTACTTACAAAATTTTGTCCTTTTGTGCTGAGTTGTTTCACATGCAAAGTTGGCTAGCTAGACAGCAGTATGGGCGACTATTTTATTCTGTACAATTTTTTGGGAGAAGATGTTGGAGGTGTCTTTGGTATTATATATGGTACTTTTTCCTTATATACTGTATTTCCAATCATGCAATTTCAAGAATAATTTCAAGAGTTTTCTTTTTGCATCTGAAACTGTCCTTTTTCTTCTCATCTTTCTCTTCTTCTTTTCTGCCTTTCCAAGAGCTAGTCTGCACCAGCTTGCATGTTTTCTTACAAAGCTTGACCAAAATGTTTCCAAATTAATTAGTTCTTTATCACCACACTAGATACACCTATATATAATCATGCGCTGTAGTATGTGGGGTCATGATTTGTGTTTTTAATCTTTTTATGAATAAATAAGTCCTGCATGCGCAGTAGTATGTGGGGTCATGATTTCAAATTTGTAAATAGTATACATCATCACGAAATATCATACTATCAAAATGAGCATGGGGTATTGATCAAATTATTAGCTTTTAGTAGATTAAGATATGCTGATCTCATTTTTCAATTTTATCATGAAAATGCCACATTATTAAATTGGAAAATGTTATTTGCCTTTAATCTTAATCATTATTTCCTCATAATCTCCTTATGTATTATCAAATTATTATAGGGCCGTAATTAGAGGATGGTCATGATCTAGATAAATAGGTTTTCATGGTCAGTAAGATAAATGCTCTAATTATAAAGAATTTACACAAAAAAATTAATCTAATATTGATGTAACTTGATATAATTTGTCATATAATAAAGTTATAATTTTTTATTATAAAGTAGAAATGACGAATCGTATAAATTAATGACATAAGTTTATACGATTATTTTTTAATATAATTTTTTTGATTTTATTGTAGCACTCCTATTCTAGTAATTATTTATGATGAATAAATTATTTAAAATTAAAATAAATTTATTTTAACTATAAATAATTATTTTGTTAAAAATAACTTATCTTAAGTAGACAATTTTCGTATAGTACCGTACATACGCAAAAGAAGAATACTTCAAGCATGCAATTATGCCAAACCCCACCACTAAATTGAAGTAGTGCGTTAAAAAAAGTGTCGTCATCACATATACGTCCTCCTTTAATCTTTTACATGATGACTTCCTTTTCTTTGCCCTTCTTTTGCCAATGTATGTTTATAAAACGTAAAACGCTGAACATGGCCTCGTGGCCTCGACCTCTGTGGCTTTGTTCCCACCTATCAGTAGCTGCATCTAGAACGTGATGACGATGGAGACTGAGATTTCCAACCTGCAAAAATATAATGAAAGCTGCGATGACGTCGGCCGTCTGAGGAGAAGCGGTAAATAATTCATCATGATCTATAGCATACTATCGTTTTTTTTTATTTTTTCTGATGTTTTTCCACCATGATTAGGTCATGTTTGGCGCGCAAGTTCGGGGATTTTTCCAGCTGTGATCGGGAGTGGGATTCTTGATTTAGCATGGGCTATGTCTCAACTGGGATGGATTGGTGGTCCTTTGGTTATGCTCTTCTTCTTCGCTGTGACATCCTGCACATCTATTTTGCTCTCTGCATGTTATCCATCTGCAGATAACCCTAATACCATCATGGGAAGGAACACTTATAATCACCCTATGACTTTAAGAAGCAATTACCATACTTACCTGAATGCTGTCAGAACAATTCTTGGTGAATGTGGCTTTCATATCTCCCATGCATGCATGGAAGTTCATGATTAATGCATTTAGTACTTGTTATAGATTTAAATTTTCTACTTTTATTTTCCTAGGTCAAGAACATGCCCTAATGTACAGAATAGTTCGTGGACTCAACCTTTTTGGGATGACAACCGGGACATACTAGCATCATCCTTGAGCTTGATGTATGTTTGAATTAAGTACTAGAATTTCGATTTTGGTTTATAAGATGATCTGTACTCTGAACTATATATGCTAGCTAATCAATGACTGTTCAATGTTCCTTCATGGCTAATGTATGTAAAAAATTACAGGGCACTCATGAGATTTCATTGCTTCCATGTCGAGCACGGCAAATATGGATGCCACATGAATATAAATACCTTTATGATTGCTATTGCCGTCTTTCAAGTATTTCTCTCTCAAATTCCTTCCTTTGATCGGCTGTGGCAGCTCTTCCATGTTGAACCTTTCATGTCCGTCATCTATTCAACATCTAATCTTGCTCTTGCTGTTGCCAAAATTGCAGGCAGGTTCATTATTGCATTTCACCATTTTTCTAAAATCTAAAAACATTTAATTATATTAAGATATAAATACAAGTTCATAACCTCTCAAAAAACAAAAAAATATTCAAGTTCACTAATTAATTCACTTCTTATATGTTCATAACCTATTGAAAAATACAAGTTCATAGAATTCATGTATAAAATAATAAAGATAAAACTCATCATTAATCCCTAGCTCAATCTAATAGCTTGAGAAAAATCTTTCTCGAGTGCCGCGCGCCCTTAAAAAAAATAAATAGATATAAATTGTAAAAATAATTAAGAAATTTATAACGCGAATCCTGAATATAAGTCTTCATCACCTTGCTAACAAATTTTGGTTAATATTTTTTCTACCATCTGATATTCCTATTTTAATTCTTCCTTTGCTCTTGATCTTCACAATCCAAAAAATTTTATTTTTTATTCTTTGGTTGAAGTGAGAAATTAAATCATGACATGTAGTACTTACTAATTACGATCAGCATGACATTTGTTAAGAGGCCTCAGCTTCAATTATGTTGTATACATTGAAAATGTATCGATCCTAGAATAAATTATTTCTGACTTTACTTGTTGCTGTGTCAATTAATAGAAAATGGAGAGTTTAGGGGAAACCTGACTGGAATAAGTTTCGGTAGAATGACTCTACTAAAAAAGGGATCAAAGATCTTCCTAGCAGTTAGCGACATAGCTTTTGCATATCATGCTTACTCCAACACCATTTTTGAAGTTCAGGTACTGTATTTGTCTCCAAGTATATGCCCTTCATTAATTTTTTCTTATATTATTATATGTTGAACTAACGATATAAATTAATATAAATTAAACAGGACAAGAAAATGAAGATGGCCATTATTATGCTTAGCTCCTCGATGAACATTTTGTACATGCTTTGTAGCTGTGCGAGTTATGCTGCTTTTGGAGATCAAGGCACCCGTAAAGACCTCCTTGCTCATTTCGGTTTCAATAACCTATATAATTGGCTGCTTCTTGTGGCAAATGTTGCCTTGGTCATCCAATTTGTTGGTGCATACCAAATTCATTCTCGAGCACTCTCTGATGTGATTGAGGATGCCATAACAGACAGATTTCCTACCCTCATCACCAGTGAGATCAAAATCCCATGTTTGCCACTGGTTTGGAGAATAATCTTTGTGGTGATCGCAACTCTGATACCAATGCTTCTAGTGCACCTCTTCAACGACGTGGTTGGATTTACTGGAGCTTTAGGATTTTGGCCTCTCACAGTTTATTTGCCAGTGAAGATGTATATAGTGCAAAAGAAGATACCAAAGTGGAGCACTAAATGGATTCTCCTCCAAATCATGAGCGGCTTGTGCCTCATCGTCACCATAGCAGCAGCAGTAGGCTCCATTGCTGGGTTTGTTCTTAATCTGCAGACTTGACGCCTTCAAGAAAAGCGACGATCGAGGCCAAGCTGCAGAAACCCAAGGCATGCTAGCTATCTCCCTTAATGACAGAATTGATGGTGCGAAGAACTTCAATCCAGCTTGTTTAATTAGTTCTATAAAAAACAAGTTTGGTCTATGTGTGTACTCGTGTTTTTTTTTTTTTTCTAATCTATATGTGTACTAGTGTTGATTGACCTAAAATAAAGCAAGCTGGGCGCCACAACTTGTTCTGAAGACTTCAATTAATGCCTGCTGTTACATTTTGGATCTTGACCAATTCCATTAAAATGTGAATGCCCTGATTTTTATGCAGTAGACATATTAAAATTTTGAATGAGTTCTAAAATATAACATAGAACAGCACATTTAAAACAACTCCTAGATTTTTTATTTAACCATAACGCTAACAGTAACCGCGTGTGGATAACCCGCGTGTAAATAAAGAGTTATAAAGTATTCTATAGGATTATAAGAAAAAGTTAAAATATAAAATCTACTACTTTTAAGTTTCAAGAGTGCAAAGCTGCAAATTGCAATCGAGTCAAGAGTTGGGTGCTGTTCTTCTTATATTCTAGAATTTCGCGGAGGACTTAATTGTTAGGACCAACCCGGCCCACTCTTAATAGATTAACGGAACGATAATGAAGGGTCGCATGTTCTTCTTACATTCCAAATTCACAGACTTTTATTAAAAAAAAAAAAAAAATATCATGGGACTAGGTGTAAAAAGGTCAGTTTCTTTTTCTTTTTTTAAAAACCAAAAAATATACAAAAAGAAATTAAATGCATTTTCTAAGGGCCCCACATACGGTGGCGGAGGGGAGGCCGGGAGGGAATACCCTTGCGCTTTTTACAAACCTGTTTGAATATATAAGTTAGATCAAATTATCTCATTATTCATCTTATATCTCATTTCAACTAATAATTATTTTATTATTATTTACAAATCATCTTGATTTATTTAATTAATTTCATATCACCATTTAAACGAACCTTTAATCCTTGCTAACAAGAAATGAAAGCAGCTTACATGAGTGAAATCAATGAAATGCGTGATTAATGATAGTACGTAGAAGTTAATTGGTAAAATGACTCCGTACGTAAGCGCCCTTGACAAAGTACTTTACACATGAACTGAACCGTTACATAATAGAATTTTGATTATACATACATGCATGCATGTAAGGGCTTGGAACTACACATAAGCTAGGGGCTACCACCTCCCAAAGCTTTTGAAAATTTAATAAAGTATATAAATATATATTTTTAATATAATTAAAATTGCCCCCCAATTTATATTTATATATATATATATAAATTTGTCCCCCAATAATACTCAAGCCTCTAACACTTTTACTAAAATTGTCCTCTCAAATCCCAATACTCACGTAGCTCACTCTAATTTTTCATTTTACTTGAAAGCTAATACCCAAATTGTTTCCCCACTCTAGCTTGATGTGCTGATGCATCTAAACTTTCAAAATATGTTTAAATTATCTGAATTATATAGAGGATTAACAATTTTAGAAAAAACAAATATTTATTATTTGATTGATACGTTAATTCGTCTAATATTAATTCCTCTTATTTTTACTATTAATTACTATATTATTGCGCAAACATTTTTTATAATGAAACTTATAAAAATTAGATTGCATACTCAAATGAAAGATAAGTTTTTTGCAAATCATTTACTAGTTTATATTGAAAAAGAAATTGTCAAGAATTTCATTTCAAAAATGATATTAAATGAATTATATTTCATGAAAAATCGTCGTTGACTTTAATTTGAAAGGGAAATTGCCTAAGTTGATATTTTATTTTATTTTCTATTTGTAATGGTCTCTAACAAATTATAAAAATATTAAAAAAAATTATCTTATAAAATAACTTAAAGACATGTATTTTTTTTATATATAATTTTTTGATGTATAATTATTATTTTTATATATATAATCATGTACAAAAAATATATATTACTTATACTCACACATATCATATACTTTATCAATCATCTTTTTAAATATCTAAATCCTAGTTTCGCCCATATTATTCTAATGAACATTGAACGGAAAGTAGTTATAATCGTAGTCTAAAATCGGTTTGCCTGGCGCGTTTGCCCTTGGATATCTTCAAGAGCGAACTTAGTGGATGATTACGCCATATAGGTATTCTTTGCAATTGATTAGTGAGTTTTTCGTACTAAATTAGAAAGTAGTCACCAGGCTTGTTTGAATACAAGAGTATCTTAATTGATCTATGAATAATAATAAAATAATATTAATGCATAATCTATTATTATATATAAAAACCAAAATTTAAAATCCCCTTATCATCTATACCGGATTTTTTAATAAAATAATGAATATAAATAGCTATTAGCAAATGGCTTTAATTACAAAGCGCTTTCTCAAAAAAAAAAAAAAAATTACAAAGCGCGTAGGAATGGGAAATGATGGGTACGAGACTAGGAAATTAATGCAGAAAACCTACTCTAAAATAATAATCACGTGAATAAATGCTAAAGTTGGGAAATGGTGAGCTAACCATTCGTATAATGACGTGTAGGATAAATTTGTGGTTCTACTCAAAGAAAAAATCTACAACACGTCTTATTATTTATATAATTTTTACACACCACATTTTTTATTATTATTTTTATAAAATATTTAATATATATATATAATAAATAAATAAAACAAATTTAATTTAAAAAAACAAATTCAAAATAAATATATATATTTGTTTATATGTCAAGTGACCGTGGCAACATCCGGTATCGAAGTTGGGGACGAATGGAGACCGTTGATTTTGAATCCCCCCCTGCTTTTCTTTCTTAAAATTTGCTAATGAAAAAAATATTTGATCGGTTTGAATAATAAGTTAATATTATGAAGTATTTCACGACTCTTCTTCACAAACATCGTTTCATCGTTAAAAAATATATTTAAAAAATTTAAATTTAAATTTTAAAATAAAAATCATATTAAATTAATATTTTATTCTATTTTTGTATCAATTTATTTCATCTTAATTTATTATCCATAACCATTTCAGTTTCTTTTTCCTAATATAATGGCACATAGCCATCACGTTTTGATTATAATTTTTTCTTTATGCACTGTTCACTTGAAACAATATTAAGTTTATTATAAATTTTTTTATAAAAAAAATCTACAAACTGATATTATATCTATTTTATATTATTTTAAATTAAACAATCATATTATATATATTACATTTTTAATATTGTAAATTGAGCATGAAGAATTTATGATAAATGGAACTAGATCTTTAATATATGCATTATATTCCTCAATTTTATATAGATTTGATATACATTTTTTTAATAATTATGGTAGTGATTATGTATAAAATTTAGCATAAATAACGATTCGTGCTGTTGATACTATAAAAATCGGTCAACAAGCCAAAGCGAGAGAAATAATCATTTCTGGTCCACTAGTGCGATTTGGGCTTTGATTGGAGTCGTTTAAGGTCCCAACGAGATTCTAATACGGCTGGCACGTACATTAATAATAGATTAAATAAATAGATATAGACACAAGATTTACGTGGTTCGATATAAAATCTACGTCCACGGACGTTTAGGGAGGGAAATCAATTATAATAAATATTTTACAATCTCTCATATTTTACTATACAACAAAAAATATAAACATCTATGAAGAAAATTCTTCTGGTTGGAGCTCTCGAAAGCCTTTGGAAAGAAGAAAGAAACTGAAGGAGAGAGTGGATTACTGGGGAGAGAGTCCTCTTATCTGATCACTGCCTTTTATAGACTCTTGGATTGCGTGTGTCAGTCCCCTTAATGATTGTTGCGTGCCTTTCCTTATTCCCTATCGTCGTTCCCTTTCTTTCTTTGCCTTTCTTTACCTGTAACGTACCCCTGCCCTAACTCTTATCAATCTTTCTTTACCTACACCACTATGCCCTACACCTGCCAGCCTTCTATTTTTTCCTGACCACCCCATGTTTTCTAGTCCCATCATGTCTCTTTTCTTGTATTCTAGTGTAATAAGTTTGGGTCCCACTTTCTTATACCTTCACAGTATCTCGCAAATTCTTACCACCAAGAAGATGGTAGAAAGTCTATCTTGAAATGTCCTATCCAGGCTTTGAGAGGGTGGCGATTCACCTCTTGAGACCAAGGTAAGAAAGAAATAAAAACAAGCAACAAATAATTATCAAGAGAATGCCGTAATGTGCTGATATTTTAAAACTTTCGATGGCGTAGAGTGCAAGCACAGGACTTGGTTAAGGCGGGAGATAGACTCAGCAGCGAGCGTGGGAGCGCAGAACTCAAAAGTAGCCAGAGATGGCTTCAACCACGTGTGCAGGAACGCGAAGTGCAAGTGTGGCTGGAAACAGACTCGACCGTAAACATAAAAGTGTGGAGTTCAAAGGTAGAGGGAGATGGGCTCGACCGCGAACGTGGGGAGTGCGAAGTTAAAAGATAGTGGGAGATGGGCTCGACCGCGAACGTAGTAGAGCTCAAAGATGGTGAGAGATGGGCACGACCGCGTACGGTTGCTTAGTGCCTTTGTTTTATTCCGTCACTGTCTTCTTTTCACACCTGATTTTTTCTTCTTCTCTCATTTTCCTCTTCTTTTTTTTTTTTTTTTTTTAATTCCGCAAATTATCACTATTGAGAAGGTGGTGGGAATTCTGTCTTGATATCACGTACCTCGAACTTTGAGGAGGTGGCAGTTCATCTCCCGAGCCTGTAGTAACAGAAATCTACAACAAACGATTGTCAATAAAGTGTCGTAATATGCCAGTATTTTAAACACTTACGATGGCGATCTGATGGCGATGCGAGAATTTACGAGTGTGCTCGGGATAAAGTCTAAGCCTCGACCTCGGGAGACGTTGGCGCTTTGAGCTGGCAATGGAGATGTGCTGGTGGTCTGCTTGTGACGAAAGCCCGAAGCTCGTTTCATCATGGGAGATGGGTTCGACCGCGTACGACTAGAGCTCGGAGCTCTTTCTGTCACGGGAGATATGCTGATGCTCCGAGCTGGTGATGGAGATGAAGATGGAGATGGGGGATTTACGAGTATGATTGGGCTGGGGCCCTAGCCTCAACCTCGCGGTGGGCGAATCAGTGTACGAGGATTTTTTAATGGGTAAGGGCTCAAGACTCAACCCCCCGATTCGCTGGCAAATAGTCGTGCGAAGGCTTACGAGCAGGCTAGGGCTCGAGTTTCGACCTCGTGATTTGTTGTTGTCCCAAGCTGGTGATGGAGATAGAGATGGAGGTTTATGAGTATGTTCGAGGTGGGGCCTTAGCCTCGAGCCTTGAACCTTGGCGGGCAAATCAGGGTACGAGGGTTTATGAGTGGGCAAGGAACCGAGACTCGACTCCACGATTCGTTGGCAAATCGGCGTACGAGGATTTACAAGCAAGCTAGGAGCCGAGTCTCGACAACACGATTCGCTAACATCTTGTGTATGACAAGAGCGTGGAGCTCGTTCTGTTATGGGAGATGTGCTGGCGACCTGTGTATAACGAGAGCGCGAAGCTTATTCCATCGCGGAGAAATATTGTTTCTTCGCATAGCAGAAAATAATTTTGTTAGTAGAAAATAAATTCACATGTTGTGAGTGAAACCAACCGAAGATCATAAGTCGCCGTAGTTGATTTTGGTAAACTTGTGGATGTTGCATTCGAGCCTGCACGTTCTGAGTCCAAAGTGAGTGTGTTGCTAGCCTGAGTCCGTGCCTGCGTAGTTGGAGCATAAAATTTGTCAAAATCGAGCCCGTTGAGTTGTTGAATTTTGAGTTCCCGTGATTCGAGGTGGTGAGTAACCTGTCCTAGCAATCAAAAGGGAGAAGCAAACAAGTCCTGAATGGGAGAGACTTTAGCAAGCAAAGGAGTGGGTTCGAGAAGCATGAAGGGAGGGAGAGTCTCGAAGGTCACCTCGGGCTTGGAAGTATTTCTCAAACGGGAATGGGCTGTCCCGGGTAAGTGAGGTCCCGTGCGTGGGGGTGGTCCCGAGTGTGTGTAGTAAGGCCCCGAGTGTATTTCCTTAGTGTGGCAAACTCATGCCTCCCAAGTGGAGTTCCCGAGTGGTGGTTTGAGTATGGAAGGAGGTTAGCTCGGAAATGGGAGTCCCGAGCTTGTGAGTGCCACCTTGAGGCATGGTTGTCTCGAGCTCGTGTGAAGGCATTTGGGAGTGAGTCCCGAATGTGTGGGCTAGCTGTGAGTGTGTAAGGGTGAGTTATGGGCATGCTTCCCATGTGGCGAGTCCTGAGTGACGGTCTCGAGTATGCCCTCCAGGCTTGGGAGTTAGCGCTGAGCTATGGGGCGACCTAGAGGTGGTCCCGAGTGGGTGGCGCGCCCAAGAAACTGTGGTCTCGAGGGGGTGAGGCGACCACGAGCCCATGGTCTGCCCAATGTGCATCCCAGGTGCACTAGGCATGTGTCCGCTATTGGTGGCAAACGTGTGTTTCTGGAGGGCCGGCATGGCTTTAGCGGAGTCAGACAGAGATGGCAACTTCCTTGGTGGTCTCCGGAGGGCCAGCCATGCCCCAATGAGGTTGGGCTTCGTATTCCTACAACGTGTAAGGTCACATTTAATAGGTGCTCGTCGTGCACGTTGTGCCAACTACCTATCCTGATGACCACTCTTTCCGCAGCAGAGAATTTTGGCAGGGCATGTGGTAGCTGGGAATTCCGTCCGGCGAGCCCATAGGGTGGGTATGAGTGGAATACGGGTGTTTGTCCCGCTTGCCCGCAAGCCACCCTGCATGGCAATTTCGCCCTCCGGCCGGGACTACTAGGCTTCGAGCATAAATTGCCGTCGACGGGCAACTAGGCTCTGATTTGTCATCACAAGGCTCTTGAGTGCTGGACATGGGTCTCAGCACTTATGTCTATACGTGTTTCGATTTGTACCATGCATGGAGCTGTATGTGCCCTGCATTGCACATGTGCAAGTGTTTTAGTCTCTAGTTAATCCATACCGAGAGGGTATGGTACCGCATGGGCGAAATAGTGTAATTAAAGCACCTAGATTTCTTTTGTATTTAAATGCTCGCTACATGAAGGAGCATGGGCTCGATGTGTGCACTTTTTGCGTGGTAAAGTGGTTCGAGTGTACAACGAGATTTTTTTTTTTTTTGTCTTTGCTCACTTTTATAATTATAAAAAATGAATAAGAATTAAAAACACTTATCTGGGATAGCTGTATGCACGTCTGGCGATTTATTTAGTGCATCGATAAATCATCCTTATCCTACTTTCGACTTAGAAAGTGTTTAGATCCCATAAACGGCACTACTATTGATGTCATAAAATCGGTCAACAGGTTGGGCCGATAGAAAGAATCATTCACGGCCCACTAGTGTGATTTGGGCTTCATTCAGAGTCGTTTGGGGCCTCTTGTCATTTGATTCCTGCATTTTTATAAACCATTGGATTGCATGTGCCAGTCTCCTTAGTGATTATTGAGTGCATTTTTCCTGTCACACTGTAAAATATAAACATTTATGAAGGAAATTCCTCTAGTTGGAGCTCTCAAAAGCCTCTAGAAGAAGAAGGAAACTGAAGGAGAGAGTCCTCTTGTCATTTGATCATTATCTGTTTATAGAACCTTGAATTACGTGTGTCAATCCATTTAATGATTGTTGCGTGCCTTTTCTTCTTTCCTATTACTGTTTTCTTTCTTTCTTTCCTTTCCTTTGCTGTCACGTACTTCTGCTCTAGCTCCCATCAATCATTTTTTACACATTTATGTCCTTACACCTGTCAGCCTTTTTTATTTTTTTTTTTTTTCTGACCACCCAATATCTTCTAGCTTCATCATGTCTTTTTTTTTTGTAATCTAGTATAATAAATTTGGATCCTACTTTCTTATTCCCTCACACGTGCATTACAGGAATTATTGGCTCGTTTATGAATGGCAATGAATTACATGGTCTGGAATTATTGGCTCGTTTGTTGGCCTTACCTACTGATGTAATTATAAATGAAAAAGAATCTTGTAACGTTAACTTTAGTGCAAGTTTCCATGATACACAGCCTCAAGGCATCATGTCAAGTAGAATAGAAGTAGAGCTATATACCAGCAATTCTCTGCATCAATCTGCGCGCCAATATATTCTTATTGGTTGTCTTCAATTTATAGATCAATCTAACCAATCATATTATATGGGTACATGTATTGTTGTGTAAAGCTGTTTGCAATAAGATTTTTCCATTTCGATTATGATAAGTTCTACTTTTACAAATGTGGTATCCCACCTAGTGCAAATTTTTTTTCAGTGATATTTTTCATCTTTTTTTTATTAATTATAATTATTTTAAAAATTTTTAAAAATTACACCATTATTATAAAATATATTTTTTTATCATTAAATTAAAAAAATAATAAAAAAAAAACTAAAATCACAGTCAAAATTCCCAACCCAAAATCCCGTTTGTTACTTTGGTATTTTTGTTTCAATATACAAAGCCAAGGTAAAAAAGACTATTAATTAACAAGAAAATAGCTGTAAATACTTTTATAGATCCTTTGCTGGCCAAAGCACTTGGAGCAAAAGAAGTAGCTATTTTGGCCAGACAATTGAATCTAAATTTAGTAATAATCGAAGGGCACAACCAACCTGTCATTAAGGAGCTCAATAGTAAAAAAGAGAGATGAGATGATATAGTACTGATCATTAGAGATGCTAAACTTTTACTATCTCCTCTTATTTGGAAAGTTAATTTTGTGAGGAGAAATGGAAACTTTAATGTCTATTGTCTGGCAAAATATGCATGTTTGCTAGTTGAAGGTCAGTCTAATCTGGTTATTAACCAGTGATATATTCTTCCTTCTTTATTATTTTTTTAATGAGAGTGGATATTTTCCTAAAAAAAAAAAAATTGACATGCTTGAGCATATTCAGTCATTAAATATGCTATTTTAGAAGTGCATAGAAGAAAGTGTAGACTAAAATAGGAATACCAATAATTGCAAGGCATGAGTACGCGCGGTATAGAGTCTAGACCCTTGACGATGTCCAGAGCGTCCAACAGCTACGGCAGCAAAATCTTTGATATTTGTTCTAAAAAGTTGATCCCACGGTCATCAGTTGCATTCAGCTCCAGCACCATAGTCCCTAGAATTGTAGAGCCCAGGCCGGCAAAACAGTGTGATTCTGTTACAAAGGGCGGATCTGAAAATTGCTCGGTTTGAATGTAGAGTTGAATTAAATTGAGGTAAATTGAATTGAATTTTTGTTGTAAATAATAGTGAGTTGAGTTGACATATTGAGTTTTATTGACCTCACTTAAAATAAATTTAGATGTATTTAATAAAAAAATCCATGCACCAATTTTTAAAAGACCTATTAAGAAAGAGATAAAATACTTCATAAAAAATTCAAGACAAGTTCATTCTAAAGTAATATATGATTTCATTCATTTTTTTTTATTTGTGAGTCAATGTTTTATCATGTTCCTACAAGTGAACCTTATTAGATCAATGGGTTAAGCACATTATTAAAAGATTTGGCTCTGATATCATTAAAAAACCTATGCATTAAATATCTCATTAGAAAAGGGAGAGGTAGGGGTGTTCAACTGGGCCGGATTTTTTTTCGGTCCGATTTGGAAACCGAATAACCGGCTCCCGGATCCGGTTTCTGGCCTAGTTGAATTTAAAACCGGATCTCATATTAAATAATCCGGATCAATACGGTACCGGATATGGATACAGGATCCGGTACCGCATTCTAATCTGGTACCCGGATTAGAAAACAAATTATAAGAAATCAAAAGACAAAAATGTGATTCTCTCTCTCGCTCTCTCTTTCTCTCTCGCTCTCTCACGAATTTGGAAACCTTAGCCTTTCTCATTCTCAGTCCATCGTTGTCATTCTTGCCGTCGATCGTGACCTATCGTCGATTGTGACTCATCACCATCGCCGATCGTGACTTATCTCCGTCTCCGAGCTGTCATCTACTTTACTTCTAAGGTATTCTCTCTTTCTCTCTCTCTCTATGTTTCTTTGACTTGATTTGTGTATGCATAGTTTGCTTCATTAATTCTTTATTTTCTTAAGTTTGGTTGCCGAAAAAATAAGCCTCTTGTATGCGATGCTTGTGTGCTAAATATATATACCTCTTATATGATTTTCGTACATTCAGTGCCTTTATTTCATCTTGGTTTGAGGTATTGAAGTTCCAGTGGAACTCTGTGGTATCCAAATCCAGATTTATACTTATCAATATCTACCATTATATGCATTTCAGGACATAATTGGATGAGGTTGAGTTGGAACTGATTTGGGAACTTGTTGGGATTTCATGACATCGCATAAAAGACATCAGGTTGATGACTGTCATTTATTGCTATATAGAGTGAAAATAATATGGATTTAGGTTAACGCAGCTTTGTTTGTTTGCTGCTTGTTAAGTAGAATTTCATTACTTCTGACTTTGACATTTGTGGGGAAATATCAATGTCACTGGTCTTCTGAACTAATTAATATACTTTATCTAGAGCAGAATGGGTAAATTAGATTCAGTCTAATTTAGGAATTGGGCTACAGTCCCTTGTACTTAGAGGTTTTGTGATAGAATACCATAAATCACATTCATTTCAGTAAAGGAATTTTCAACCCGTGACTTTACTTAACCACAGTGCAAGGATGAGAAAATTGAGGCAAAAATAATTGATGGAGAACACTAGAGTAAATAAGCAATTTTTTGAGCTTGACAAACAACCTGACTACAATTTTATAGAGTGACCAAAGAAAGTTTGAGCTTATATTGTCAATAGTCTCAGCTTCTTTCTTGTCTCACAATCAGTTAAAAAGTTATTTTTATGATAGAAAATGTGATCACCATGTATATATATATATATATATATTCATGTTGTGGTGGGGGAATGATGGTATATATGGTGGGTGTACTATTATGAGTCACTCAAAACTCCAAATTATGCACCAACATAATATATAAATAAATAAATATATATATATATATATATAAAGAAGAAAAAAACTGTTTGGATGCAGAAATATTTTCATTTTATCTTATTTTATTTTATGTGATTCTTATGTGAATCAAGCTACTAGAGAACTTAATTGCTTGTGATTCTTATGTGATTCATTTTAATTGAGTTTGCTTAAATAACAGCAGCTTAGAGGTATTAATGTCGGAGTTTGCATGTATTTCCTACTTATTCTCATAAACTACCAAACTTTTTTTTTAACTATTATACATGTGTTTGATTATTATTATAATTATTTTTTTTTAGATTGTGATTACTCAATAACAGATGGAAGAAGATTCTGCGAATTGTAATGTTGGTACAATTCAATGGTTTGGTAGTGATTCTTCTATTCTAGTAGATGTGGAGGAACATGAGAGTCATCCAATCCTTTCATCCACACATACACAAAACCCTACTAGTTCCATCCCATCTGTACTAAAAAAATCTAAAAAAACACCTAGTAACAGATCAATAGCTTCGGATAACTTTACTAAAGTAGAACCTATTGATCTCGATAACCCAAAAGCTAAGTGTAATTGGTATAATAAGGAATACAAGTGCCACTACAAGAATGACACTTCCTCTATGAGGACCCATCTTTTTAATTGTTCAAAATCTCTTTTTTTTACTTCAAAAAGTACCTTTAGCAGTAAAAGGGATATAGAGGGAAATGTGTGTAGCCTACAAGTTCTATTGAATTTCGATGCAGAACAA
This sequence comes from Platycarya longipes, assembly GCA_036559045.1. NCBI lineage: Eukaryota > Viridiplantae > Streptophyta > Magnoliopsida > Fagales > Juglandaceae > Platycarya > Platycarya longipes. Next base: position 34,668,371 of record CM071802.1, read on the forward strand.
CTTATGGTGTTAACTGCTAAGTTCTTTATTAGGTGTGAATTGCCTTTTAAGCTTGTGAAAAACGAGAGGTTTATTGATTATGTGGCTGCTTTAGAGCCTCAGTTTACCTTACCATCCCGAATCACTCTAAAAAAGGATTGTATTAAACTGTATAATGAAGATAAGATACAATTGAAAAATTTGTTGTATGGTCAAAGAATCTGTCTTACCACTGATATTTGGACGTCGATGCAAAACTTGAACTATATGTGTATTACTGCACATTTTATTAATTGTTAATGGAGATTGTATAAAAAATATTCAAGTTTTGCCAAATTCCTAACCATAAGGGCGATACTATTAGGAGGATGTTAGAATCAGTATTGTATAAATTTGGTGTTGATAAAATCTTGACCATCATAATTAACAATGCTTGTTTAAATGATGTTGCTATTGATTACATAAAAAGAAGAATGAAATAAAATAATCATTCGATTTTTGGTGGTAAACATCTTTATATGTAATGTGCACAAGTATGTATATGTTAGAAACGTGTCTTTGCTTTATTTTTGTTTTTGTAAATCTTAAAAACAAGGTGTGACGACCTAAAAATCAGCTGCAAATTAAGAAATAGTTGTGGTTATGTTGATGAAATGATTATGAGACTGTCATGCGTACTACTTCCTATTTTATTTATTAAATTGTTTTTCTTTTTTAATTTTGGTTGTGTCTGCCTCAGGGACATAAGGGTGGAACCGTGCTTTAAAATAAGGGTTGTTTTATACAACTTCTTCCATTTTCACATATTATCATTATTTAATTTTTTTAATTTTTTATAATTTTTTAATACTTTTATTTTAAATTTTTTCTTTTTAAAATAATTTTATTTTTTTGTTCATTATTCATATATTAAATATTTAATAAAAATAAAATAATATAAAATGTAATATATAAAAATTATATGAATAGTAAGAGTAAGAGGTTGTATAAATTTTTTCTTAAAACAAATTCCTTCAAAACAATTTTTCTTCTGGGAAGATGCACACTGTGCTTTGTCGTGCTCCACGATTGGCAATATTAATACATTTAATGTAAATTTGTAACAACAAGCATCAGAAGAATTTCAAAGTTATGGACCACAACAATAAAAAGATAATAAAATGCAACTATAAACAATAAGTAATAGTAATAAATTAGAAAATGCAACTAAAAAAAAAGTAATAAAACAGGCTAAAAAAAAGGTTTTAAATCCGGAATCGAATTTTGATTTTTAAAAAATTGGATTGATCCATATCCAATCCGGATCTCAACCCTGATGAAATCGGGTTGGAGTCCAAATCGCTTTTAAACATTCGATTTCGGTTGGGTTGACTCCGATTTTCGGTTTAGACACCGAATGTACAGTCTCAGAGAGATGATATCTCATATAAAATTCAGGACAAGTTTCTTTTAAAGTAATGTGAGATTTTCTTTATTTAAATGTTAAGATGAGTCTAAACGTATTTATGTGAAGTTAATTTTTTTTTTAAAGTTCTATGTGTAAAGAGATTTGAATTAAAATAAATTTAATAATATAAAAATTGGATATTTGAATATTAAATTAAGTTCAAAACTAAACTAATCTGGGTTGATCTCAATTAAATCTAATTTTATCTACCAATTCCACCATCTAGATGGATGATGGTCTATTGTTGTCATGAGGATCGATGATGCCAATTACTTATGTATCCAAAGTCCGTGTGAAAGACAGGTTTTATAATATATATGTGCTATGTATAGTCCAAAATTGCTTATCCGTGGGGTCAATAATCTGAATATATAGGCATATCACGGTAGGGTAAAGATCAAAAATAAAAGAAATAATATGCAATAGAGGTTAACTTAATTGTGTATAGCCCCATAGAATAGAAGTTCTTTATTTGATGTTGTCCTTAAAATGACAAGCAACCCATTCCTAGTTGTTTCCTTGATTTTTCGGTCCTCTTCAAAAATGCATTTTTTTTAAGTACTGCCGGGTGATTATCTGAATAGACACGGTCAGGAAAAGTCGTAAAGATCAGGAAAAACACAAATTATAACACCTTTTTTTTTTAAGCAAATATATTCATTGAATTTAAGAAAATGAAACATGAAAAGAGGATGAAATTTCTGATAATCATCCTAAAGAAGTCGAAGCTTCACTGGATACTTGTTGGATTGGAAGATAAAATTTTTTCAACACTCTTTCATATTATTTATTATTTTATTATTATTTTTATTATTATTTAATATTTTATTATTATTTTATTATTATTTTTCATAAATATTTTCAATATTTTTCAACACCTAAACGCAATTATCTATTATGCCCATTGCATTTGACACATACTTTTGATAACTTATATATTTTGATTTTTCTATTTAATAATTAAGAAAGTGATTATTAGTATATTGATTTTTTTTTTTAAATATTTTAAAATAATAAAAAATAGGAAATTTCGTTGATGCACATTGTAATAATGTTCAACGCAAAACTAACAGTTAAACTAAAATAAATTAAAGATCTACAAGCAAAAAATAGGTGCGGGTAGTGGTAACCCAAATAGCTCGTGGGCGACGGCAAGCACGGTACTCATGGTGGCCTTGCCTTCGCCGGATGGGCCGGAGGGTGCATGTGCAGGCACTACAAACTTAGTCCCCGTTTGAATTTAAAATTCATTCTATCTCATTTCCTCTACTCTCATTTTATATTATTTAATTTTTAAAATTTTTTAAAATTTTTATACAAAATATAATAAATAATACAACATTTTTTAATTCTAAAATAATAATAATATCAAGAAAATAATAATTCTAAAATAATAAATCCATTTTATTTTATCTTATTTCATCTCATCTCAATTTCATTATTACAATTTTTTTTTAATTCTTATACAAAATATAATACAAAATACAAAATTTTCAAATATAAAAATAATAAAAAAGTAAAAAAATAATATCCTAACAATATATTATTTAATTTATTATTTCTCATCTTATTTTATTTTTTAATACAAACAAGGTTTTATAAAAAAAAAAACAAAACAAAAGACAAAATGAATATCGAGAAGAGGAATCTTGGGATTTGGTCGGACTGAAACTCCCTCCCTTTGCAGCTACCGCCATCTTCGATGGCAACAGCGGGGGCTGGGCTGAGGTCGAATTTCTTTAAAAATTCATCTTAATTTTATTTTTTATTATATTTTTTTTCATTTTCTTATTTTATTATATTTTTAAAATTATTTATTATATTTTATTTTTTATTTTTTATTTTATTTTTTAATATTTTTTATTTTATTTTTATATAAATTATAAAAATTTAAGAGAATTTAAAAGATGGGTTACAAAGACGCGGGGCCGACCGCACCCAGAAAGGAAGGTTCGGTCCCCGCCCCCCATGTGCTACATCTTTCACTTTGTTAATTAATTTGACTGACTGAACCATTTCACACGGAAATGAGAAAGAGAAGCTCTACCGCCACAAACGCGTTTTCCCAACTGGATACCGCTTTTGTTTTTTGTTTTTTTTTCAAATGTATTTGTTTAATAGTTTTAAATAATTTTTTAAAAAAATTATAATATTATTAAAAAATAAAACATTCACCATTAAATGAAAAAAATACAACTCTTACCACTTATTCTTATCACTCAATATTATTGCTTGAATTTTTTATTTTATTTTCTTATTTTTTTAATGATTAAAAAATTATTTTTTAATAATATTGTCATTTTTTTGTAAAAAAATATTTAAAGTGTTAAAAAAATACATGTAAGAAAAAGCAAAAATAAAAATAAAAATAAAAATACAAGTAACGGTATCTCTCCAAGTAAGAAAAATAAAAACACCCAATTGGAATTTGTGGGGTTTGAGTTTTTTGAGTGATTTTTGTATTTTTCAATGCTAAATCACCCAAGGAATTTATCTGATAAATCCACTTGATAAAAAAATTAATTTTTTTATTTAATAATTAAGAAAATATTTTTAATAACATTTTAATTTTTTTTTAAATAAAAAAATATTCTTATGAGAATAAAATCGTGTTGGACTGCCCATTTTCACACACATCCACGCATAAAGTTTAAACACTACAAATTTTGAATGATGGAGACATTAAAAAGTTAAAACTATCTGATTCCTTTTATATATTTTTTTTTTTCACAAATAATTTCGTATCATTAAAATTTAGAAAGTAAGAAGTCTATAATAGGACCATATAGTCAATTAAATGCTTATTAACACTTAATTTCTAAATCTTTCTAGAAGAGAATAAAACTATAACTTTTATTATACATAATATCTGAGAGATTATTTCTCAAATATAATTTTTTCTATACAAATATAACCAAAAAAACAACTAAACAAAAAAACATAAGAACAAACACAGATACAAAAACATCTCAAAAGTTCGGCTGTGGTGGGAGTATGTATCACGAAAACATTGCTTTGGTTCCCTTTTTATATATTTTTTAAGGCAAGTGGGAGTATATATTAATAAAAATAAAGAGAGGAGCTCAGCATTCATCTCATATAGGTTCATAGGCTCCAAACCTCGAATCTAAGCTGTAGAAAAACATTAAAAGTGGTGATTTTGAAATATGCTAAAGAAACCAGAAAATCAAAGCAAAACTTTAATCCAACCCATGAATCCATGACCAATGAACAATATGCTAAAAAAAAGTCACCCAGTTGGAGTAGTTTTGAGAAAATGAGAAAAATGTGTTGTTGTGGGCCATATCAAGAATATTAGCTAGATTGAAACCATTGATGTGAAGATCACATAAAAAATTTAAAAGGGAGGAAGAGACCAATTAGCTAGCAGGCATCATGCCCAATTTGGGGCGTAACATGTTGATCTACTTTCATAATTAACTATAGTAGCGCAGAGTCAGAAATTTATTTGAAGTTAAAATAAAAGATATAAAATATTTTTTATTTTATTTTATATTTGTATAATTTTTTATGCAATATAAATAATCTAATAATAAGACTTACAATGAAAATAAAATTTATATATTAGAAACATATATGATATTGCGACTACTATATTGCAAAATGAAGTTGGACATTTTGAGCTTTCCTAACTGCTACATATTGCCATTGATTCATTTCCTTTGTGCTTAGGCAAATAAAAGCATTTCTGCGGACTTTCGGGGAAAGGGTCCAAAAAGTGGTCATCAATGCCGGTCCATGCTGGAGTACTTAATTGATTGGCTAATTGTGGACGTAAAAAAAAAAGCGCTCTATCCTCAAACAATAAATAGATTTGCAAATTAGCGATCTTTATCATGAAATCAGCACATGACTAGATACGCAGCACCCATAGTAAATGTGAGACTTACCACATTAATGTATATAAAAAGTAATTTGTATTTTGATTCCTTTTATGAAATATAATAATTCTTGCAGTATGTACTGGGGTGATTTCAAATTTGTAAATAATATATATATATATATATATCATGCTATCAACATTACAAGAAAATTAGACTATTGTGATATTTTTATAACAGCCAGATAGATTATTTGAGATATAAAAATATCACAACTACCTATCTAATTCCTATAAAAATGTTATAACAGCTCAATTTTTTTGTAGTATAAATGTGAGTGCATGCACTAGAAGATCTGGTACTACTGATCAAATTATAATTAGGTTATAGATTAAGATATACCCTCATATTTTTTCAATTTGAGAGTACTCATTTTATCATGAAATGCCACATTAATTAATCTTGTTAAACTGAAAAATGTTAGTTGTCGTCTCCTTAAATATCGTTTTCTCATTATAATCTCCATATATATATATATATATATATATATATATATATACATACATCATGTATCATCAAATTATTAGAAGATAATCAAAGACTGGATGGTCATTATAAATAGGTTTCCAGTAATATTATGCTAATTAACTACATTAAATTTTTTACATATATAAACATTAAGTTTTTTGATGGGGATCGCCAAAAAATGTTATTTCTATATATTCACAACTCAAGGGTTTTCCCCCCATGAATATCGTTTTTTTTTTTTATGGGAAATATATTCTTTGAAGTTTCAGATTGGATTCTAAGCTGTTAGTTTAGGATCTAATCCGAAATCCTTAATTATCTTAAATTAATTTAGTACTTTCAAATTTTCAATCTTTGAAACTCCTAAATTAATTAATAATTTTGTTGGTTTTTTAAAAACAAAAAACTACTCTACTACTTTTTATCTCTCATCGTCATCTAAGTCCTTCTTCTTCTTCTTTTTCTCTAATCTGGCAAGTGAGAGTATATATTAATAAAAATAAAGACGGGCTCAACAATCATCTCATATGGTTTCGAATCTCGACAGTACTGTAATTAAGCACAAAAACATGTACGACAAACTGAAAAAAAAGAAAAAGGAATGGTCGGATTCAACGTCACCTTGACCAACATGCTAAAAAAAAAGTCTGGTGGTAGTTGAAAGAAATATCTCGAAGTTGGACTAGTTTTGGGAAAATAAGCAAAATGTGTTAATGTTGTGGATCACATCGAGATTAAGGCCCTATTTGATTATAGAAACAACTTTATCTATATCCATTCTATCTCATTTAATTTTTTATTATAATTTTTCAAAATTTACTCATAAAATAAGATAAATAATTTAATTTTTTCAAAATACAAAATAATAATAATAATAAAAGTAATATCATAACAAATTTCATTCAATGTTCAATTTTCATTTAAAACCAACTTTCAATTTTTATTTAATATTATTATTATTTTGAGATATGTAAAAATTAAATTATTTATTATATTTTATATGAAAAATTTGAAACAATATAATAATTAGATAAAATATAATAAGATGAGATGAGATAAAACATTTTTTATATACAAACCGGATCATAATGTAATGGATTTATTTCTTCCATTTTAGGCAAATAAAATGGAAAAAATTATTGGAGCATGAAAGTGGAGTTTGTAGGAAATGAAGTTTTTGGAGCATAGACAAGAAGCTCAAGAAATTGGAGCATCACAAAGACTAATTTTAGCTGATGCAATTACCTGAGCAGATTGTATTGGTAGTGCTGATGTCGTGGATATTTTCTCTGTATATTTCTTTTTTTTGTAGTCAAGTCAATTTTTGTCCTTTTGTGCTGAGTTGTTTTACATGCAAAGCTGGCTGGACAGCAGCATGTGCGGCTATTTTATTTTGTACAATTTTTATATTTTATGACTCATCTAATAGTGAGAAACCAGCTTCACGATTCCTTAATTTCTCCGAACAAAAGAATCCCTATCGAACAGAGAATGGGGATAATACAGTGGCCAACCTAGTCATTGATCTTTTAACCTTAGAAAATTATGGTATTTGGTCTAGAGCTATAGATGTAAAGAGCACTCAAAACAAAGAACACGATTGATTTTACTAATGGAGACATTAAGAAATCTACAAGTTTGGAAGACAACAATAAGCCAAACCCCCCTCTTAGTTCCCTGACATACGACACAGGGAAAGAATCAACGTAGAATGGGACCAACTCGAGTATTTGCATTGACACCTAGAGATGCTGATGATGACAATGATGCAATCAGGTAGAACTCTACTCCTTTTCTCTTCAAGAGCATTTAAGTTGAGTTGGAGTTAACCATTCTTGTTTGTTTGTGAAATTATGAAGAATTTCATAATATAGAAAATTGACATTTGGATTGCAGACGATGTGCTTGTAAAAAAATAGTTGGATTATTATTCGACTTTAGTTTTTGGAGTTCATATTTTTAGACGGGAAGTAGACATTGAGATGTATGATGATGACATAAGTGCGTAAATGTATATGAAAAGTAACACTCGAGCACAGCACGAAGTTCACGTTCAATTTTTTTATATTAATATATATGAAAAATCAATTTTGGTCTGTAACAAATAATTTTAGGTAGTGGTAATAATATGTTACACGATCTGTTAATTCAATACGAACACAATACGATAATAGTAAGTTAGAGTTTAGTCTTAATAGGTTCAGATCAAAATGAATTGATTCGTTAAGGCACGATTGCTTAATGGGTTGATAAGGAGTCAATCCATTATAACCTGTTAGACAAGTTAAAAAAGTTAAAGTACAATTATAACCTTATACATAAAAGTATAATAATAGAATTTTAATTTTAATATTTTTGTTGTTTGGATTGTAATTTAGACTTATAGTTAGTTTTATAATTTTTATACATATTGTAATTTTAATGTTTATATAAAATTATACTAAATTTAATCGAGTCCTATTCAACTCATTTATATAAACATGTTAAAACGGAACGTATTGTATTGTATTAATTTATTTTATTATGTTCACTAATGAGTCAAAACAGATTGACACGACATGATCCGTTATGTTAATGGATCTTATTAGGATTTGAGATTTTGACACGATAAACTTAACGAACCAGATAGCATTAACCTATATAATGTAATATATATGTCTTGACATAATACAAATATAATTCGTTAACACGATTTGAAACTCTTAATTTTAGAATTGGTTGCAAGGCCAAAGTTTTATTTCGGCACTGTATGAGTTTTTATTTTTATTTTTATTTTATCACAACTGATAGTAAGTTTAAAATCATTTGATCAGTGGAACCTTTTCATTTAGTTATGGGACAATTTTTTTTTTTTTTGAGTTGAGCTTAGGATCATTAATGTTTATTAAACACTGAATAAAAAAGTTCGGACAACCTAAGAAATTTTTGGAACGTATTTATCATGTTAACTTATTTTATTATATTTACTAATGGATTAAAATGGATTGACATGACATGATCTGTTATATTAATAAGTCGTATTAGAATTTAAAATTTTGATACGATAAATTTAATGGTCCAGATTAATATTGACATATATAATGTAATATACATATCTTAACATAATATAAATATGATTAGTCGCAAGGCCAAATTTTTATTTTGGCATAGTATGAGTTTTTTTTTTTTTTTTTTTCTTTCTATCGGAATTGATAGTTTAAAATCATTTGATCTGTCGAACCTTTTTATTGAGTTATGGGACAATTTTTTTTTTTCTTAATTAAGCTGAGGCCCATTAATTTTTATTAAACACTTGAATAAAAAAGTTCGGTCAACCCAAGAAATTTTTGGACTGTTCTAGTCGGTACAAAATCTTTTAACTTTATACAAAATCCAAAGTCATGAACCGAATACTTTGAGAAGGCCAAGCCCATGAACCAGGAAAGTCTCCATGCACGTCACCTCACCCATGCATGTTTCGTCTCTTTCCTCCACTAGGATTTTTCCAATAACTTGTAAATATACATACATACCCTATGGGCTATGCGCTTGAGAAACTGGCAGTACTGCCGTAGACCACATACCCAAAGCCTTCTGCTGCTGCGGCTGGACGGAACGAGAGAAATGGAAGCAAAGCCACTGCTCAGCCCTTACCCCCCCAAAAAAGACAAAAAAAAAAAAAAACAACCCCCCTATTCCACCGTAAAGGAGCAACACCAAAGCCCAATCCCACCGTTCGCCACCACCCGGCCTTCACGGCCTCAGCCGCAACAAACAAGCTGTTTTCGTTGAGAACGTTCCACCCATACAGGAAGATCTATCAGAAAATGTGCGCAGCCATTGCACCACGTCTGGCCGTATCATCATTTTCGCCCAACTCCACCAAAAACTGTCTTTTCGATCACAGTGTCATATTTTGTGTGTGTGTTTTTTTTTAAGTTAATATAAAAAAGTGTTTATATATATATATATAACGGTAGCTCCCAACGAGATATGGGAGCAGTGGCTGTAAGTAGAGCCACCCATCTTTTGCCATGGGAAAATGATACCCTCACCAAATATGCTTAAGTGGCTCTCAGCGTTGTATGTAGCACCATTCTTTTGTCACCACCTGGATTTTTTTAGAGAATTCTACTACCTTTTAGAGACTCCTAATCTCTTATAGACTATTCTAAAATGTAGTAGATTGTTGTAGAATTGTATAGAAAATCCTAAAATGGTATAGATAATTCTAGAAGCAGTCTAGAATGTTCTTTGTTTTTAAGATTGTGACACTTGTCACAATCCTAACCATAATTCTAGAAATAATCTAGAATGTTCCTTGCCTTTAAGATTGTGACACTTGTCACAATCCTAACCATTTTTTGTATTTAGAATTCCCTATAAATAGAGGGAGTCTCATTTGTGTAAATCACCAAGTAATAAGATATAACAAGTTCTCTAGAGCTTCTCTCTCTAATCTCTCTCTCTAGATTTGTTCTCTCTTATCTTGAGTCGCTTAGAAAACTTACTTGAGAGTTTTGTCCGGGACAAAATCTCTTAAGGCCGCACAAGACGTGTGAAAAATTTCTAAATTCGTGACACTTTACCATATTGTGTTCATTTATGACGTCTTACTCATAAAAACTAAACAAACGTTACTTTTGGGTTAATGGTCCACCAAAGCACTAAGCTTTAGTGTGATTGGTTGAAATTTAAATAAACGAATCGTCGAAGATTAGTTGTTAGCTAGGCAATCCTGACGCTGAAGAAGATATGCACAAACCTTACAAGCCCGACACACACACGTGCCACAAATTAAATAAGTAAGCTAAAAGAGATCGATTATGTCAAAAAAGCAGTCAAAATTTTATTGTCGGTAGAAGAAATTCCCCCAGCTCGGGAAGAAGCCATGCATAAAAGGCTACCCCATTAATTAACAGAAAGTTATAATGAACGAACGTAATTTATCAGCCGCCCCTGTCCCATCACTAAATTATGTGAATGATCCCACCACTATTATTTTAAATTCTGCATAGTGACTTGCATAGTGACTTGTATAGTAACTTGCATAGTAATTTCAAAGCCTATAAATAGGGGCTTCAGTTGTAATGAAATTCATAAGAAAAAAATAGAGAGAGAAAGAAAGTTTCAGTTCTTAAGAGTTTCAGAGAGAATTTCTTATTTCTCTTTTGCAATAGTAGCTTTTTTCTTTAAGTTTCATAACACGTTATCAGCACGACGGTTCTACCAATTCTGAAGCTAGTGGCCTTATTCCTCTGTAAGTTTTTCAATATATTATTTGAAATCTTTGATATATTTTATTGATGATTATCTGTGTGAATTTATAAATATATTTTCTGAGATACACATATTTATTATTTATATGTGTAGAAAATGGCAAATCTTACAAAATTGGAATTTGTTGCTCTTGATATATCTGGGAAAAATTATTTATCCTGGATACTTGATGCTGAAATATATCTTGATGCAATGAACCTGGGAGAAACTATTAAAGAAGGAAATCAAGCATCCCTGCAGGAACGTGCTAAAGCAATGATTTTCCTTCGCCACCATCTTCATGAAGAATTGAAAACTGAATATCTCACAGTAAAAGATCCCTATATTTTGTGGAACAATTTAAGGGAGAGGTATGAACACCAGAAGACTGTCATCCTCCCAAGAGCTCGTTCTGAATGGATGCACCTGAGGTTGCAAGATTTTAAAAGTGTTAGTGAGTATAATTCCGCACTTTTTAAAATAAGGTCAGTATTAAAATTATGCGGTGAGAAAATCACCGATGAAGATATGCTAGAGAAGACTTTTACTACATTTCATGCCTCGAATGTGCTCCTGCAGCAGCAGTATCGAGAGAGAAAGTTCAAGAAATATTCTGAACTTATATCATGTCTTCTAGTAGCTGAGCAGAATAATGAGCTCTTATTAGAAAGCCACAAGTCACGCCCTACTGGCTCAATATCATTCCCTGAAGTGAATGGTAATAGGTTTGCATCATTCCCAGAAGTGAATGGTGCATCCTTTAGAAGAAATCGGAGGCGTGGACGTGGTAGGAGAAATTATAGAAATGTTGGTCCCAGGAATGACAACATTAAAAGGGATTATAATATACCATATCACCAGAAGTGGTACAATTCAGAGAGGGGTAAAAATCCTCAGAATAATTCTTCAAAGAAAAGTGAAGAGGTGTGCCATAGATGTGGAATGACTGGACATTGGTCACGTACCTGTCGTACGGTCAGGCACTTAGCTGATTTATATCAAGCTTCTATTAAAGGAAAGAATAAAGTGCATGAAACAAATTTAGTAGAACCATCAGATGATTTATTAGATTCAGTAAATGTAGACGTTACTCATCTTGATGTATCTGATTTCTTTAATCATCCTGATGGTAGTATTGAACACTTAATTGGAGATGGAAGTGTTCCACTTAATTAATGTATTTTCTTTCTATCAGTAATAAAAGTTTTGTATATTTTGTAGAATCATGGATCACATTGATGAGCTTTTTATCTCTGAGTTGAATGATAAAGATATATGTCTGGCTGACAGTGCTACAACTCACACAATTCTCAAAGAAAAGAAATATTTTCAAAATCTAACACTAAGTAAAGCCTATGTCCATACCATATCAGGTTTATCGGATTTAATTGAGGGCTCCGGAAGAGCTTATATTGTGTTACCTAATGGCACCAAATTTTGTATTGATGATGCTCTATTCTCTTCACAATCCAGAAGAAATTTATTGAGTTTCAAAAATATACGTCGTAATGATTACCATATTGAAACGACCAATGAAGGCAGTAAAGAGCATCTTCTTATTACTAAAACAGTATCGGGCTAGAAGCTCGTATTAGAAAAACAGTCTGCTCTATGTTCTGGATTGTATTATACAAAAATGAGAACAATTGAATCATATGTGGTAATGCACCAGAAGTGCATTGACCCTAAAGTATTTATGACTTGGCATGATCGCCTTGGACATCCGGGTTCTATAATGATGAGACGAATTATTGAAAATTCGCATGGGCATCCCTTAAAGAATCAAAAGATATTTCTACCCAATGAATCTCCGTGCTCTGCATGTTCTCAAGGTAAGTTAATTATTAGACCATCTCCCTCAAAAATCATTGTTGAATCTCCATCCTTTTTACAAAGGATTCACGGAGATATATGTGGGCCTATTCATCCATCAAGTGGACCATTTAGATATTTTATGGTTCTAATTGATGCATCTAGTCGATGGTCACATGTTTGTCTTCTTTCCACTAGAAATGTTGCATTTGCTAGACTTCTTGCTCAGATAATTAAACTACGAGCACAATTTCTTGAGTATCCGATTAAGACCATTCGATTGGATAATGCAGGTGAATTTTCATCTCAAGTTTTTGATGATTATTGCATGTCAATAGGAATAGATGTTGAACATCCTGTTGCCCATACACATACACAAAATGGTTTAGCTGAGTCTTTGATCAAAAGGCTTCAACTAATCGCTAGACCTTTACTTATGAAATCAAGACTACCTATTTCTGTTTGGGGACATGCTATACTTCATGCAGCATCTCTAATTCGCATTAGACCATCTGCATATCATAAATATTCTCCATTACAGCTTGCATTTGGTCAACAACCAAATATTTCTCATCTTCGTACTTTTGGATGTGCTGTATATGTTCCAATTGCACCTCCACAACGTACAAAAATGGGCCCTCAACGTAGACTTGGGATATATGTTGGTTTTGATTCTCCATCCATTATTAGATACCTTGAACCCCTTACAGGGGATATGTTTAAAGCACGTTTTGAGGATTGTCATTTTGACGAATCAAATTTTCCGTTAATGGGTAAAGAAAAGTCGGTGCCTGAAGCACGACAAGATATTACCTGGGATAATAAGACCCTGTCTCATTTTGATCCTCCTACAAATGAATGTAAACGGGAAATTCAAAGGATTATTCATTTGCAAAATGTTGCAAATCAGTTACCGGATGTATTTACTGACACTAAAGGTGTAGTAAAATCTTATATTCCTGCTGTTAATACTCCAGCAAGGATTGAAGTCCCTGAAGGACAAATTGTCAAAGCAGCAATAGGTGAATCTAAAATACGCCTGAAGCGTGGAAGACCTATTGGTGCAAAAGACAAAATTCCTAGAAGGAAAAGAATACAAAATGAATTTAGTGTTCCTGAAGAACACGTACCCACAATACAGGCCACAAATATAATTGGTGCTCCTAAAGAGCTTAAATCTTCTATTCCAGAACCTCCTGAAGAGGAAACTCGTGAAGAGTATAAATCTCCTAAAAAGGGACTTCCTGAAGAGGTGTGTCATGAAATGTTTTTCCCTGAAGAGGAACAGGTACCTGAAAATAATGAGATCTCAATACATTTCATGAAAACTGGAGAAATTCTGGATAGAAATAAAACTGTTGTCGACAACATATTTTCATATAAAATGGCCCTTGACATTACCAGAAGTAATGAAGAAAGTGAGCCAAAAAGCGTCGAAAAATGTCGACGTAGAAATGATTGGCCAAAATGGAAAACAGCTATTGAAGCTGAATTAAATTCGCTAGCAAAACGAGAAGTATTTGGACCTGTTGTCCAAACACCAAAGGGTGTAATGCCTGTTGGATATAAGTGGGTATTTGTACGAAAACGTAATGAGAAAAATGAAATTGTGCGATACAAAGCACGGCTTGTCGCACAAGGTTTCCTGCAGAAACCTGGGATTGATTATGAAGAAACATACTCTCCCGTTATGGATGCAATCACATTTAGATTTTTGATTAGTCTGGTTGTTACAAAAGGATTAGAAATGCGGTTGATGGATGTGGTCACTGCATATTTATATGGATCCTTAGACCATGATATATATATGAAAATCCCTGAAGGATATAAGATGCCTGAAGCATCTACAAGTACATCTAGAAATATGTACTCAATCAGACTACAAAGATCTTTATATGGGTTGAAGCAATCCGGACGCATGTGGTATAATCGCTTAAGCGAATATCTATTGAAAGAAGGATTTGAGAATAATCTTATATGCCCATGTGTTTTTATTAAGAAATCAGAATCCGGATTTGTCATTATTGCGGTTTATGTTGATGATTTAAATATTGTGGGAACTCCTGAAGAGATCTCAAAAACCGCTATATATTTAAAGAATGAATTTGAAATGAAAGATCTTGGCAAAACAAAACTTTGTCTCGGCCTGCAGCTTGAGCACTTGCCAAATGAAATTTTTATTCATCAGTCCATGTATACTGAGAAAGTCCTAAAGCATTTTTATATAGACAAATCTCATCCCCTGAGTACTCCAATGATTGTTCGAACACTTGATGTGAAGAAAGATCCATTCCGTCCTTGTGATGACGATGAAGAAATTCTTGGTCCTGAAGTACCATATCTCAGTGCAATCGGAGCTTTGATGTATCTTGCAAATTGCACTCGACCAGATATTACATTCTCAGTTAATCTGCTTGCAAGATATAGTTCTGCACCAACTCGAAGGCATTGGAATGGCATTAAACATGTCCTTCGTTACCTTCATGGTACGGTTGATATGGGATTATTTTATCAACGTGGTTCAAGTCCAGAATTGATTGGGTATGCAGATGCAGGTTATCTTTCAGACCCACACAGAGGTAGATCTCAAACTGGATATTTATTTACTTATGGAGATACTGCCATATCATGGAGATCTGTTAAGCAGACACTATCTGCTACTTCTTCAAATCACTCAGAGATCATTGCTATTCATGAAGCAAGTCGAGAGTGTATTTGGTTGAGATCAGTTATTCAACATATCCAGGAAAAGTGTGGACTTCCCATGATCAATAATAGCCCAACAATCTTATATGAAGATAATACTGCTTGTATCACTCAAATCAGAGGAGGATATATCAAAGGTGACAAAACCAAACATATTTCACCGAAATTCTTTTATACTCATGAACTTCAAGAAAAAGGTGAAATTGATGTCAAGCAGATACGATCTAGTGATAATCTGGCAGATTTATTCACAAAGGCGTTACCAACTTCCACATTCAAGAAGATTGTGCATAACATTGGAATGCGAAGACTCAAAGATCTTTTGTCATGCACTTTTCAGGGGGAGTAAATGTGCTGATTGTACTCTTTTTCCTTCGCTGAGGTTTTGTCCCACTGGGTTTTCCTCTGCAAGGTTTTAATGAGGCAATCTTAAAGCACTTGTGGATACATAAGAAGACTGTACTCTTTTTCCTTCGCCATTGGTTTTTCTTCCCACTGGGTTTTTACTTGGCAAGGTTTTAATGAGGCAGATTTCTTATTGGCGGTCATTCAAGGGGGAGTATAATGAACGAACGTAATTTATCAGCCGCCCCTGTCCCACCACTAAATTATGTGAATGACCCCACCACTATTATTTTAAATTCTGCATAGTGACTTGCATAGTGACTTGCATAGTAACTTGCATAGTAATTTCAAAGCCTATAAATAGGGACTTCAGTTGTAATGAAATTCATAAGAAAAAATAGAGAGAAAGAAAGTTTCAGTTCTTAAGAGTTTCAGAGAGAATTTCTTATTTCTCTTTTGCAATAGTAGCTCTTTTGTTTAAGTTTCATAACAAAAGTCTCTTTCTCATTCTCTTGATAGTGTTTGGCATGTGGGGTCTCCCAACAACTTCAGCATGACGACAGATTGGATTCTGGAAGCAGATCAATTGCTGTGCAGCCTATTTTGAAACTCAATTACCAAACACAACTTAAGGCAAATCCCAAAACTTCGTGTAAGTACATGATTGTTAAGGAAAATATTCTTCTGATTGCAAATAGAAAATGTAGATACTTTATGGGGGGCGGGGAATATAAAATATAATATAATATCTTCTATATATAATGTCCATCCATGAACCAATAATATTTTTTGGTCTTAGTTTTCCAATTTTGTCCTTACGTGTCTCTGGTTTTCCGGTTTTGTCTTCTTACGTGTTTCCCGTTTCCCGGTTTTATGGTTTTCCGGTTTTGTCTCGTGATTGACTTTGTTTTCTTAATGCATTAAAGAAAATATTTTAACTAGAAAATATTTTTTTTAAAGGAAATTTAAAGCTGATATATTTAATAAAATACGTTAACAAATACTATAAAATCATATTAATTTATAAATTTTTCTTAATATAACCTCTTTATTTTTATAAGAATTTTCAAATATTAAATAAGTTGTTTTTCTCTCTCTTTGGTGTCAACTTTTCATTTCAATTCATTAGTAGTATTGTTGGACAAATTTTGGACAACACTCGTAAAAATATGTTTTGCATTAAAATATATATTGACTTTTTTATGGTGGATTCCTTTTTTTATTTATTTATAACAGATTACACAAAATTCATGTATTTGAAACTTTTATAAA
Organism: Platycarya longipes; assembly: GCA_036559045.1. Classification (NCBI taxonomy): domain Eukaryota; kingdom Viridiplantae; phylum Streptophyta; class Magnoliopsida; order Fagales; family Juglandaceae; genus Platycarya; species Platycarya longipes. The sequence goes on from CM071802.1 coordinate 34,685,540, forward strand.
TCATGTTTAGTAGTTGTTCTTTTTTAATCAACTGTTAAAGTAACAGGTGTTTAGCAATTAATTGAATAATTCTATTTACAATCCATAAATATGGACTACAATATAGGCCATTAATAAAACATTGTATTTCATCAGACAATTAATGAAACGTATATCCAAATAAGAAAATGAAGAAGTCATCACAGCTGTGTCCTATATGCAAAACAGAGGGGTCTGTTGTTCGCCGTTGCCGTCTCAAGAACGGGTGCTGCTCTCCATCAACGTTGACGTCTCCATCGCGTGCCTGCCCATTGCATGATACACAGTAATATTAGAAACTCCTGTAATAGAATTTGGGGCAACTTTATTATCTTGCGAAATTTTACCTAAATGGTTGAATAAGGTGCATTATATCTTGCAATTTCGAAATAAAACCTACTGTATTTCAGAATAATTTGAGACAATTTGATTTCTTCTTTTGGCAACTATTCTAGGTTTTTTTTTAACATCTTGCCATTGGCTATATTCAAAACTCTACCTTAAAGCACAACCTCGATTATACAAATTGATTAAATGACTAATTATTATTAGTTTTATAGTTTTCATCTTAAGTCACACCCTTGTCAATGAGATTATGCTCTTAATTAGGATCGTTTGGTCTTTTTATTATTTTGAAAACATTCTAATGAATAATACAAGATAGTGCTTGAGAGAGTTTTATGCTAGAGTTTAAATGCTACCAAGAATATTAAAAGTAAGTTCACATTTGAAGCTCTCATTGGCATTCTATTAGATATCCCAATTGATGGAATCTCTCTTGTTTATAACAAGCAGATTGCCATTGGCGTTTACATTTTTCATTTGTTGTTTTAAAATGTTTGTGCACTCCACTTCTTTGTGAAATGTTGTAAATGGATTCCCCTGCCTGTCCTTGCATGATTAGAAGTAAAATTATTTCTTTTTTTCATTTGTCTCTGATTTCACATTTTCTTTTTGTTAATTTAATTGATTTATCTCTGATTTCAAATTGAAATTTGTTACTTATGAGCTATAAAAATGGAAGAGTTTGTACATTTTGTTCTTAGAATGGACTTACTACTTCGTTTCAAATTAGTTGCTAAGTATTAATCTTGGAAATGCTCAGACCAATTACTTGGCTTTCTTTATGCTCAAGTATATAGATGCACTTTAAAATAACTTCGGTTATTTATTTTTCTCTCTCCCCCTCCCATCTTAAATGCCACAAGCTATTTATCTATTTATTCGAGATTTTTATCATGGCTTTCCAGAAGGGCATTTCCAAGTGGGAAGAACTTCCTTTATCTATAGCTTCTGTATAAGAATTTATGTGAGAGAGAAAGTAATGAAAAGTTGCATTTGAGGCTTTCACAAGAAGAGCTTCTTGGCCGACACACCGGCTCCAAGGGAAGGAAAAAGGTAGATAGCAATTGGTCATTGGTAATCTGTTCATTTCTGAAATACGTCTATAACCTTATAAAATTTGGATATAAAATTTTATACATTGGCATGCCAGAGTATATTTAGATGTCATTAAAGATATTATAGGCAGTAAAGCAAAACATGTACTTGATGTGGAAATAGAAGTTACTAGAGCAAATCATCTGCTGTAATTTGTTTTCTCGGGCTTCTGAAGAGACTCATATGGCAAGGTTCAAATTGAAGTTTCAGAGTAATTCCAAACACTATATGCATTTGCCTGTAAAGATTAAAGATTCAAAAGAGAGGAAAGAACTCCAAAAGTGGGAGGAAGAACTCCAAAAGAGGAGGAAGAACAATAGTGTAATATTTTGTGTAATGTTGTTGGATATTTTGTAATAGGTTTAGAAATTAGAACCTTTTCAAATATTGCAATTTTCAAGAACAACACAGTTAGATTGTTATATTAATATATTGTACTGTTGTTACGTTTTCAGACAGTTTGGATTGCTATGTTTTCAACACTCAGAATATCAATTCCATGTTTATGGACTTTCTAATGAATGGTCATGACTTTGCCCAGTGCTCATATCTATACAATAAAAGCCAAAATGCAGTCTACAATGTCTTCTCTTCTCTTAACAAATGCACCAGTCTTCATATATATTTGCACGGAAAATTCTTTACAACCTCCAACTTCCTCCACACACTACATTTTTTTAATTTTTTAATTTTTATTAAATATGTGATATATGAATAAGAAATAAAAAAAAATTACTTAATTAAAAAAAAATAAATTCAAAAAAAATGAAAAAAATGAAAAATAAAAAATAAAAAAAATGTGATGTGTGGAAGAGGTTAAGGATTGTGTAGAACTTCCCATTTTCGCACACCCTACTAGATGTGCTTTCTTCCCCTTTCTCCATCAAAAACAATCTTTATATATTTTTGCACAATATGAAATCAAAAAAATTAAATAAGTTAGCACTGGCTATGTAAACAAACAATGCAATAATTTCCAAAACAGTTCATGCATACAATTTTCAAATTATTGTACAAAAACAAGAACCGAAATATAATATTTGAATTATAAGTAATTGTACAAAAATAAGTATCGACAAAAAATTATTGTACAAAAACAATTTTCATGCATACGGTATGTTAAAACTTGAAAATGCTCGGCAAACTAATTATTAACCATTCAAATTGATGTTATCTTGATAGGACTCGATATTCAAGACATGAATATTCACATTATTTTGGATCCGGAGACAAAAAATAATCCATCAATTTTTGTATGTCCTAGTTTGCCGTCTGCACGTGGGAATCCAATTTATTTAGCCTATGGTAACACTTGTATCTAGTTAACATCAATCTCTAACTTATAAATTCTCTGTTTATCCTGTTATATCGTTAATAAATCTCTACTTTATAAACAGAGGGGCTATATGATTAAGGGTAATTCCTCTGTACGCTCGAGCAGATGTAGATGCACGCAGTCGCAGGGAGTGGGAGACTGAAATTGGAGTGTTTTGATTTAGGGGTATTTTAGTCAAATTAATGAGAAAATAAAGGTCTTTTTGTCTATCCTTAAGTATGGCCTGCAAAGGAGTCCAAAAAATTGGACTGTATGGAGCACCACCCCAATTAATTTGGAATGTACATAACTAGAATATAATTAATTAATTAATTACACATTCTCTTCAACAGCTATACAAAATATTGTATGCATGCGCATGACTTTTAAATCAACAGTAATGTAATGACAAACCAGTAAATAAATTACACTTCCTAATTAGTGCACTAAAATTTTTTCAGATACGTATGATTAATAACTATAAAAAAAAAAATATTTGATCAATAACAACAATGTTGCCTGAATAATGAGTGCATCTATATGAACCATAACAATGATGAATGAATTATAATTTTAATGAAAAGAAAATACATTTATATTTATAATAAAATGCACAATTTAAACAGATTGTAAACTATATATTTAGTATATGGATTGTACTATATAAGGTGTCTCAATACTTGTGCAAAAAATAAGAAGAGAACAGAAGTGAGAAAACATGAACATCAATGTATCCAAAACAACAATAGTTTATAAACACATGTTCACCAAATTAAAGTTAAACTTCATATTATTTGAACTGAGACATTATCACTACACCTCGCCCCTTGGCATCCAAATTAAGGCGTTCGTCTTCACAAATACGCATATTCAACTGCTCATCATTTCTTCTGAAAGTGATTTGAAACTTTTTTTTTTCTTGATAAGTAAAAAGTGGTTTGAAACTGAACTTTGCACACCTTGAAGCAAGTGTCTATGATCCTACAGAAAATACAATCATCTTCATCATAAAGTATAAGGGTCTCCATTCAATCATCCGCATATCAGTGCGATAAAAAAAGGTAAAGATTCACCACGAAAATAGAACAAAAGACACTTTATAAAATATGAGAACTTTGTAAAACTTGCGACCTATTACAGCTCCCTCTGTTTTGCTAAGTTCAGCAATAAAAATTATGGGTCTTTCCTAGGAGCAGAACTATTAACAATTAAGATCACAAAATGCCAAATATGAAATCACAAATGATGATAATATCAAAAACAACCTGCGGGTCTACATTTTTCCTTTATTCAAGCCCACTGACCTGATCCTTGCCCATGCTCCCAGTTAACTTAATCATTCGTAATCAGAATGAAAGAAACTTACATACACGAGAGAACGAAATCAATGAAATGCGTGACTAATGACAATAGAGTTTGTAAAATGACATCTTAAGCCATTGACAAAGTACTTTACACATGAACTGCACTGGTTCACAAGTAAAGTTGGATTAGGTAATTCTATGATGCAGTTACATAAGGGAACTGTGACTATACACGCTTGTTATTTTAATGAACGGAGAGTAGTTATAATCAGTCTATAAATCAGTTTGCCTGGATCGTGCACTCTAGTATATATCAACAAGAGCTTCATGTCAATTTCTATTATACTTTGCAATTGATTAGTGGGTCAGGGTCCAATCAATTTTCTAACTAAATAAGGAAGCAGTAAGGCTTACCTGCTGATGTAAAATTACAGAACCGAAAAAAATTCTTGTAACTTTGGAGTAAGTTTCCATAGTACGCCTCAGGGCATTCTGTCAAGTACAATATAAGTGGAGTGTATATTTCATTAAACCGAACCAAGGAAAAAGTAGGTAACAAACATGCCAGAGCATCTTCTGTCATTGAATCTGCCTCATCTAGAATGATGATCTTGAATGGTGGGCATGGGTAACCTCTGAAATACCATGCAGAAAAGGGAAAAACATTATTAAAAATGCATAGAAGAAAGTGTAGAACAAAATAGGAACACCAATAGTTACAAGGTATGAGTACAAACCCATGACGCTGACCAGAACCAACAGCCACGGCAGCAAAATCTTTGATCTTTGTTCTAACAACATTGATGCCACGGTCATCACTCGCATTCAGCTCCAGCACCCTAGACTTGTAGAGCTCAGGCCCGCAAAACACCACTCTTTTATTATGAAGGGAAGATCCGTAAATTGAGTCTATCAACTCCACCATCTAGGATGATGGTCTCTAGTTGTCAGGATGATGCAAACTAAAATATCCAAGTCCAGGTGAAAGACGGGTTTTATATATGCTATGTATGGTCCAGAAATGCTTTTTCTACACCGTGGGGTCAATTATCTGAATAGGCATATCAAGGTAGGGTAAAGATCAGGAAAAAACGAATAACAAGCAACCGAGGTTAACTGCTTAATTACAAAAGAAGTTCTATATTTGACAATATCCTTTTCAAAATGACAAGCAATCCATTTCAAATTGTTTTCTGCCATTGAGTTCCTGGACTTATATTCCCCATTTTCTTCCCAACCCACAAAGCTCCATTTAGCTTTAGGAGGGCATAGAAAAAAAACGATAATATAAAGGTGTTTACGTCAATGCATAAAAGAAACAAATCTATGATGTACTTTGAGCAAAACTGGTGCTTTATACAGGCAGTTGGAAGCAATTAAGCTCCTAAAGAGACTCAGTTGTCCGCCCAAAGCAATGTTTCCTCATAAACTATACATGGTGGGCAATGGCAAGCGCGGTTATGGTCTTGCCTGTGCCCGGCGGGCTGTAGAAGAGCAAATGCGGGCTCTACGAGACAAGGAAAAACAAAAGGCAAAAAGAATAGTAAGAAAGGGGTTCTCCGAAATTGAATCATTTTTGCAGAGTGAGTGTAAGAGCTGGTACATTGCTGGTTTCAAGGGTGTTTGTGAGGACCCGAACCACCTCATCCAGGTGTGCCATATCTTTCACTTGTTTTGGCCGACTGAACAATTTTTACACGCGCGCACACATAAACACTCAAAATTTAGAATGATGGAGACAATAAAACCCCTTAAAATAAAGAAAATATGAAACGCAGTAGAGAGGTTTCGTACTATTTTTTGATCCATTGCTGAGAGCTTTGCAATACTGGCGCCATTGCTCTCCCTTTCTCTAAGATTCTCTCTCTCTCCCAATGCTCTTTCACCTAGCTGACCACCCACGACCACCGGTCTCTTGCTTCGCCGAACGCCTCCCTCTCGGTAAGCCTCAGTCGTATCACTCCTCGGGGTTTACCTGGTTTGCAAATAGCAAAGGTTCTCGATTTTTTACCTTGGGGTTTCACTGTTTCCGTTGGCGTCGAGGATGGTGGAGGGAGGGGGAAACAATCACACTCAGAAACTCGCTATTTCCGTGAAAAGAGGGAAACCCGTCGGTGTCGGGGATGAGGAAGGTAGAGGCAGAGAGCGGAGAGGGTTTTTCTTGGGTCCGTTGGAGCAGATGGAGTTCGGGTCCTCGGGAAGAGAGAGGGAGAGAGCACTTCGGGAAGAAAGAGGAGCAAAAGTCGGTTTTGTTTGGTGCGGGTGGGTTCACTGAATTTAGCTTAGAATTGCATACGTGGCATGATAAGATTGGCTGGTTCAAAAAATTCCGTAAATAGCTTAGAGTAGAATATTTTTAATTAAAATGGAGCATCTACACTCATCCTCGTATGAATAGTGAGTATAATGAATGGGAATGCTCCCTAACAATGCTCAATTATCTTCTTTTACTAAATGATTAAGAAAATAATTATTATTAAAATTGTATATTTTAAAAAAAAATTTCTTAATGATTAAGAATTTTAAAAAAATAATTCAAAGAAAACTAAAAATAAAAACAAATATACTAGAGTGATAAAATACAAATAAATAAGATGTAGCCTCATCACTACTGGTTTTAATTATAAACCGAAGATAAATTTTTAGTTGGGCTCGGTTCTATATTCAGATTGTGATTCACATGGGCCTTTGTCGTCGGGCTAAACTTGGTCTTTAATTGAAGTTGTACTTGTGAGTTGGGCTTGTGCTAAATGAATATCTCATCCTCGTACCCACTTTGAAAGCTACGGAAAAGGTCTCTAACCAAACTCTTGTGGGTAAGCTTGTCTCTTCTAAGCTATTGATTCTATGACCAAAAGCATTTTTCACTCTATTATCTGTTTAGGTTGGAGTTTTGTATCTGGGTTGAAAATTCAACATATGGGATAGAACGCCTTCATATTCACTTTTCATTCTTCACTTGATAAAAACAAAATCTTCCATCAAAGACCTTGAAATTGTAAAGGTCTTTATATGGTGTTAAAAGAGTGATGCCTGGGTTGAGTCTCAATAAAATCGATTTAACTTTCTTAACTTTTTGGATCCAAATATTTGGACTTACTTTAGAGCTTATGAATAAGGAGAATGTTGTTGAAATAGGGAAAGTCTTGGTATGTTTGGTAGAAATAGATACAGATTATTTACTCTCTAATGCTCCATTAAACCTTTCCTCAGAGTTAGAATTGAGTTGAACACCAACAAACCTCTTACAAAAGGCTTTATCTTACCTCAAACTCTATTTGGTCCAGCTAAAATTACTTTTAGATTTGAAAGGTTATTTGATTATTGTTATGTCTATAGATGTTTAGGTCACTTGCAACAAATGTGCTCAATTTATCCAATTCGGCTAAAGAACCCTTTTTTAACCAAGATTTGCATGCTGATACCCCTGATTTCAAGAGATTTATTTGACCAGATGGTTTGCAATAGACCACAGCTCATCTTGTGCCAAGGAACCCTCTCCCCCATGTTCATATTTAAGAACCTTCTCATGCTTCTATGAATGTTCAACAAGGCATTTTTGAGCTAGTTTGACATCAACCTCCAATTCAACATCTTGACAAAGTAAAGGCTAAAAATGGGCCTAGGAAGGAATATTGTATCAAAGACCTCTTTATAACCTCTTCAAGCTAGAAAAATCTCAAGGTACATGATGATATTGTTTCTCTTGTGAACAATACGTGAGCAAGAAAACAAGAAAAAACCCTACTTCAGTAAGAAAAAATCTCTGAGCCAAACTAAGTTCAGCTTGCAACACGTGTCCCTGCTCAGCCATATACGAGAGCTTCATTTAAGGAAATAAATGATTCATTGCAGGTTTTCCATCAGCCAACATTGATGTCTCCTCTTTTGACATGGCCTAAACACGTGTCCTACTCAAGTAATTTTTCTCCGATCCAAAGGACAGGAATCAACAAAGACGTAGGCATCGACATGTATGTTCAATCTGTGTCATCTTTAACCCCTAACTACGCCAACCTATTAAAATCAAGCGACACACCTCATGTTATTAGGTCTTTAGAAGCCGAACCCAACAACCAACCCTCATTTTTTCATTAACTACTATCTCAGCTCACCTTGTTGGTTAGCCCATTAGGTCGATTTCAGATCTGTTCAATCTCAAAATCTCCCCATCCTCTTGACCCCTGCACATTCTTCCAAACCCTCTAACCCGACACCCCTCTCTCACACATCCCACCTTCCTTTCATGGCTACACTAACTCTTATTCCCTCTCTTATCCATCACTCATCTCTTGAACAACAGAAGAAAAGAAAAGTTATATTGGAGAATGAGAGCTCCCCACCCCTTCCAAAAAAAATGTTTTCTCAATGACACCATTCCAGTACATACTACAAGTCCTAAACCCGGTCAAACACAAGTATATATTCCTATGGTTAATGAAGCTAGCAAGCAAGAACCGGTCAATACCCCAAATCCCAAAAGGAGTTGTTGAATTGTAGTGCAGCATGAGCCAAAGGTGTCCCCTATCCAGCTCAGCAATTGAAGAATTTGGATAATAAGGCTCAAAACAAAAATATGTCTTTTTTCCCTATTAATTCAATGACCAATGTGATAGAGTCCTCATTGCCACCCAAGGACCCATGATGCTTTTGGTTTAGAGTTTTTGAGGTCTTGCCCGGCCTCAAGCAATTCGATCCCTTAGAGTTAATATCGTGATCTATAATCCTGAAGTTATTTTCATTTATGATTGTTTATTTAGTACTAATGACTGTTCTAGAACTACTAATATGTTAGGCTTTGTGTATTTTGTGTATGCCCCACTGTGTAGTAATTGGGGTGGTCTCTTACTTTGTATTGATCTAGAGTCGACCTTGATGTTGTAAATATCTCTAATAATATCATTTAAACTTTGACGTATTCGGATCCTAGTCACTTGCCCTGACTTCTCAACTTAGTCTATTGTCCAGACCTTATAGAAAAAAAGAAGTTTTGTGGGACCTTCTCACCTATATAACCGATTCCTTTTCTAGTCTGATCTTAGCAATTAGTGACTTCAGTTCTATCCTTAACCAATCGAAAACATTTGGTGGCAACCTTGTTGCTCAACGCTCCAATCTTAAAGGTTTAAAAATTTTCATGAACAAATTTGAATATTCTGGTCCCAAGTTTACTTGGTCTAATAATCATTATGGTAGCCACTTGATCATGGCAAGGCTCAAGAAACGCATAGACAACCTTGCTTGGCTTAATCTCTTCGCACAAGCTTCCCCCACCATTTTGCCCTGCACTTTTCATCCGTTTCCTCATTCTCCTTGACATTTTGAACAAAATGATTCTCTCAAAATCTTTTAAGAGTAATTCTACAAGGAGTCGAGTTTGGGGAGTCGATTTTGATTTATAAAAAAAAAATTATTTTCTACCTTGTTTTCATAGATCTAATGAGTTTCATTGGTTAGTTTTCAAAGCCGACTCCACATCGACTCTATAAAATCGACTTCATGTAGAATTATTCACATTTTAAATTTGATCACTCTATTTTTATGATCATAAAAGAAACTTGGCATTCTCATTTCTCTGGTACTCCAACTTTTATTCTTGCTCTAAAACTTAAGGCCACCCTTTCCTCAATCCATGTTCAAGTTTCACTCTCGTGTAGCTCTTTAGAGGCGGGTTTCAAAGAAAATCTCAACAAATTACTTATCCAAGAGGAATCTCTCTAGAGACAAAAATCCAGAATCACTTAGCTCACCACCTCTGATCTTAACACCAAGTTTTTTCATGCAACTAGGTCCATTAGGAGGAGGTGTAACAACATCGAATATCTAAAGATTGAGAGGAACCAATGGATCACTGATCACCCCACCATCACTTATAAAATCCTCCACCACTTTCAAAACTTCTTTCAAACTTCTCATCATGTTACCCCATTGATCTTGATGCCATTTTTCCTAGAAAAATGCTTGATTTGGAAAATGATCATTTGTGCAAAACTCTCATGGATGAGGAAATTTCCTCTATTGTCTAGAATTTGCTTTCCACAAAAGGTTCCGACCCTGATGCCTTTACTGGTCTTTTTTTTATAAAACTACTTTTCGCAAAAGCTTTTAGCCTTGATTCCTTTACTGGTCTTTTTTTATAAAACTTTCTGGGAAGTCATTAAAATTGTATATTGGTTGCAGTAAAAAACTTTTTCATTCAGAGTAAACTTCTTAAAGAGATCAATCGCACCAATTTTGTCCTGATCCCTAAAATGGATCATACTAATGAAGTTAACCACTTTCGTCCTATAAGCTTATCAAATATTTGCTATAAAATTATAGTAAAACTCTTGGCTAATAGACTAAAATTGGTCCTCCCAAACATCACTTTCCTTAATCAATCTGCTTTTGTCTTTGGGCGTCATATTCAGGATAACATTATTCTTGCCGAAGAGATATTCCATTTAACGAAAAAGAGGCATGGAAGATTTGAGCTTATGACCATAAAAATTGACATGGAAAAAGCTTTTGACTTCATGGAATGGCCGTTCCTATTTTCTGTCCTGCATTCTATGAGTTTCAACCAAATCTAGATTAACTAGATTCGAGAATGTATCACGACAATATTTTATTCCATTATTTTCAATGGCTCTCCCTATGGCTTTTTTCGTCCCTCTCGGAGACTTAGATAAGATGACTCCCTCTTTCATTTTCTATTCATCTTTGGTACGAAGGTTTTTTTCTAACTCCTAATCCATCAAGAGCACCTAAATAGTATCAAAGTCATTAGACTTTCAAGAGGGATCCTCCATTTTTCACCTCCTTTTTACCGACGACTTATTCCTAGAAAATCGTCCTTCGACTTTAGCAGAAACTCTTTCCTCTCATCTATCCAAGCTGTTAAAGATCTTTTTAGATTCAAAGTATCTCTCCCAAACTCGAAAAAGAGACTTCTCAATGACCTGTTGGAAAGAGTTCACAACGAACTCCAAGATTGAAAATAAGAAATCCTTTCCAAAGCAGCAAAAATCGTTCTAATTAGAGCAATGACCAGTACTATTCCTTCCTACACCATGTACACCACAATCCTCCCGAAATATCTAACAAAAAAGATGGATCCTCTTTTTCAAAGATTGTGGTAGGGTTTTGATGATAATAACCACAAGAAATTTACTCCTAAATCTTGGAAATCCATTTGCTTACCCAAATCCATTGGGGGGGTTAGATCTAAAAAATATGTTTGCTTTTAATGCAACTCTCTTCTCTAAACAAGCTTTGATTAATGATCAATGTCTCTAATAATCTTTGGAATGAGATTTTGTCCAAAAAATACTTGGAAACCTATTCTTTTCTTATTGTCCTTGCCCAACCAACTTGCTCTTGGTTTTGGAAGTTTCTCCTCAAACAAAGAGATTTTATGAAAGGGAGTATCTATTTCCAGATCAATAATGGGGCCATCATAAAAGTCTCGTATGATCCTCCCCTTCCCTCCCCTCTCCTCTCCTCTTTGTTGCCTCAACTAAATTCTCGAAACCCAATTCAGGATAATGATATAAAAGTTTTTTAGCTCACCCTTGAAGAGCCTCAGAGATGGAATCCTCTTCTTCTAAACACCATTTTATTGGAAGCAACTGTTAAGGAGATACTCAAAATTTCTTTGGTCAACTACAACTTTTACTCCACTCCAGCTAAAATTAGATGACCCCACCATTCCTCATGTAAATTTTTTGTTAAGTTTGCTTATGCTGCCATTGTCAAAGAAAATAATCATGTCAATCCCAATCCTACCATTTTTTTCTTAATTGTCCCTACCCAAGAATCTATGTGAAAGAATTCAACCAGGCCCATCGATATATATCTTTTTGCTAAGACTACAATTCAAAAAACTCTTTTTGACGCGCACACTGTCCACATTCAGCATGACTCTATGTGCCCTTTATTTTTTTACCTCAAATTCTGCTGTTTTCCCTTCCGAATCATTATTTTTAGTTATTTTTTATTATTTTTGGTAATATTTCGTTTATCAGTTAGGAATTGATTTTAAACTCGATTTGGGTTGGATTTTCGCAGATTGCTTATTTTATTTTAAATTTCAATTTGACGTGATTTTTGAGATTTTGCCGTTTTTGGTAAAATTCGGATATAGACAATCTTTGGCTATACAGTCCGGCTTGCGGACTGATTTTGGATATTACTTAATTTTATAATTTCCAGTTGAATCTTAGAGACGTATTCTCTGTATTTTGAGCGATTTTCTTGTGTTCTTCCCTGTGAATCATCTGTTGAAACTAACCTGCAAAATAATCACTATTCTATTTGGCGTCACTTATTCATAGACATTATTTGGTTTGTTAGAAACAGAAAGGTCTATAACCATATCATCACCCCTCATGTGGTCTTTGTTGAGTCTGTTCTCAAAATTTTTTATCACCACTCCAAAGTCTAAGATAGTAAAATCAGCCATCCTGACTTGATTGAAGGAAGGATTTCTACAGACTATCATCTCATCCATTTTGATGTAGTGGTCAGAAGTCAGGGAAGTATTATTGCCTATCTTTGTTGGCAAAGTCTAGGTGAAATCTTCAAAAGCAGATTTCACTATAAGCACTAATTTGAATATAGGGGAAGCTTCATCTGCACTGATGGCCATTGAAGAAGCAAAAATATGAGATATAAGGAAAATTCAGCTTGAAGGGGATTCTAGTGTCACCATCAAAGCCATTAACAATCCTCCATCGGCACAAGATTGGACAATGAGACCCATCATCAACGATATTAAGCACCATCTTCTTTTCTTCTCTGAATGGAATGCAGCAAATATTTATCGATCTTACAATTGATAATGCAGTCATTTGACATTAAGTACAACCTTGTGCATTGGGCAGTGATAAGCAGGATTTCTATACTAAACTTTGCATTAAAAAAAATCGAAATGATATTCGTTTATGAAAATGTGAATAATATGTTTTGGAAAAGAAATGTAAAAATAACCTCATATATTTGTTCTAAATTACTAATGAGATTGTATGAAAAATGTATTTTTGTCATGAATGTTATAGATATGAGCATATTTTTGACATCTTGACATAAAGATGTTCCGAATCTGTTTTGGAAAAAAGTTTAATGATCTGAATTTATTTTAGTACTCAAGTTTCATATGAAATAGCATCTAAAAAAAATCCTTGACATGAGTTTCTAATTCTGTTCTGTCACTATGTTGTTCCATTAAGGCTCAATCACGATGATAATAGTTGCATACGACTCAGCCACGAGTGATCATTGTGGCATACAACTTAATCATGGGTAATAATGGTAGCATATGATCCAGTCATGGGTGATAATAGTGGTATACGACCCAATCTTAGATAATAATAATGGCATACGACCTCGTCATTGGTATAATGATGGTTTATAATTCAACCACAAGGGTTAAACATAGTACAACCTAACCACAAATGACAATAGTGGCATAAGGCCTCGGTGCGGGTTTTTGGTGGTTTATAACCATATTACAGAGCCTAAATATGGTACCTATCTCGATATATTACTTGGATTTGGTGATGATGTCTCAAATTTTGATATGCTAAAGGTTTTTTGAATAAGAATATTTTTTTGAAAGTGCTTTGATATTTTTGGTAACATGTTTTGATTTTGGATCATGAAAACAAATGTTCTGATTCTACATTATTTTGTTATGCATTTTAAACTTTATAAATGTTCATATTTACATATTAGTATATATTCTTTGCTTATTGAATTGTTGATAACTTATCTCTTATTTTTACATATTTTTTCAGATAATATTGATGATTCAATTGGAAATCAAAAATAGGAAGCTTGAGGAATATTAGCTAATCTTAAAAAAATAAGTGCCTTGGTACAATTTGTTATTGGAGGACTTTGTGAAGTAAACGTATTGTTTTATGTGAATTGAGTATTTTAAGACATAAATTTTTGGAATCTTTATGGAGTTTTTAGCTAGTTGTTTGGTTGAAGTTTTCTTTAATGTAACATAAATGTTTGAGTGAACGATTAGATCTATATTTTATATAGTTTGAAATACATATAATTGTGTTACGGGAGATGACTTAGATTACAAGAGCAAAATTTCCGGACCTTCGGGTTCGGGACATTACAAATGAAGTTTCTAGCGCAAAGACAACAAGCTCCTGTCATGAAATTGGAGTATCACAGAGAATAATTTTAGTTGATACAATTACCTAAGCAGAATTGTATTGGTTGGCTGACGTCATGGATATTTTCTGTGTATATTCTTTTTGTAATAAAGGCTTGGTTTTTATAGATAAGATAAAATAAAATGAGATTGAAGTAAAAAATTTAATAAAATATTATTACAAAATATTTTTTAATATTAATTTTATTTTAAACTTTGAAAAATTAAAATTTAAAAAAGTTAATTTAAGATTTAAAAAAATTAAATTGTTTATTTTATTTTATATAAAAATTAAAAAAATAATGTAATAAAATAAAATAAGATAAGATAAAATAAGATAAGATAAGAATATTTATAAAGGTGATCTAAGTCTAAGTTGCTTAATTTTTGTCCTTTTGTGCTGAGTTGGTTCACATGCAAAGTTGGCTAGCTAGACAGCAGTACTATGAGCGACTATTTTATTGTACAATTTTTTGGGAAAAGTTGTTAGAGCTGTCTTTGGTATTATAGTACTTGTTCCTTGTATAGTATTTAGGAGTGTAAATGGTCTGGTTCGATTCAGTCTAGTCTGAAAAATTTGTGGACCGATTCCATTCGATCCAAAAATTCTCTTACCCTGGACCGGACCGAACAGGAGTTCGGTCCATACTGGTCTGGTCCAATTCGGTCCAGGGGCGGTCCGGTTCGGTCCAGGGGTGCCCCATATGATTTAATGAACTAAATTTAATCTAAAATTCTATAATAATTAAATATTTTTTTGGCCCAAATTGAACTACTATAAATTATAATATATTAATATTATAAGAGTATATATTATATATTAATATGTTGGTATATATTATATATTAAGTATGTTAGTAAATTATAACTAATAACACTATTACATTAGTATATTATATATTTATATGTTCGTAAATAGTGATAAATTAGTAATAATATATTAAATAATAATAATACACTTATTATTTATAAGTTATTACTAATATTATATATAGATATATTATAATTTATATTTTTATACTACAACTAGTCAACCAATAAATAATAATATGTTAATATTATAAGAGTATATATTATATATTAATATGTTAATATATATTATATATTAATATATTAATTTATATACTTTTTTTATATATACATATATATATATGTGGAGTTTGGTCAGGTCCGGTCCTGTCCAGGGGGAGAAATCTTTTAGACCGAGACCGGACCGGAATTAATTGGTCCATGTAAAATTTGGACCGGACCGGACCGAATGAAATTCGGTCCGGTCCGGTCTCGGTCTGGGTCTGGGTTCGGGACAACCGGTCCGATCCGGTTCACCGATCCGATCCGGTCTTTTTACAGCCCTAATAGTATTAATTGAGTGCTTCTATGCTTACAAACGGTGGATTCCGAATGAGATTCTGCTTAGTTAAAACAAAAATAATTTGTTTTTGGATTTATTTTGAATGATTTTTTTTTATCATTTTTAAATATTTAAAAAAATAAAAAAAATCACAATATTTTAAAATATATATTCTTAATCAATATATAAAAAAAATTAAAAAAAAATTATTCTACCCCACAATCGAAAATTCCAGTCGGAAATCTTTTTGTCGGAGTAGAGTTTCTCTTATTAATTTTCACTCATGCAATTTCAATTATAAGAAGTACTAGAGTCTTCTTTTGCATATGAAACTCTCCTTTTTCTTCTCATATTTCTCTTCTTCTTTTCTGCCTTTCCAAGAGCTAATATGCACCTTGCATGTTTTCTTACAAGGATGGACCAAAATGTTTTCAAATTAGTTCTTTATCACCACACTAGATATACCTATAATCATGCGAAAGTTTACTTACGTACATTAGCATACATAAAAAATCATTTGTATTTTTATTCTTTTTATGAATATAAATAAGTCCAGCATGCAGTACTAGTATGTGGGGTCATGATTTCAAATTTGTAAATATATAGTATAACGTCTCATCATCACGAAATATATACTATCAAAATGAGAGTGCCGAGGATGTGGTACAATTGATCAAATTATAATTAGCTTTTAGTAGATTAAGATATGGCGGCGCTGATCTTATTTTCAATTTTATCATGAAATGCCACATTATTAAATTGGAAAATGTTATTTGCCTTTAACCTTAAACATTTTTTTTCTCATAATCCCCCTTATGTATTATCAAACTATTAGAAGGTAATTAAAGGATGGTCATGATAAATAGGTTTTCATGATCAGTAAGATAAATGCTCTAATTATAAACATTTATACAAAAATTAATTTAATAAATTAATGTAATTTATCATATAACAAAATTACTATTTTTTATTGTAAAATAGAAATGACGAATCATATGAATTAATCACGTCAATTTGTTAGATTATTTTTGTATAATCTATTTATAACTGTAGCACTCATCTTCTAGTAATTATTTGTGAGGAATAGATTATTTGAGATCAAAATAAACTTATTTTAACAATAAATTATCATTTTATTGAAAATAATTTATCGTAAATAAATAATTTTCTTTCAATACCGTACATACGTAAGAGGAGAATACTTCAGGTATGCAATTATGCCAAGCCCCATGTATATTTGAAGTGGTGCGTTAAAAAAGTGTCGTCATCACGTATACGTCCTTCTTTAATCATTACATGACTTCCTTTTCTTTGCCCTTCTTTTGCCAATGTATATTTATATAACGTAAAACGCTGAACTTGGCCTCGCCTCTGTGGCTTTGTTCCCACCTATCAGTTGCAGTTATTAGAACGTGATGAAGATGGAGACTGAGATTTCCAACCTGCAAAAATATAATGAAGGCGATGATGTCGATCGTCTGGGGAGAACCGGTCAATAATTCATCATGATCTATGGCATACTATCGTGATCTTCATTTTTTATTATTTTTTCTGATGTTTTTCCAGTACCATGATTAGGTCATGTTTGGAGAGCAAGTTCTGGGATTTTTCCAGCTGTGATCGGGAGTGGGATTCTTCATTTAGCATGGGCTATGTCTCAACTGGGATGGATTGGTGGTCCTTTGGTTATGCTCTTCTTCGTCGCTGTGCCAGCCTGCACATCTATTTTGCTCTCTGCATGTTATCCATCTGCAGAAAACCCTAATACCATCATGGGAAAGAAAAGGAACACTTATGATCACCCAATGACTTTAAGAAGCAATTACCATACTTACCTGAATGCTGTCAGAACAATTCTTGGTGATTGTGGCTTTCATATCTGCCATAGAAGTTCATCATGATTAATGCATTTAGTACTTGTCGTAGATTTAAATTTTCTACTCTTATTTTCCTAGGTCAAGAACATGCCCTAATGTACAGAATAGTTCATGGCTTCAACCTTTTTGGAATGACAATTGGGGACATAATAGCATCATCCTTGAGCATGATGTAAGTTTGAATTAAGTACTAGAATTTCGATTTTGGATTATCCATATAATATACTAGCTAGGCGGTTTAATGACTGTTCAATGTTCTTGACTCATGAAATTACAGGGCAGTCATGAAATTTCATTGCATCCGTGTCGACCACGGCAAAGATGGATGCCACATGATGAATATAAATACCTTTATGATTGCTATTGGCGTCTTTCAAGTATTTCTCTCTCAAATTCCTTCCTTTGATTGGCTGTGGCAGCTCTTCTATGTCGAACCTTTCATGTCCTTCATCTATTCAACATTTCTTATTGTTCTTTCTGTTGCCAAAATTGCAGGCAAGTTCATTATTGTAGTGCTTTGCCATTTTTCTAAAATCTAAATAACATTTAATTATCTTAAGATATAAATACAAGTTCATAACCTATCAAAAAAAAAAAAAAAAAGAAATTCAAGTTCATAAATGAATTCATTTCCTATATATGTTCATAACCTATTAAAAAATACAAAGTTCATAGAATTCATGTCCAAAATAATAAATAAAAAGCTCATCATTAATCCCTAGCTCAATCTAATCTTGAGAAAAATCTTTTTCAAGTCCCGTACGCCCTTAAAAAAATCTCACTGAAAAGTAAATAGAGATAAATTGTAAAAATAAGAAATTTATAATCGCCAATCCTAAATATAAGGCTCCATTTGGATTTGGAGATGAGATGAATTGAGATGACTTTAGTTTATTTTTTAATATTATTATTATTTTAGAATTTGAACAAGGTGTATTGGAATTTGAAAAAGTTGTATTGAGATTTGAAAAAGGTGTATTGGGATTTGAAAAATGTGTATTGGGATTTGAAAAAGGTGTATAAGAATTTGTATTTTGTATGAAAAATTATAAAAATATAATGATGAAATGGAAGTGAGTTGAGCTAAGCTCAACTCACTTCTGAATCCAAAAGGGGCCTAAGTCTTCATTACCTTCCTCACTAATTATGGTTAATATTTTTTCTACTATCTGATATTTCTTTTATTATTTCTTTGCTGGTCTTGATCTTCACAATCCAAACACTGTTTTTTTTTTTTGGTTGAAGTGAGAAATTAAATCATGACTTGTACTAATACTTACTAATTACGATCAGCATGCATTTGTTAAGAGACCTCTTCAATTATGTTCTATACATTGAAAATGTATCATAAAATAAAATATTTCTGACTTTAGTTGTTGCTGTGTCAATTAATAGAAAATGGAGAGTTTAGGGGAAGCCTGACTGGATTAAGCTTCGGTAGAATGACTCTACTAAAAAAGACATCAACGATCTTCCTAGCAGTTAGTGACATAGCTTTTGCATATCATGCTTACTCCAACACCATTTTTAAAGTTCTGGTACTGTATTTCTCTCCAAGTATATGCCCTTAAGTCATTTTTTCTTATATTATATGTTGAAGTACTAACGATATAAATTAATATAATTAAATTAAACAGGACAAGAAAATGAAGAAGGCCATTGTTATGCTTAGCTCTGCCTCGATGAACATTTTGTACATGCTTTGTAGCTGTGCAAGTTATGCTGCTTTAGGAGATCAAGGCACCCGTAAAGACCTCGCTGATTTCGGTTTCGGTTTCAATAACCTATATAATTGGCTGCTTCTTGCGGCAAATGTTACCTTGGTCATCCAATGTGTTGGTGCATACCAAGTTCATTCTCGAGCACTCTCCGATGTGATTGAGGATGTCGTAACAGACAGATTTCCTACCCTCATCACCAGTGAGATCAAAATCCAATGGTTTCCACTGATTTGGAGAACAATCTTTGTGGTCACAACTATTCTGATATCAATGCTTCTGCGGCTCTTCAACGACGACGTGGTTGGACTTACTGGAGCATTAGGGTTTTGGCCTCTTACAGTTTACTTGCCTGTGGAGATGTATATAGTGCAAAAGAAGATACCAAAGTGGAGTACTAAATGGATTCTCCTCCAAATCATGAGTGGCTTGTGCCTCATCGTCACCATAGCAGCAGCAATGGGCTCCATTGCTGGGTTTGTTCTTAATCTGCAGACTTGAGCCCTTCAAGAAAAACGACGAGGCCAAGCTTCAGAAACCCAAGTCATGCTAGCTATCTCCCTTAATGACAGAATATTGATGGTGCGAAGAACTTCAATCCTGCTTGTTAAATTAGTTCTATAAAAAGCAGGTTTGGTCTATGTGTGTACTAGTGTTTTTTTTTTTTTTTTTCTAATCTATATGTGTACTAGTATTGATTGACCTAAAATAAAGCAAGAACGCCAGAACTTTTTCTGAAGATTCAATTAATGCCTGCTGTATGTAGATATATTAAAATTTTGGATATAACATAGAACAACACATTTAAAACGATTCCTAGATTTTTCATTTAACCATAACGCTAGTTAACAGTACTACACGCGTGGGGATAACCCGCGTGTAAATAAAGAGTTATAAAGTATTCTATCGGATTAAAATATAAAATTTAGTTTTAAGTTTCAAGGGTGCAAAGCCGCAATCGAGTCAAGAGTTGGGTGCTGTTCTTCTTATATTCTAGAATCTCGAGGACGTGGACTTAATTATGAGGAACATCCCCACTCATAATAGAAGTACGGAACGAGAATGAAGGAATTATATCGCATGTTCTCCTTACATTCCAAATTCACAGATTTTATAATAATAAAAAAAAAATCCTGGGACAGGGTGTAAAAAGGTCAGTTTCTTTTTTTTTTTGTTTGTTTTAAAAACCAAAAAATATACAAAAAGAAATTAAATGCATTTTCTAAGCTGGGCGCATACGGTAGTGGAGGGGGAGGCCGGGAGGGAATACACTCGCGCCTTTTACAAACCTGTTTGAATATATAAGTTAGAAGAACTATCTTATTCATCTTTATCTTATTTTAACTAATAATTATTTTATTATTATTTGTAAATCATCTTAATTTATTTTAAAAAATTGTATCTCACTATCCAAACGAACTTTTAATCCTTGTTAACAAGAAATGAAAGCAACTTACATACATGAGTGAAATTAATGAAATGCGTGATTAATGACAATATAAGTTATTTGGTAAAATAACTCCGTACGTAAGCCTTGACAAAGTACTTTACACATGAACTGAACTGTTACATAATATAACTTTGATTATACATGGATGCATGCATGTAAGGGCGGAACTACTCATAAGCTAGGGGCTACTGCCCAAAGTTTTTGAAAATTTAATATAATACACAAATATATATTTTTCATATAATTAAAATTGCCCCCCAATTTTTTTTTTTTAAAAGTATTGCCCCCCAATAATATTCAGGCCTCTAAAACTTTTATTGAAATTGTCCTCTCAAATTCCAATACTCACCTAGCCTACTCTAACTTTTTATTTTACCTGACGACAAATATCCAAATTGTCCGCCCACTCTAGCTTGATGTGTCGATGCATTTAAGATTTTTAAAATATGTCTACATTATCTGAATTATGCAAATGA
Organism: Platycarya longipes; assembly: GCA_036559045.1. NCBI lineage: Eukaryota > Viridiplantae > Streptophyta > Magnoliopsida > Fagales > Juglandaceae > Platycarya > Platycarya longipes. The sequence continues at coordinate 34,706,642 of CM071802.1, forward strand.
CTAACAATTTCAAAAAAATCAAATATTTATTATTTGATTGATATATTAATTCGTCTAATATTGACTTCTCTAGTTTTTACTACTATTACTATTACTGAACGAGTATTTTCTACCATAAAACTTATAAAAATTAAATTGCATACTTGAATGGAAGATAAGTTTCTTGTAGCTTATTTGTTAGTTTATATTAAGAAAAAAATTGTCAAGAATTTCACTTCAAAAATGATAATAGATGAATTATATTCTATGAAAGATCGTCGTTGATCTTAATTTAAAAAGAAAATCATCTAAGGTCCCGTTTGGATTTAGAAGTGAGTTAAGTTTATCTCAACTTACTTCCATTTCATCATTACATTTTTATAATTTTTTATACAAAACATAAATTTCTATACACCTTTTTCAAATCCCAATACACATTTTTCAAATTCCAATACACCTTTTTCAAATCCCAAAATAATAATAATATTAAAAAATAAACTAAACTCATCTCAACTCATTTCATCTCCGAATCCAAATAAGAAAATTATCTTATACACCTTTTTGTAATAGTCTCTAACAAACTATGAAAATCTTAAAAAAATTATCTTATAAGATGATTTAGAGATATGTATTTTTTATATATAATTTTGTGATATATAATTATTATTTATATATATAATTATGTGCAAAAAATACTCACACATACCATATACTTTATCAATCATCCTGTTAAACACTAAATCCTAGATTCATCCATGTTATATATTCTAATGAACATTGAACGGAAAGTAGTTATAATCATATATAGTCTAAAATCGGTTTGCCTGGCTCGTTTGCTCTTGGATATCTTCAAGAGCGAGCCTATTGGATGATTAGGCTATATATAAGTATACTTTGCAATTGATTAGTGAGTTTTACGTACTAAATTAGAAATAAAGTACGTACGTAGTCACCAGACTTTGTTTGAATATATATCAAGAGTATCTCAATTGATCTATGAATAATAATAAAATAATATTAATATAATATTAATATATAATCTATTATTATATATAAAAACCAAAATTTAAAATAATGTTAATGAAAAAAATATTTGATCGGTTTGAATAATAAGTTAATATTATGAAATATTCCACGACTCTTATTCACAAAGATCATTTCATCATTATAAAATATAATACAGTGATTATGTATAATGAATTACTTAGATTTATAAAATTTAACATAAATAACGATTTGCACATTATACGAATTATAAACTTGTTTATGCATAATAATGAATTATGTGGTCTTGAAATATCTAAGAACAATTATGTTTACTAGCCTTACGGCCTGCTGATGTGATTACAGATGAAAAAGAATCTCGTGACGTTAGTTTTGGAGCAAGTTTCCATATTGATACACAGCCTCATGAAGGCATTATGCGGGATCTCACTTAGTGGAAAATATATATATATATATATATATAATATTTTTAATTTTTCCGTAATATTTTTCATCTATTTTTTTACTATTTCTAATTATTTTAAAAAAAAATTTAAAAAATACAACATTATTATCAAATATATTTTTTATAAATTAAAAAAATACTAACAAAATACTAAAATGACAGTCAAATTTTTCAGTCCGAAATTCCGTTTGTGACTTTAGTATTCCTGTTTCAATATACAAAACCAAGGTAAAAAGGGCTAACAATTAACATGCCTGAGCAGATTCAGTCATTAAATATGCTATTTTAGAAGTGTATAGAAGAAAGTGTAGACCAAAATAGGAATACAAATAGTTGCAAGGTATGTGTACGCGTGGTATACAGTCTATAGACCCTTGACGGTGACCAGAACGTCCAACAGCCACGGCAGCAAAATCTTTCATGATCTTTGTTCTAAAAAATTGATGCCACGGTCATCAGTTGCATTCAGCTCCAGCACCAGCAGTACCACAGTCCCTAGAATTGTAGAGCCCAGGCCTGCAAAACAACGTGGTTCTGCTACAAAGGGCAGATCTGAAAATTGTTCAGTTGGAATGTTGAGCAGAGTTAAATTAAGTTAAATTAAGATAAATTAACTTGAATTTTTTTATAAGCAATAGTAAATTGAGTTGATGTATTGAACTTTGTTGACCTCACTTAAAATAAATTTAGATATATTTAAATATTAAAATCAGTCTAAATGTATTTATGTGAAAGGATGATTTTTTTTTAAATTTTATATATAAAGAAATTTTGAATTAAAATAAATTTAATAATATAAGAGTTGGGTATTTAAATATTAAATTAAATTTAAAATTAAATTGAACTCAACTAGTCTCAATCGAATCTAATTTCATTTACCAATTCCACCATCTAGATGGATGATGGTCTATTGTTGTCATGAGGATCGATGATGCCAATTACTTAAGTATCCAAAGTCCGTGTGAAAGACAGGTTTTATAATATATATGTGCTATGTATAGTCCAAAATTGCTCATCCGTGGGGTCAATAATCTGAATATATAGGCATGTCAAGGTAGGGTAAAGATCAAAAATAAAATAAATAACACGCAATAGAGCTTAACTTAATTGTGTATAGCCCCATAGAATAGAAGTTTTTTATTTGATGCTGTCCGTAAAATGACAAGCAACCCATTCCTAGTTGTTTCCTTGACTTTTCAGTCCTATTCAAAAATGCATTTTTTTTAAAGTATAGCAGGGTCAATAATCTGAATAAACACGATAAGTAAAAGTCTTTAAACGTGTTTTGAATATAAAAAAGTGTTGAAGAATACATTTTATATTATCTATAAATAAGATTTTGGATATGCTTATAAGTAATGTATAAATCTCTCTTATTGAATCGATTTTATAAGATGAGTTATGCTCATAAATTTCTATATGGTATTAGAACTTACCATAGGATGAATGGGGGTCCATACTACTTATTATCCCGTGACAAGGATTAAAAAAATTACTGACCTACACGTGAGAGAGGGTGTTGAGGAATAAATCTCACATTGTCTATAGATAAGGTCTTGAACATGCTTATAAGCAATGTACAAATCTCTCTTATTGAATCGATTTTATAAGATGAATTACGTTCATAAATTTCTAAAACAAGCCCAAATATTTGAAGCTCTATATTTGATGTCCTTTTCAAAATGACAAGCAACGTCCCACAAATTAGCTTTTGTTCCCCCATTCATTTCCCAACCATACACAAAGCTTCATGGGTATCTACCCATTTAGCTTTGGCAGATTTTTCCCCACATTTCTCTCTAAACATTTCTAGAAGCTCTACGCCCCCACTTCTCTCTCTCTCTCTTCACCTTCTCCCTTCTCTCTTTGAAACATTTCTATGCCTAGAAGATTTTTTGCTTAATTTATGAAAATATTATAATTAATAATAACTACCAAACCAAGAATATGATAAGATTATTTCTTTACGGGAAGGATTTAAAAAAAAAAAATTGGCTTTTGTAGAAAACCGTTCTTTTGCTTTTGTTTTTTCCACTAAATGCATGACCCAAAACTTATAGATACATTCACCAAATTCTGCAACCCAATAGACAAGATTGAGCTTCGGATTTTACTTGTTTGTAATTTTTTTTTTTTTTGAATTGTGTTTGTTTGTTGAGCTTTTGTTGTCGTTGGTTATGCAGATGATTGAATCCCTGATAAAGAAGCCGAAGCTTTACTGGATTTTTTATTGAATGATGCCAATGAGGCATTGATTGTACGAGGTTTAGGTTGAATCCGGTTCAGCTTTTTGAAACTTTGCCTCTTGCAAAAGCCACGCAATGTAAAGGTAGAGGAGGGATTTATAATTGATGAATCTCGAAGCTTTTTCTAAGGAGATCATCTATTTCTGAAGTGCAGTGCATAGTCGGCACTTTGTGGCCTCTACGTGGCATCCTATCACTGGTCTCTATTATTTGATGAAAAGTGGATAGTCTCAGGAGTGGAACCAGGATTTAGTGTTATATGTACAAATCAATATATATTAATTTGTTAGGCTAAATCTATTATTTATATATTAAATAGATTATAATATATGCACAACAGCACAAATCTATATATTTTTCTATATATATTAATTTTTTAGGCTAAATCGATTATTTATATAAATATAAATTATAATATATACGCAGTATACAAGTCACAAATTATATTAATTTTCTATATAAGTAGAGACTAAAATAAAGATAACTAGAAGTCTAGAATGATAGAACCTGTGGTGTTAAAAACTTGAACCAATGGCAACTAAGCAAGAGCAAGCTGAGTACAGTGACTGTGAGCAAACAACAAGCTCCAATGGAGTTATGGACCAAGTCACCAACGGTAAATCTACAGCCCAATGAGCCCACTAGTGAGTCTAAGCTCCAAATAACTTCATACACAAGTCTACCTAAGTATAAACGGCAACATAACACCAATCCAAGCCGAAGACCCAAGTTCGACAGTTTCGCAAACTGCAAATCACAAATCGGCAATTTCAGTTTAGAAATTTCAGATTTAGAAAGACAAAACATTAAAATGAGAAGGTAAAAGCCCATATCAGTATATGCATATGGCACCAACACAGCAACACTCAAGGGGCAAGAGTCAACACGCAATAGCAATGCCCAACGGTACAAAAGCTAGCGTGTAGCAGGAGTCGCATATCACATGTAAAGTGTAGCAGGTCTGTTGCATAGAGTTAGGAGTTGCATCTCGCATGGACCATTGGATAATTATTCTATTTTACGTATAAACCATTGGTTTTAGGGGGGGCTATAACTAGTAGGAGAAAAATCTACTGGGTTGGGGGCTGAAATCTCAATATTGGAGACTGGTCTCTAATAATTTACGTACTAAAATGAATTTTTAAAAAATTTTGAGGGGCGGTAACCCCCCATTAGTATGCATGGTTCCGCCCCTAGATAGTCTTGTCTGAAGTTAATTAAACTCCTGCGTCAAAGCATTTAAGGAAACAACTCTTCCATGATGTACATTGAGCAAAGTTGGTGCTTATACAGGCAGATGGAAGCAATTTATACAAAGCAATCGGCGTTCCCTCGAAGCACATTGTAATAATGTTCAAAGCAAAACTAAAAGTTAAACTAAACTAAATTGAAGATCTATAAGCAAGATATAGGTGCGTGCATGTAGTGGTAACCCAAATAACTGGTGGGCGATGGCAAGCACGGTACTCATGGTGGTCTTACCTTTGCCGGGTGTGCCGGAGGGTGCATGTGCGGGCATTAAGAACTAATTAGTTCGTGTTTGAATTCAAAATTCATCTCACCTGATCATATTATCTAATCATTATAATTTTTTCAAATTTTTATATAAAATATAATAAATAATACAATCTTTTCAAGTTTTAAAATAATAATAATATCAAAAAAATAAAATTTTAATAATACTTTATTCAATTTTTTGTCCTTGTTTAGATTTGAATTTGTTTCATCTTATCTCAATCTCATTATTACAATTCTTTCAAATATCGAAATAATAATAAAAAAATAATATCCTAACTATATATTATTTTTATTATTTTTATCTTATTTTATTTTATTTTTTAATCCAAATGAGATATTAGAAAGAAAAACAAAAGACAAAAAGAATATTGAGAAAGGAATTTGTAAGGTGTGGGACTGAACCACGGTCCACGGCCTCCTGCATGTGTGCTACATCTTTCACTTTGCTAATTTGACCGACTGAACCATTTCACACGGAAATGATAAAAGGCAGCTCTACCGCCACAAACGCGTTATCCCAACTCATGGATACCGCTTTTTTGTTTTTAAATGTATTTTTTAATAGTTTTTAATATGTTTTTTTAAAATTATAATATTATTAAGAAATAAATCATTCACCATTAAATTAAAAAAAATACTATTTTTGTTACAAATAATTTTGTTGATTGTAATTAATTAATCACAAATACCACTATTTCTTGTAGTGATGAGTGACGATCTCCAAGTCAGAAAAATAAAAACACCCAATTGAAATGTGTGGGATTTGAGTTTTTAGAGTGACTTTTGTATTTTTCAATGCTAAATCACCGGCCAAGGAATTTATCTGATAAACTCACTTGATAAAAAATTAATTTTTTTTATTTAATAATTAAAAAAATATTTTTAATGATGTTATAAATTTTTTTAAATAAAAAGTATTCTTATGAGAATAAAATCGTGCAGCACGGCTCATTTTCACACGCATCCATGCATGAATACTCCAAATTTAAAATGATGGAGACATTGCTGAGTTTGAATTTGGAAATGAGATGTGATGAATTTAGATAAGTTGAAATAAATTTATTTTTTAATATTATTATTATTTTAAAATTTTAAAAAATTATCTTAAACATTAAAAAATTTGTATTGAAATTTAAAAAATTATATTAAAAATTATATTTTATATAAAAATATTAAAAAATTTAATAATAAATTTAAAATAAATTGAGATGAGAAGGACTCGTTCACAAATACTAACGGATTAAAAAGTAAAAATTATTTTATTTTTTTAATATATTTTTTAAGGCAAGTGAGAGTATATATTAATAAAAGTAAAGAGAGGAGCTAAGCAATCATCTCATAGGTTCATAGGTTCCAAACTTCAAATCTAAGCTGCAGAAAAACATTAAAAGTGGTGATTTTTTAAATATGCTAAAAAAACCAGAAAATCAAAGCAAAACTTTGATCGACTCATGAATCCATGATCAATGTCTCCTTGACCAACAATATGCTAAAAAAAAGTCAACCGGTTGGACTCGTTTTGAGAAAATGAGATAAAAGTGTTGCTGTGGACCACATCAAGAATATTAGCTAGATTGAAACCATTGATGTGAAGATCACATAGAAAATCTAAAAGGGAGGAAGAGACCAATTAGCTAGCAGGCATCATGCCCAATTTGGGGCGTAACATGTTGTGTTCTACTTTCATAATTAGCTGTAGTGGCGGAGTAAACAAAATTAAAATAAAATAAATAAAATATTTTTTATTTTATTTTTGTATAATTTTTTATGTGATATAAAATAATTTGATAGTAAAATCTATAATAAAAATAAAATATGTTTAATATAATTTATGTATTAAAAACATATATGATATATCAAAAATATGTCAGGATCATAATAACAATTTATTAAAATACATTATAAATCATTCAATTTTTATTTTTATTTTTATTTATAATAATAACATGTCATTAGATCATTATATTATTTTATTTTATATGAGATATATTATTTTAGATAAAATTAATATTATCTTATTAAATCATAAAAAACCAATATATATATATATTATTTTTTTATTTAAAAAAACATATATATATATATATATATTTTTAGGGGCCCCCTTGTCCAAACGTGACTCCACCATTGATTTTATATTCAATTTCTATGGTATTGATTCCATGGGGGATGTCTGTGAGAGAGGTTATATACTTGCGGATCATGATGAACAATATTAATGTTAAAATTGCCCACATCGATTTTGAGATTAATGGGTTGATCTCAATTAAATCTAATTTTATCTACCAATCCTACCATTTAGATGGATGATGGTCTATTGTTGTCATGAGGATCGATGATGCCAATTACTAAAGTATCCAAAGTCCGTGTGAAAGACAGGTCTTATAATATTTATTATATATGCTATTTCTAGTCCAAAATTGCTTATCCGTGGGGTCAATAATCTGAATAGGCATATCAAGGTAGGGTAAAGATCAGGAAAAAACGAATGACAAGCAACCGAGGTTAACTGCTTAATTACAAAAGAAGTTCTATATTTCATCTACCAATTCCACCAGCTAGATAGATAATGGTCTATAGTTGACATGAGAATCGATGATTCCAATTACATAGGTATCCAAAGTCCGTGTGAAAGACAGGTTTTATAATATTATATATGCTATTTATAGTCCAAAATTGCTTATCCGTGGGGTCAATAATCTGAATATATAGGCATATCAAGGTAGGGTCAAGATCAGAAAATAAAATAAATAGCACGCAATAGAAGAATAAAAGTTCTTAATTATTTGATGTTGTCCTTAAAATGAAAAGCAACCCATTCCTAATTGTTTCCTTGAATTTTCAGTCCTCTTCAAGCACCGTAGAGTCAATAATCTGAATAGACACGGTAAGGAAAAGTCTTAAAAGATCAGGAAAAAACAAATTATAACGCGTTACTACGCAAAAACGCCCAAACATTTGAAGTTTTATATTTGAATGATGTCCTTTTCAAAATGACAAGCAACGTCCCACAAATTAGCTTTTGTTCCCCATTCATTTCCCAACCATGCACAAAACTTCATGGGTATCTTCCCATTTATCTTTAGCTAATTTTTTCCCACATTTCTCTATGAAACGTCATTTCTAGAAGCTCTACGCCCCCACTTCTCTGTCTCTCTTCTCCTTCTTCCTTCTCTCTCTGAAACATTTCTATGCCTAGAAGATTTTTTTCTTAATTTATGACAATATTATAATTAATAATAACAACCAAACCAAGAATATGATCAGATTATTTCTTTACGGGAAGGATTTCAGAAAAAAAAGGCTTTTGTTGAAAACCGTTCTTTTGCTTTTGTTTTAATTTCCACTAAATGCATGACCCAAAACTTATAAATACATCAACCAAATTCTGCAACCCAATAGACAAGATTGTACGAGGTTTAGTCTGAATCCGGTTAAGCTTTTAGAAACTTTGCCTCGCAAAAGCCACACAATGGAAAGGTAGAGGAGGGATTTATAATTGATGAATCTCGAAGCTTTTTTCTAAGGAGATCATCTATTTCTGAAAGAGCAGAGCTGTGCAGTAGCCACTGTTGGCAGCATCCGCAACCTCCCATCTAATATGAACAGTGTTCATATAAACAGTAAAAATACTGTTCATATGAGATGGGAGGTTGCGGATGCTGCCAACTGTAGCTGCTGCAAATATTTTTCCTTTCTGAAATGCAGTGCATAGTCGGCCCTTTGTGGCCTCTACGTGGCATCCTACCACTGGTCTAAATTTCATGATGAAAAGTGGATAGTCTTGTCTGAAGTTAATTAAACTCTTGCGTCAAAGCATTAAAGGAAACAACCCTTCCATGATGTACATTGAGCAAAGTTGGTGCTTATACAGGTATATGGAAGCAATTACAAAGCAATCAAAGTCCCCTCGAAGAACATTGTAATAATGTTCAAAGCAAAACTAACAGTTAAACTAAAATAAATTAAAGATCTATAAGCAATATATAGGTGCGTGTAGTGGTAACCCAAATAACTGGTGGGCGATGGCAAGCATGGTACTCATGGTGGTCTTGCCTTTCCGGGGAGCGCCCAAGGGTGCATGTGTCTGGATTCAAAATTCATCTCATCTAATTATATTATCTAATTATTATAATTTTTTTAAATTTTTATACAAGATATAATAATCAATACAATCTTTTCAAATTTTAAAATAATAATAATATAAAAAAAAATAATATTCTAATAATATTTTATTCAATTTTTGTCATTGTTTAGATTTGAATTTATTTCATCTCATCTCAATCTCATTATTACAATTTTTTTAAATATCGAAATAATAATAAAAAAAATTATATCCTAACTGTATATTATTTAATTTTTTATTTTTATTTTTATCTTATTTGATTTCATCTTATTTTTTAATCCAAATGAGATATTAGAAAGAAAAACAAAAGACAAAAAGAATATTGAGAAAGGGATTTGTGAGGTCTGGGGACAGAACCACGGCCTCCTCCATGTGTGCTACATCTTTCACTTTGTTAATTTGACCGACTGAACCATTTCACACGGAAATGATAAAGGGCAGCTCTACCGCCACAAACGCGTTATCCCAACTGGATACCGCTTTTTTGTTTTTAAATGTATTTTTTAATAGTTTTTAATATATATTTTTTAAAATTATAATATTATTAGGAAATAAATCATTCACCATGAAATTAATTTTTTTTTTATCATAAATAATCTTTTTAATTATAATTAATTAATCACAAACACCACTATTTCTTGTAGTGAGTCACTACAAGAAAATACATTTTTTGCAGCACATATTTTTGCCGCAAAAGCATAGCAAAAATGCTGCAAAAACTAATTTTCGTCGTTTGGAATTAGCCGCACCATCGTTGAAAAAGTATTGATTAGAAAAGGTTTTCCCAGCGTTTTTACAAATTCACTGCAATTATTGTATTTTTTCGCACGATTTTGGTTCGCCGCAAATGGGCAATTTTTCGCAGCAAATGGCTGTCCAGACAACCCTGTAAAACGTTGGAATATATTTGTAACGTTGACAAGTTTCGCCACAATAAGTTTGACTATCGTTGCAACAAGTGACCCCTTTCTCGACAATTCCACAAATGCCGCAACTTGGATCTATTATGTCGAAGTAAAGTCGCCGCAATAGATCTTTGCTACGTTTTAACAGGTTATTGCAGCACCAAATTTTCGCCGTTACAAATGCACTATCTCATCAAAATATTAATTTCGCCGGAACATGCATTTGTTTTTTAAATATTAATTTTTTGTTTTTCCTGGGCTATTTTTTGGGCATGCATTCATCTATTATTGTGAAATGCTAAAATCTCCTAATTGAGCCTGGATACAATTTGGGGCATTAATATTACTTTTGCTGTTTTTCATGATTAGTTTGTGTACCAATATAAATATAATAATAAATATTTATAATTCCTATTTATTCACAACTTGATTTTTCAAATAATAAAACCAAACTAGAAAATCACTCATTAATTGTCTACAATATTGTGACTTGACTAACATAAAAATTTAGACCCAAAAAATGTAATTATAATCTGGAATCAATAACTATATATTATATGTGCCACTTAAAGAATATTTTGACCATTTCCCCACCTATTGCAGTTTTATAGCCAAGGCAAGCAACTAAATACTTTGCACCCACACATCTATTTTGCACTCATTCGACTGGATCTATATTAAATAAACCATTCAAACTGTTGCCAAGCATAGATGAAAATTCATTCAGTCATCCAAATGGAAAATTCATTCAGTCATCCAAATGTCTGAAGTACATGATTAACAACCTAGTGGTCCCAAGACAATTACTACAATGGTGCATTTTTCCATCTATAAAACATGTAGAATGATGGCAGCCATTGAGCAAGTGAAATTATACCCTCCACAACTCTGGTTGGACTTTATAAGCACTCCAGGTTTCTGTTTGGTTTTGATATGCAGGTCTGCATCTACTTCAGTGAGGCATATTGTCGTCAATGTCGGTTTTCTTCCATATACGGGAAACTCTTTGTCCATCTACCATTTCAGAAACTAGCATCTTGGACCAACATTAACTCCTAGCCTTTAATCTGGTAAAAATCTTGATGCAAACAAGTGTACAATAATTAACTTAAATCATTTTGTTGTTCCTCCAACAGAACAGAGCAGCAAAACAATTGTTTCTATTTCATCCAAGAACAGAGCAAACAATTCATTACTCTAGAAACTAATTACAGCAAAGGACGAACTATAAGTTTCTATTTCTCTTCCATGGAACTACAAGTCAAAGAAGCCACAAAAAATTGGAACAAATAGCAGCAAAACCATGTATCAATAATTACCTTAACATAAGATAGCAGCAAAACCTGTAACAGATATTCAATACGTTACTTTCAGAAGGCTGGACTCCATATATCTAACATAAGGAAACAACCAAAATATCAAAAACAAAAAAAGAAGAAGAAGAAAGAAACAATATCATATATATATGTCAATGCGAGCAGAGGATGAATTACCACCTTAACATTAGAATTTTGGGATTTAAGGTGCTGTCCAACTCCAGAGACTGTCTCCACTACCAATTCCCATGACAAAAAAAAAACTGTAGTCATTTGTGAATGATTTCTTGACATTGATGCATGTAGCTTGACTGTTTAGAGATGAATGTGGTTCAAGTAATGATCTAATCACTAACATGAGAGTAAGTTTGTAATGCATTTCTTATAAATTTCGTTTGTATCCAAGTTATGTGTTAATTGATTTCTCCCTAGCCTGACACAAGTGAAGGATAATTAGTGTAAAGAGGCTACTCTAGAGTTTTATTGCATGCAATGGCAGATGAAAAATGTTGTTGTCTTGAAGAAACGCGTTTTCTCACTTAGAGAAAATCAACTACAAAGCAACCCATTTAACCTCTCTCCATACTTAACACTAAGCCACAACTTTAAAACTCCAATGGGAAACATTCTAAAGGAATTCATGAACGTGACTAATAGCATGCTTGCTGTCCAATGACAACTATAATAACATGATTATAAACCTAAAGCAATACCTATGGCCAACATGAAAATAACATGGCTATAGGTTATGCAGGTAACTTAATCAGGATAACCCACTAAGAATCATTCCAATAAGATCTAAGGATCAATGAATCTGGGGAAACAAAATTATGTAGTTCCAAAAGTTTTTGTGACATAATCAATGACTTCCAAGTAGTTCCAAAACAGTTAATGCCAACAAAATTAACAAAATAACAAAACCCTACAAAAAATGCATTGGCAATAGTTGCAACCAAAATGCCACATATATTTCAACCACTTGTGGCTGTCCAGCTACTAAAACCAATTCAATAAAAAAATCAATGTGTGAATAAATGACCCATATCAAATTAAAAAATAGAGCCAAGGCAGAGATTACTCAAAACAGAGGGTCTATTGCAATTAAATCGCCCATATCGGTAAATTGAGTACCCATTTTCTAATAATACTTTAAACTAATTTGTGCAATTCACAGTTTGGAATTGGAAACGATGGTTTCAAACGAACCAAATTATTGACGGCTATTTTAAGGAAATCTATTGCGTCGTATTATGTTGCCGTAACTAGTATAAAATGTGTCGCATTAGATAACTCCACTTAGTCTACCGAGTCTTTTGTCAGCTTTCCATTCCATGTATCCGGCGGAAATTTAGTCGCCGCAATAACATGCTTATTACAGCGAAAACTATTGCAGCAAAAATAAAATAGACGATAAAAGTAGATTTTCTTGTAGTGTGTTAAAAAACTTCCCATGTTTATTCCTTTCCAAACATGATCAGCACCCTAACACACGTATATATAAAACTTTTCAATTATAAACTTTTAGTCAAACGATCATCTAATCATTATGATCCAAACATAAAATCAAACATATGATTGGAAATAATCCAAACATAGAATTATATTCAATTGGTTTCTAAAAGTAGCTATAACAATTTGCTCTATCAAAGACTTTCCTCTCATTTCTCAAAACCCAATAAAAACCCAAAACTCATATATAAGAATGCATCCATGCAGTAAAATAATATTTAAGTCCTATATTGTTTATTTCCAACTGCTATAAGTAGTGTCCAAACACATGTTTATCATTTGGCTAAATAAAAATTGCTTACTGCAGTAAAATAATATTTAATTTTCTTCTTCCTATTTGACTTTCATCTTGCGCGTTCATCTTTCTTGTGATCAATCATATAAAATTTTGCCACGGGTTTCCTCAACTTGACCATAGACAAATATTAACCCAAAGTGATATGTAGTAGTGGGCCTGAACTATCTTTGACCAAATAACACAAGTATGCACACACGGGTTGAAAATCAGCAAGCCATCTTTGAAATCACCAAAATTAAAGAGTACTAATGTAATGATCTGTACTTAAAGGGTCAGGGAGGAAAAGTTATCAACTTAAACTAACAACCCACGACAATATAAATATAAACCCTTTTACGGCACTATAAACCCTAAAATTGTAGTATTCAAATGTCTCAAAATCTACTAATATAACACTGAATGAAGAAGGCTTAAACACAATGAAAGTCCAGAAACCAATCTTAGCAGTTGCGAACCACGGAAAATCCGAAACAATGCAACAAATTCGTTTTAATTCGGATTTCTACCCCTTCCTTATATATATATATATATATATATATATATTCACACACACACACAACCTTGCTATATCCCTTCCTCACCATGTGTAAACTTACATAAAGGTCAATGTAAGAAAATGGGAGGAAAAATCAAACCTTTGGGTAGGAAAACCGTCGAGGCCGAAAATGAGATGGCTTGAGAACTCGAACTTTGAAGCAGCCACTTCACCGGTGTGCGATTCGGGAGATTTGCGTTCTCAAAAGGGAGAAACTTCGAGCTCTCTTCACCGGTGTGAGATTCGGGGGGTTTTCGAAAGTGTAAGGGTAAAGATAAGGAAAAATACGATTGAGGGGGGGAAAATAGAAGAGGGAAGCCGGGGTTTTTTATAAAATCCTTTTACGGCGATTTAATTCGCTGCTAAATGTTCCAATTTCAATTTAGTAATATTACGGCGATTTATTTCGCCGTAATAAACAAAATAACAAATGTATAAAACATTATTACGGTGAATTATAACGCCGTAACAGGGATAGTTATAATAATGTCACTGACATTTTATTCGCATTTTTTAGCAACGACTTATTTTGCCACTATGATCCTTATTTCGCTGGAAAAGTCCTGTTTGTAAAACACATGTAATAACTGTGTGGCGATTAACAATTCGCTGCTAATAGGTATTAATTGTGACAATTTTGTGTGCAGCAAATTTAAAATCGCTCCATAAGGTCAATTTCTTTGTAGTGAGTAACGGTAGCTCTCCAAGTAAGAAAAATAAAAACACCTAATTGGAATTTGTGGAGTTTGAGATATTATGTGGAGTTTTATATCATATAAAAAATTATACAAAAATACAATAAAAATATTTTATATGATATATTAAAAACATGTCATCATAATATGAAAGTAGAACATAGCTAATTATGAAAGTAGAACACAACATGTTACGCCCCAAATTGGGCATGATGCCTGCTAGCTAATTGGTCTCTTCCTTCCTTTTAGATTTTCTATGTGATCTTCACATCAATGGTTTCAATCTAGCAAATATTCTTGATGTGGTCCACAACAACACATTTTCTCATTTTCTCAAAACTACTCCAACCGGATGACTTTTGTTTTAGCATATTGTTGGTCAAGGAGACACACTACAAGAAAAAGATTATTAGTGACTCAACATTAATAACGAAAATGATTATTAGTGACTAAAATAGATTATTAATAACTCAAATAAATTATTGCAAAATGGATTAGTTGACATTTCGAGCTTTCCTAACTGCTGCATATTGCAATTGATTCATTTCCTTGGTGTTTAGGCAAATAAAAGCACTTCTGCGGACTTTCGGGGAAAGGGTCTAAAAGGTGATCAGCAATGCCGGCCAGAGCGATTGATTGGCTAATTGTGGACGTAAAAAAAACGATCTTTATCATGAGAGCACCTCATGACTACATACGCAGTTCCCATAATAATGTGAGACTTTTTTTTTTTTTTTTATCATGATAACAAGCCTGAATTCATTCATTGCACTAAAGTTTCAGCTTACAACATGTCCTTACTAACTATACAAGAGATACATTCAGGTGCAATCTCTATGTCATAAATATCCTCATTACAAGATAAGGCATTCTTTGGTAAGCCATCATGAGCAGCTTGGTTGAACTCTCGCTTTGTGTATGCAGCCTCCCAAACAGCAAATGAATTCAATAATCTCCTTGTGTCCGAGATCAGCAAACCACCATAGCTCCAGTCTGACTTGGCATTTTTTAAGAGCCTAACAACATTGAGAGCATCTCCTTCGAGCTGGATATGATGAATACCAAGTTCTTTAGTAAAAATAACTCCAAGCATTAATGCATAGGGCGCTTCACCTGTAAAGGGACTTACAAACATATTTCTTTTTGCTCTTAAAATGCCAATAACACACCCTGCATGATCCCTAACAATAGCTCTAATTCCAATAAGACCCAGATCAGCTTGTATGGCAACATCCCAGTTGAGTTTATAAAAAGCTTTAGGGGGTTTTGTCCATATATACCTGCCGCTGGTTCACAAGAGAATTAGTAGAAGTGCTTCTGTTGTGATTCCCTTGCACTTTTGGTAACAAATCTGTTTCACCTCTAACTTGATTAACCAGAGCAGAAGGATGTTTGAAAGTGTTGTCATGCAGGAAGCCATAATAATGTGAGACTTACCACATTAATGTATATAAAAAGTAATTTGTATTTTGATTCTTTTTATAAAATATAATAATTCTTATGTGGGGTGATTTCAAATTATATCATGCTACCAAATGGGAGTGCATGCACTAGAAGATCTGGTACTAGTGATCAAATTATTAGGTTATAGGTTAAGATATACTCTCATTTTTCAATTTGAGAGTACTCATTTTATCATGAAATGCCACAATTAATCTTGTTAAACTGAAAAATGTTAGTTGTGATCGTCTCCTTAAATATCGTTTTCTCATTATAATCTCCATATCATGTATTATCAAATTAGGTTTAATTTCCAGTAATAAATAGGTTTCCCGTAATATTATGCTAACTACATTAAATTTTTTACATAAACATTTTTTTTTATGGGGATAGCCAAAAAATGTTATTTCTATATATTCACAACTCAATTAGGGTTTTCCCCCCATGAATATCGTTTGTTTCTTTTTATTTTTTATTTTTTTATGGGACATATATTCTTAATTTGAAGTTTCAGTTTGAAGTTTCAATCTTTGAAACTCCTAAATTAATTAATAATTTTGTTGGTTTTTTAAAAACAAAGAATTATTCTACTTTTTATCTCTCATCATGATCTAATTCCTTCTTTTTTTCTCTAAGCTGGCAAGAGACAGTATATATTAATAAAAATAAAGACGGGCTCAACAATCATCTCATAATATAGTTTCGAATCTCGACAGTGTAATTAAGCACAAAAACATGTAAAAAAAAAAACCTGAAAAAAGAAGAAGGAATGGTTGGATTCAACGTCACCTTGACCAACTTGCTAAAAAAATGTCTGGTAGTAGTTGATGAAAGAAAAATCTCGAAGTTGGACTAGTTTTGGAGAAATAAGCAAAATGTGTTAATGTTGTGGATCATATCGAGATTAAGGCCCTATTTGATTATAGAAACAGTTTCATCTCAATTCATTTTATCTTCTTTAATATCTTATTATATATGATTCCTCATTCTTATAAGTTAAGGAATGTCACTTTTTTCTTATCTATTTCAAGAGTCGTACCAATCTATTAAATGACTGCCACGTTAATGTTTTTTTTATAAAAAAATGGACTTGATTGCACCAGATTAATGTGTTGTGTTCCTCTCCCCCGAATCGAGTTCTGCTACGAAAACACTAGTCTCAAAACCCACCCCCAGATTCTCCTCTACTGCGAACTCGGACAGCAACCCGCCATTCTTCTCATGTTCTTCTCTAAGAAGACGGGACCCCCCCAATTCCCTTCCCCCCTCTCCTGCTCCCAAATCTCATCTCGGAATCATCTCATCTCTAGACGTACAACGCCAACAAATCTGCATTTACTATCTCTTGAATCCTGATCTTTGAAAGTGCCCCCAACATATCTTATCGTTTACACCCCACTTGCTTAAATGATTTCAGAGCTAATATGGCCATCTTCGCAAACTTTAAAGGAGTTCCAAACCTAATAGTTTCATAAGTGTAATTTTAATTTACCAGACTAACAGACATGTAAAATAAACAATTTTAAATTAGAATCTAGCTTACAAATTTAATAATTTACGTACTTATTTTAGCATTCATTCTCTGTGAGTTCAGGTACTTAATCAAAATTCAGTTTCATGCTTCATAAAAAGAAAAACAAAGAGAAAAGGCTCATTAAAATCTTGATCTGTCTGAGTATAAAAATAAACAAAATGAGAAATCCAGATTTCAATCAATATGGAGAAGAATAAGGAAACAAATCATATTGAAATAATTAACTCAGAATCTCCCAGAAAAGTATAACATAAAAGCTAAAAAAGGAAAGAACTTGTAGATTAAAACAAGAAAAATAAATTATAGAGATGATAGATGAGGAACTCAAAGAGAGAAATAGAGATTGCAGAGCAATCGAGCACGCAGGGACGCATGGACGAAGGCACAAGGAGATTTACAGAGAAAATGAGAGGATATTAAAACCCTAATCTTAAGAAATTGCAGAGAAAAAAAGAATGAGAAAGAATGGATGTTTGTTGTGGAACTGAGCTCGTCGCACTTCGAGTCTTCGTCGCCGGCAAGACATGAATACAGATTGGAAGGGAAATATTCTGCATACAATCTTTCCAACGCAGGAGCAAACTCGTTTGGCAGGGAGGCTCTCACACAAGCATCGAGTATAATTAAGTCTATTGTTTCACAAAATAAAATACTAACGTGGCAGTCATTTATTGGATTGGTGTAAAACTAATATTTGCACCAATCCGGACGCCAGTTTAACTCTAAAAAGACCACGGTCCAACACTGTAATGAGAAAGGAATCCGCCGTTACGTTGGACTTGAAGTCAAAGAAATCCGCTGTTTTTTTATTAAAATAAAAAGTTGTGAAAAAGTTGTAAATTAGTGATATTACAAGAGAGTCCTAATTAATTAGAAGCATCCCAGTACCTGTGGCCCTGTGGGGTTTACAAATTAAGAAAATCACAACTAGAAAAACACACACAGAGACATATATGCGCATAAACTAAAAAAACCAGCATTCATAGCTAATTAATGAAGATCAAACTGAAGCCATGATGGCATGATCGTAATTATTTGGTCAAATTTCATGACTGGTTCTCATTCTTTCCCTGCTTCGCTAGCTTTCTTTCTTGAAAATCCTATTCCGTGACCCGAAAAGGAACTTATTAGAGTAGAATGCTGAGCGGAATATATCAAACCAAAGGTCATGATGCAGGATGACAAACAAACTAATTGGGACGATGGGTGCCGCAACAATTATACTGATCAGAACAGTACTTGTTTTGCGTTTGAAAACCAAAAAACCGGCTGCACTGAAGGCTATCAGCATGCTTACTATTGAGATGAAAAGCGTAGCAAGTCCCAACGCCAATCTACGTGGTAATGATTTGAGAAAATCCTTTTCGGTGAAGCGAGACGTGAGAATTGTCAAGAAAATTAATAATGAAGACGAAGAGAATAACATTGCTACCACATCTGATATAAGAAATAAAGTAAACCAGTTGCTTTCCAGAAAGATAGGAATGCCTGTTTCTTGATTGTTGCCACCTGGTACAGTAAAGGCAGCTGGAAATGCCACAGTGATAATCAGTGCTGCCACGAGCATGCAAGAGCTTGCCGTGTTTTTCATCCACTTTTCACCATCCTTCTGTAGTTCTTTATGGGTCCTTACAAATATATCCCTAGGTGTTTCTTTATTTTCATTCTCATTGTCCGCAATTAACTTCGGCACAATTTTTCCTATCTCCTGCATAACCAATTACTTGTAAACTAAAAAATATTGAAAGGAGAGAGTGTGCAAAACGTGTGCGACAAGAAGAAAAGAAGCTGACATGATATTTAACACCCATACGTACTTGAAACCACAATAACTCTCGTTGCATTTGAAGGGCTGCTCCTGATACGATATTCAGTCGATCTGTAGAAGGCAATTCTCCAGCTAAGTGCAGCATATTGTTCTCCCCTTTGGCACAATAGGTCGCAATGCTGTCCTTGTCAAAACCTATCTCATATATTAAATTAAAAACACGCTCTTGGCGATGTTTAATAGCTACGTGAAATAAACTTCCATGTACTTCGTCATCTTGCCACATGAGATAGGGATAAGAGCGAAAAAGTACAATTAGAAATTCAACGTTCCCTACTTTTGCAGCTTCAAAAAGTAGTTTCATCAAATGCTGGTCATCATCAACAACCGCAGTTGACGGGAAATGTATGTCATCTCGGTCGATTAGCTCTTTCCAAATGCTGTAAACTAATTGATGGGCTGATGCTTGCATTAAAGCTTTGCTGCAGAACCGACCTCTGAACCCTAGTTATAAGGATAATTAAGAGAAGATCGTTTAGTTAAAAAGAAAAGATCAACTCTATGGCCAAAAGAATATCATGAATTAAATGATTAAATTCACACATTCTGATCATGAATTAATTATATATATGATTAATTACAGTGCGTACTGCAGATTTTACTACATTAATTTGCATTCTGTGTCAAATTTTGCATGCGATCAGTATAGTCATCTCCTAGTATATATATGGGCCGGTCGTGATTGACAAAATTGCAACACTTTCGTTCGGGAAAATGGAGTATAAATATTTGAAAAATTAGCCATTTAACAATTTAATTATTTTTAGAGTCTCAGAGATCACTAATGTCTTCAAATTTATAAATTCGGTGGTTATATATTTTGACATGCATGTCAGATATCAAATAGCAAATCGCACAGAAAAGAGGAATTAATACTACTAAAAAGTTCTATACATTTAAGTTTTGAACATTTATTAGTAACTAAAGAATTAATATAATATGGCCTCTTATCTACTTCCCAATGCCACGTGGTATATATGATACAAAATAAACGAACAATAAAAAATTAGATGAAATTGCCTGTTAAAGACATTTCAAATACAAATTACCTAGTTTATATCCCTAATCAGATATCATCTTGAGATTTAAATATTATAAGATGAAGTAAGACTACTTTGGTATAACTTTTCATCAAATTGTTATGATGTTATTATTGTAATAAAACAACTAGCTGGACTCTAGGGACAAAGCAGTGTCAATTTAATAAGCTAAACTCTGGCGCTTCTTCACATGACTTTTAAGTCCGGACACTTGGTAAATTTATATACTTGATCAAGAAATGAATTCCTCCGTTCCAGTTATAAATAAACACTTCCATACACACACACACACACACACACACACAAACATATATATACATATATATATATATATATTTATATATTTATATAAACACACACAAGGACGTCTAAAGTTATTAGTTTGGGTTGGAAATAAACTAACTGGAGTTTAAGCGTCTTTCCCATACTGATGGCTGACTTTTGCTGCCAATTTCTGATGGTTTTCCGGCCAACATTTCCAATGCTTCCAAAAGAATTAGTTCCTTCTCTGTATGAGATGCTTGCTTTAGAATGTCCAGAATTTTGAGTGCGGTATCTGTTCACAAAAACCAAATTAATATATATGATCGTTTTCTTATATTATATTATATTATATATATATATATATATGTATGTATATATGGTAAGTCTTGTGAAATATTCTCGGATGATATATACTTCTAATTAAGAGGTCAAACGAAAGGTATGGCCCGGTAATGTAAATAATTTTGTCATTGTTATTGAGGCTCTTTTAAGTAATTAACTACGCACCATTTAATAATTAATTGGTTAATAAAGGAAGTTATTTAAAAGAGTGACCATGTCATATTACAAGATTAATATATAGCATATATTGTTCATAATAATTAATTGTCTCATCAAACTGATGTTCACAGGTATTGATGCGTAGGACGACATACCGTACAAATCACTGTAAATACTATAGATAAGGAGCACACTGAGATCCGCAAAAGCCAAGCTGCCTTCAATAGGTGTCACTGAGTATAAATATGACACCATGTCTCTATTTCCCATCACTATTGCCGCGGCAAGTGGTAAAGAGTTGATGTCATCCCCGATCAATGGCAGATTGTTGTTCTTTTTCACCATCACCTTTGCAATTGTTACGATTTCTGTTTTAGCGGCAAAAAAAAGGGCCGTGCAGCCTTGGCTGGTTTTCAATTCTAATTGTTCCGGTGTGTACCATTTCATGAGTTCTTCTACAAAACGGGTGCTTTTGGCAGCTGCAGCAACGTGAAGAACTGTACTTCCCCGTTTTGTTATGGGGGCTTCAAGCTGGCAGTTTTGATTTTTCTGGATAAAAGATTCAGCAGCTTTCCAGTCATCTTCTAGGGCAGCCCGAAGGAGAGGAACATAAAAGGCACGAGATCGAGATAATGATGAGCTATTACCCTCTTCCATTATTTTTTCACCTTAATATTTTGATCTAAGATTGAAAATTAAACGAATTAATAGGATATTATAGGTATGTATAAATGCCTGAAATGCTTACATAGGTGAATAGATATATCATAGACAATATATGGCCTCGATCGTGATCACGATTGCGTTAAAAAGAAAAAAAAACACAGAAAAAATCTCTTAAAATTAAAGTAATTTTCTATTTCCAAATATAATATTCACATGCATGCATGTGATATTACTGGTCATGAATTTGAGCCAATATTATAATTAGCATGCAAGACGATGATCAAAATTGCTAACCTTCGGCGCAGTTCGAAATTGATGAGTCAGCTCCAGAGAGATCACTGCGTGTAGCTTCAGGGAAGTGCGGTTAATTTATAGATTTATAGCTTCGGAGAGACTGATCTCAACCTTGCAACAGGGTTTTGGTACAAAGCATGGATTACAAACCTACAGTGTTAAACAGTTAAACAAGTAAGCTGGAATATGTTGCAATTGACAATATTGCCCAAATCATAAGATAGAAGTAAACACATTATTCCAGCTTCCAATATCGACACGATAAGTGCCACAGCTATAAAAATATTTTATAAAAATAAATTCATAAACTGAATTAATTAGTTTCATATGATAGGTATGAGGGGCAGCTTAATACAAATTAATGTCTAAGGTGAAATTTAAGTGAGCAAATCTTAATTATAATATAATAAAATATAAATTATTATATCGAATATTTTTTAAAATTTTCAAAAAATGAGGCTTTATTTAAAATATTTAAATAAAAACTTTTGACTTTATATTTAATACAATGATTTAAAATGACTCCTCATTGTAAATTTTGTACCTCAATTTAGCAAAATTATAGAAAAACTAATTAAAAATATAAATTATTCACTAAATTAAATACTAAATTTTACTATAATGCAAGGCCTTCCACATTTTTTTTATAAGATTTTTATTATTGTTATTGTTAATGAGAATAGACAATCCAAGTAGACAGGGGGTGTACAAAAGTCTAAACCTAGTTAAGAGGAAGAGATAGAAACATGAAAATCATAAAAATCTAGACCATTGTAACACATTGAAAAATATAAAGGTTACTTATAATGAAATGGTATTATATATCTTTTAAAAAATTATTAAAAATAAGCATTTTTTTAAAAACAATTTTGAAGGCCTTATATAAGGTGGTGCCTTAAGCAATGACGTAATTGGCCTAATGCTTAACCTGCTCTATGTTAGATCTACTCCAATAAAAGTAGCTAATTTACAATCTAACATGTAACATCAAAACATGTCAATTTACAGGTTTACTTTATGAAATATCATTGAAACTAAAGCATTTCTTTGTTGACATACTTATTGATCCCAAAAAGTCATGTTAGATAGATTGAGAGACCTCACAGGAAATGGGGCTTTCTTTTAGAGCTTTGTTATTCAGCATCCCACACCACAAACCATAGATCATGTTTTAATTTAATTTTATTTTTTAAAATTTTATTCTTACTAAACTAATTGAGATACTCTACTCATACACTACATATACACTTGCCAAGGAAGAAAGAAAAAAAAAGAAGATGTGTGATGTGGTGTGTGGGATGCTAAGGAGAATTATTATTCAAGTCTCAACCTTGCACGAGAATTTTGCTACAAAGTGGATTAGATTAACAAATTAACATCCACCATTCTACAGTGTTAGTCAATTAAACAAGGAATATATTACAATGAAAACATTGCCTAAATGCAAAGAGAGACAATTCTAAAACACATTATTCCTTCTAATATCATACATTTCGAAATCTAGTGTCGAAGCAAGCACCTGAGATTTTTTTTCTTCAGGAAACGAGGTTCTGAGCAAAGGAAATGGATCGCTGTAAGTATATTCTTGGCTTCTCTAATTGTTTTTCAGTGGATTGTATAGGTGGGCGGGTGAGGATAATGCTATGATGTGTTTAAATTCTATAAATTTCTTTATACAAAGTTTTTATTGTAATCACATGGATGATGTAGTTAAGGATGTTGGTGCTAAAAAGCATTGGTTTTATGTGACTGGTGTCTATGGTAATCATGAGGTCTCAAGAAGGTCTTAGGCTTGGAATTTACTGCAGAGATTGTATAATGGTCGATCGGGTCCCTGGTTACTAGTGAGAGATTTTAACGAAATCTTGTGCAATAGGGAGAAAAAAGGGGGTCAACCACGTCTTGATCGAAGGGTAAATGGGCGACTTTATGAGGATTATGGAGGATTGTGAGTAGCGCGACTTGGGGTTCATGGGGCCTATGTTTACACGATGCCAGGAAGGTTAGCCTCATGTAAAGGAGAGACATGATAGATTTCTTGTTGATGTGGATTGGTGTGCTTTATTCTCCAATGTTACACATGGTTTTATTTTTTACTCTGACCATAGTCCTATATGGAGCTGGAAGGCAGTCAGGAAAGGAGGTGCAGGAGGAACAAGTTATTTCATTTTGAAGCTATATGGGTAGAAAGCATGGATTAGATTCCAAAAGACTAATCTCAACCTTGCATGAGGGTTTTGGTACAAAGCATGGATTAGATTTAGAGATCATCGACGTCCACAATTCTACAGTGTTAAACAATTAAACAAGGAATATGTTGCAATTGCCAATATTGCCCAAATTAAAAGATAGAAGTAAACACATTATTCCAGCTTCGAATATCGACATGATAAGTGCAACAATTGTTTGTCGATTTCGCAACTGTATGATTCGTAACAGGTAATAAAATGGATGAGTACCAATAAGTACCAAAATGTATTCAATTAAGATCTATCTGATAAATCGAATGAAAAAAATTAATTATTAAACTAGAACAGTAAACTGACAAAATTAAAGAAGTAAGTTTTTATCAATAAATCAAGAATCCAGGGTTTTCGATTCACCAGAACTAATCCTATGCAATTGTCCTAATTGAATTAAAAATATTTGTTCTTATTGTTGATAATCAGGTTGTTCTAATTTATTCATTAATCTTTCTCAAGTATTAACAAAATACCTCAACAGATAATTTTCCTACATCTCTGTGATAATTCTGAATCTGTCAAAATTTATTAAGAATAAAAAAACCTATAAAGATTACATAGGCTCATAGATATTTTTATCTTACGGCATCCTATGGTATCTCAAACGTAGGCTGAAACAATTATCACTTCTCAGTTTCAAACTGAATCCCAAATCATACAAATAGTAATCAAGCATTCACAAGCATGAAATCCAGAATGAAATACTCAATAATATGAAACAAATATTAAATTAATTCAATTATGAAAAATTCACATAGTCAAAATTAGGTTACATTATAACCTTAGAAAAAATAAATTAGTTCATCAGAAAACTAAATAAAAATCTAATGAAGAAATTCAACATTAAAACACTAATAAAAATTAATTAAAAGAATCGAAAAAAGAGTAGTTATATATGTTATGCGGCTTAATGAATTTTCCCGTGAGAGTCCGTGCTCGAGCATAACTCTTTTGATTTAAAACCATGCGTGGAGACGTGATGCTGCTCAACCCGTTAGATGAAAAGAGGCTGAATTGAAGCCCAAGACAAAGTGAGGTCCAAATTCAAAATGACAATTATGGCTATGCGTGAATTGAAGAAACAAGTGGGGACGAGCCATTTGAGGATAAAATCAAAATAAAAGTGTGGGCCAAAGTCAAGTTGAAATCAGCCCATGAAATGCTGACAAGTGTGGGGCTTCTCAAAGTTGTGACTTATGCTCAAGTGAATTTTGAAATCCATGTGATGAATTATCGTATTTTTCTGAAGTAAGACTCACAAGCAACCTGATAAAATAAATATTTAAAATAAAACACTCCTCAAGAACATCACTTGCACCAATTCTTTTAATTTGAAAGCTTAGAATATAGATTAATATCAAACCCTCCCATTCCTTCAAAATACAAATAAATAAATACAATAAAAGTAAAATTAAATATAAAGAATTAAATAAAATCTGACAATTTTAATAAATAAAAGGATAATAAAATTCATATAAAAATTACATTTATCAATAGT
Organism: Platycarya longipes; assembly: GCA_036559045.1. Taxonomy (NCBI): domain Eukaryota; kingdom Viridiplantae; phylum Streptophyta; class Magnoliopsida; order Fagales; family Juglandaceae; genus Platycarya; species Platycarya longipes. The sequence continues at coordinate 34,732,527 of CM071802.1, forward strand.
CATAAAAAGATCTCATAAAAATAAATTCACAAATTAATTTAGTTTCATATGATATAATAGATCTACTTTATAAAAAAAAACTTTACAATCTAACATACAATATCAAGACACTTTAGCATCTCACATCACACACCACACATGTTTTAATTTTAATTTTTTTTTAAAATTTTGTTCCTACTAAACTAATCCAGATGTTCTACTCATACACTACTTACTTGCCAAAAAAGAAAAAGAAAACTAAAAGGTGGGTGATGTGTGGTGTGTGAGATGCTGAATAGAAATATATACATACATATTTTTTTTATGCTCTCAAGTCTCAACCTTGCACGAGTTTTGCTACAAAGACAGACTCGATTTATAAATTAACATCCACCAATCTACATTGTTAGTCGATTAAACAATTAAGGAATATATTACAATGACATATTTCCTAAATGAAAAGATAGAAGATATAAAACACATTATTCCTTCCAATATCAACGTGAGAAGCACTACAACTACAAATAGATCTTACAATAAAATTGTTGTATGGGAATTTTGAATTTTTCTCCTAGTCCCACGAGACAAGGCCCAGTTTAGATAAATGGGTATGAGAGGTGAGAGGCCCAAACCTGTGCCAACTTCCCCTTTTACCTCAACCTGAGAAAAACTTGTCTTACAGGAGGTCCCAGTGATGATGTTGCGAACGACAACATTGAGTGTGATCATACCAAAAGGAGAGGCAACGCAAGGAATGGGACTAACCATCTTGAACCTTCCTTCGAACGTTGTCTTCTAACTCTCGGCTATAATCTGTTCATCTCTTATTTCTTCTAAAAATCTCACACTAATTCAAGCCTTGGAGACTCTTGAACCCCAAGGCCGACCACCTCCCATCATTTTCCTACCTCGTTTTGCAAGCTTGAAGCCTAGAAGACTTGAGGTCTTGGGAATACAGCTCACAAGTGTGCAAAACTTGACATTAACGGTGGCACCTTTTGTGAGATTCAAACCTATGACCACATGATCCTTCCCAAAAGGGGGCAGAAGAGCCCCTGTGATAAGAGAAAAGGAGAGGCACCCCCGAGGGATCCTGTGTGTCACTTCGACCGCCGAGGACTGCTCGCGAGAATGAGGATCGCACAGTGTTTCATCGCTACTGTACTTACCACTAGTCCACCTCACATAATACGAAAGATTGCTTTCGCCAATAGGGACAGACGGAGCATGAGGAATGGCCCCAACAGCCCTACACAACCAATCGAGGCTTTAAGCGAGGCCAAAGAGAGAGGTGCAGAGAGATGAGTGTGGACCAGACTAATTAGCGCCTAAGAAATGAGAGCCCACAAAGACAATAACAATGTTGTTGAGAGCCGCCGCGCCAAGATCTTCGTCAACCTTCATACAAAGGAGGACCCCCACTAGGGGAAATGCGTATAATAGCTTGAGGGGTTTGCAGGTGGAGGAGCCACTGCCTCGAGTCAGAAGGCCCACTCAAGGAGGGCCCAATATTAAGAGGTATACTCAGCTAAACGACGGCCAACCAAGTACCAAAGAATTTAATCGGCACCCATTATCACATTTGAGGAGGAAGAGGAAGATGGAGTTTTGTATCCCAATGAAGACAATCTTATGGTAACCATGTTGGTTGCCAATTTTACTACATGTTGAATCCTCGACGACAATAGAAGCTCCGCGGACATACTGTTTTGACTGTTGCATCAACCTACAAGAAAAAGCTTTGCATGTTAGCCATTAATGTGCAGTGTAACATTATGTGTGTGGGGGCCACTTTGTGTTCACATTGGAGTTCTGCTTAAAATAGTCTAAGGCGCGTGTTTGGATGTCCAACTGATTCTAAAGTAAATTATATTGGGTTGGATTTGAGAACCAAACCCACCCTAATTGATGGGATGATGCTTGCATTAAACCTTTATTGCGGAACCAACCTCTGAAGCCCAGTTATACGGATCATAATTAAGAGAAGATTGTTTAGTTAAATAGAAAAATTAAATCTATGGGACAAAAGAATATGAACTAAATGATTAAATCCACACATTCTGATCACGACTTAATTATATATATGCTCGATTATATTGCGTACTACAGATTGTACTACATGATTAATTTGCATCTGTGTCAAATTTTGCATGCGATTAGTATATATATTCATTTAGGGTTTACTTGGATAGTGAGATGAGATTAGATGGTGAAAACTAAGATTTAAATAATATATTGTTAGATTAATATTATTTTAGATGAGATAAGTTAAGATAGTTTTAGTACTATCCGAACTGCAATATTTTAGTAACACATTGTCTCCCTAAAAGAAAACATTCATATCTGGTGCATTTTTGTAAAAAAAAGTTTTAGCAGCATACTGATTTTTTAAAATATTTTAAAATTGCATATTCGATTGTAGGGTGTTACAATTTTGTATCAGAGCCTAGGTCGAATCTGTGGATTGTTTTTTCTTTCTTTTCAAAATAAAGAGAGGAAAACCTTTTTTAAAGAAAAATCTATTTTAAAAGCATAGCAGCTTTTGAAAAAAAAAAAACGATGAAATTCTAGTGTTCTTGCCAAGCCAAGTTTTGCACTGTGTAAATATGCTATGACATTTTTTTTTAATCTTAAATGCATTTTGATTGAGCTTTTTTTTTTTACAAAAAAAATGCATATTAGAATAGCACAATTGCATTGCACTAGCGCGAAGACTTAGGCGATGACCTTTATGACGATTGGAACGAGGAAGACAAGGTGAAACCCTAGGCACTTTAGGACACGTTTGTTTCAGTTAGTTTTATTTTTCTATACGCTATTTTATTTTTAAGTTTTATTTTTAAGAATGTGAGAATTAGTTGGTGTTTTTAATAAACGTTTTCACAAGTTTTCCTTTAAATTTTCCTGTTTTCCTTTTAATAAAGATTAATATTTTTAGTAATATTTTAAATTTCAAGAACGGGATTTCTTTTAAGGGGTAGTTTGTAACATCCTAACCCAAAAATCAAGATTTAGAATTTTTATTTTTATTTATTATTATTACTATTATTTCTTTTTATTTTCGGATTTCTATTATTATTTACTTAAAATATGTTTTGAGATAGGATTTGTTTTGTGCCTTTTCTCATAACCGTGTTTCCTCAGCCGGTTTCTAGTCAGAATTATTTTTTGCTAAACAAACCATGATCATCTTAGCATTCCAATTTTGAAATGAGTCCCGAAAGTATATTCAAATCGAAACCCCTATCCTTTGTTCTAGATTCCTGTTTAAAATCAAATACAAACTTCAACTCAAACATTTCAAACTCAATCCTTCCGAGTCATTATCCGAACCCATCACCAATTCCAAATTTTCAAAAATCCCCTTTGTAATCAAAACCAACTCTCAACCAAATGCAAAAATGTATGCAAACAGTTCCAAAGAACCCAAGAAACCGTTACAAAGTGTATCCAAATTCAAACTCTTCTCTTCTTGTTTCTGCTTTCTAATAAAAAAGATCTCCTGATTACTCACATATTTTTCCTCCCCTTCATCTATAAATATCTATGAAGACCCTATGTTTTGCTCAACACAGAGCACACCCACATAGAGCATAGAATCATTACCAAGTCCTTGTCTTCAAACCAACCTTTGTGCACCCAAGGCACCCAAGGCCACTGAAAACCCCCCATAAAATTCCCTACTTTAGTCAACGAAAACAAAGCCCCTCTATGTTGCTCTTCAACCCACAGCCACCTCAAGGTGCTGGAGAACCATCCACCTACCCCATAAATCGCCAGTCACTACCTTCGATGAAGCCCTTGAGCTGCGTCGCTCCTTCTTCTTCACTCAGTGAGTTTGCACGACCGTTTTTTCCCATTCTCGAGCCCCTGTTCTTCTCTGGTTTTGGTCTAGCCGTTGACAACATGAGTAATGCTAGGGACAAATGGCGGACAAATGCCAATTGATCGAGCATGTTAATACAACGCACCGTTTTCATTTTCTTTAGTTTCGGATCTAATTATTCATTCCTCAACTCACAGATATTGTACAGCACACAGCTGACACCAAACACCACAGATTATCAATTAGCGTTTGTCCATCGTTTGTCTCTGACGTTTATCCCTAACATTTTTTAGACAACATTGACCCTTTTTATTTGTTTTGATTTCAATCCTTCCCAAAATGCCCCTCAATTGTTTCAATAATCTCAAACGGGCCTTGTTAAGACCCTTGTGCCAAGCTTCCACTTCTTTTCCTTAGTAGATTTTTTATTATTATTATAACGGACTTTTAGGCCAATCTCTTTTTTAGTTGGGCTTATTTTATTGAGATTTTGTTTTAAAATTGCTGGGGCCTGATTCTATTATTTTAAATAACCATTTTAATGTTTAAGTGAATTATTTTATGGATTGTTTTCCTCAATTAGGCCTTCAGCCTTCTTATTTTATAAAGGATTTTAAAGTATTTTAAATTATGTTTTAGTCAATTATTAAATTATCTTTATTTATGATTTAAAGTAATTAAAAATGCCATGATACGTTTTCTGGAAACTTAGTGATGATTAGTTTTCATATATGTTACAAGTTACGACGTGAGATTTTGAAAGCAGCATTAAGAGGTAAATAACATGATTATATTTTTTCACGCATGTATGGTAAATGACATGTTTTATAAAAAATATTATTGTGTATGGTCATCATTGGAAGTCTCCTTTTATATACCCTAGTCATGATAAAATCCATGCATGACTTATGAGAAGTTTATGCATTAAAATATTTATGAAATGCCATAATTTTATGCATTAAAATTATTTACAAAAATTCATAATTTTATGAGAGAGTTATGCATAAAATTATTTATGAAAGATCATGAATTTATGTGAGGAAGCATGCATCACGACATGTTATAAAAGTATGCGATTTTTTTAGAATCTATAATATGACAAGTATGCAAGTATGATATGATAAGATATGAAGCAACCTATATATGATATGATCGAAGACGGTACCTATGTATGAATATATTGCAATGTCAGGTAGTACATGCTGGTAGTGCACCTAGTATGTCTTCCTTATGTATGGATTCCATAACCTGCAACAACGGATGAAATCGAAATCTTTTTAGATTCGCTAATCCTAACTCATAGGGGTCAATAGTTGGTAACAGCCTATGATATGTGTTTTGCCCTTGACTCCCACTTGTGATTTGGTGGGTCTCGCGACATCAGGATGATGACCGCATATGTCACACACTCCATCGATAAGTGCTCCAAGTGTATGTACAACATACATTAGGTGTGCAAATAAAATACACGGACATAAAAGCTAGTACTAGAAAATTTAAAGGTTTACAACCCAAAAAGAATAATTATCTAAGAGGAGATTATACAGTCAATTGATGAAAAAAAAAGAAATAAAGAAATAAAGGACAACATTAGGGGATATAAATCCCACAATCACGGTCATCAATACATATCACTCCTCTGGCGAAACCTGTCTCTCGGGCTCAATCTCATCCTCTGCATCAAAATTTACGGTCCTATAATACAGAATCACAGGTGAGAGAAAAACCACCACGAGACAATGAAATCTCAGTGAATAACAAACAAATAACACTTCAAGCATTTAGGAAAACAACATACAGACAAGGCAATCAACATCCTCTCAACCACACATAAATAAAAATGACTAATCTGTCATTTTCCAGAAAGGAATGCATCCATCCGTATACGCTAAAAATCTGGTTTTTGGCCTACAACACAAGCCACAGATAACAACCGTGCATGTGACTTTGTAATGAGCGATATCCAGCTCTGCACACAGCGCGTACCATGACCATGCATCCTCTAGTCCTCGCTAGTAGAAGGGCCATGGAGTTGGCACGAGAACATTACCGTCTCATCCGATCTTGTTGTCGCCCAGCAACATCTCAGAGGATGTCACGTCAGTTTATTATGCTTCTAAGTAATCAGAAGAACTCTACCGAGATAATGCCTCATATCGACTTGGAGTTGTGACACACACGCATCCATATCCATATGTTATTCCAACAATAACATGACAACATTGCACAGTTAAATGCTTACAACAAGTTAATAAAGATGCATATGCATGATAAACAGTTATTGGATGGTATGGCAATGACACCCAAAAGCAACCATAACATTAAACATAATTACATCCAATACTCAATTTACAATCAACCAAACTACGGGGTGATCCCATTCTCCATTTATTGGTCTCGGGCCCAACCAACCTACTCCGATTTTAATTATTAATAATTAACGAACACTTCAGGCTGAAAATAAATGTTAGCATATAATTATTAATCAAATAAAATCTCAAATCGCATTGGACGGCTAATCACAACGCAGTCGGATAATTTCTGGAAGAACGCGAGCGTCTAGATACGGTCTCGCGTATCGACAAGCGAGCACGTCGCTATGTTGCCTACAATGCACCAACATTAATAAAAATAATATTTTTAACAAATAATAAATATGAAAGGGTTGGCTCACCGAGGGGTTGTTTAAGGCAGTGGTGCAACAGAGGGGCAAAGCCGACTAAGAAAACAACGATGGCAAAGAGGTTTCTTAAGCTCTCGGATTAGGGGTCTTTCTGGGCTTAGGGCATGGGTTTTTCACGCGATGGATTTTAAGGTGACCACGAGACCTTCCTAAAGGCAGTACCAAGTGGAGGCTTTCAGCGGTGCACAGTAGTACATGAGGCGAAGAAAGGGAAAAAGTAATATCTACTAACACCAAGGGCTACGCAAGGAGGAGAGGAACTCAAAATCACAACTGGGTTATAGAGGACGTGTCTAAGGGATGGTTTTAAGGGAATGGGGCTTGGCCTATTTATAGGCCGAGTTGAGCTCTTGGACATCGCAGTCCATGCTGCAGTTGGTGGGAAAAATAGTGCAGGGTCTCCATAAGACTACCGCGTGGTACACAAGAGCTAGCAAAGACCTTCGCGTGCTGCCATGGCTGAGATTTCCAGCCCTTTTTCAGAAGAAAAACCAGGGGAAAACAGGGGGTAGCACGCAGTTTTGGGGAAAAGGAGAAGGGATGCAAGCTCGGCATGGCCAAGTACTCTCGCTGTGGGACGCGTGGTGAGGAGAAGATGTTGGTAAGGGACAGTGATGCAAAGTGAAGGTCACGAGTACAAGCAGAGAAAGGAGAAAACAGGGAGAAGAAAATGAAGAAGGAGGGGGTGGCTGAAAAGAAAGTGATGAAACCCCAAGGGTTTCACTTAAACCGAACACCAAATGACGTCATTTTAGGAGGTATGGGCTAGGTTTTAATTAAATGCTAGGTCTCACACACTCAAACACCAGCCCACACAAATGAGTAGATCCATAAAACACAACCCAAACAACACATAACAAACACAAAAGACTAGCCCATTCTGAAAAATAATTAATTTAAATTCAACAACTCATCATATTAAAATAAATCCCACATAATAAAATAAGAGAATATTAATTCCAAACATTAAAATAGATACACCACAATAAAATAATAAAAGAAAAATAAATAAATCAACATTTAAACATATGAATATCCAAATAATATTAATAGCAATATAATAGATCCAACATTAATCCCAACAATTAATACATATAAAATACAAGGGCAATAAAAATAACGAGATCTCACAATATGGGCATGTGAGTAGCTTGATGGTTCAAAAATTTCAACCACAATATGAAGGGCTTTAATGGGATGTTTAGAGGAATAGAAAACGAGATAATCTGTGAATTATTTGGGTCGTGATGAACCTGTTAGGGACTTGGTGACTATGCGAAATTCAATGGGCAGGGTGTGCTGTGTAGTGGCTATGTTAGGAAGGGATTGAGGATTAGTCTGTTGAGGTAAATTAGGCTCATCTGTGTCCAAGTTTGACACTTCATTTGTGGATGGCATTGTAGGTTAGGTTGGGCCAGATTGAGGAAGAATTAGCAAAGGGCTTTGCTCAGTTGAGTTATTACTACAAGATCGAGTAATGGGGGACTTTTAGCAGGAAAAACTTTTTCATCAAACACAACATGCCTAGAGAGATAAGTGTTCCTCGATATGTGATCATAGCACTTGTATCCATTGTGCTGTGTTGAGTAGCCTAATAAAATACAAATTTTACTCCTATAGGCTAACTTGTCATGAGCGTAAGGCCGAAGTAATCGATAACACGCACAACCAAATACACAAAATTTAGAATAGTCTGGTTCCTTTCCAAAGAGTATAAGATAAGGAGACTTGATTTGTAACACAACTTTTGGAAGACGATTTAGAACACTACCGTTGAGAAGGCATCAACCCAGAATTTCACAGGGAGATTGCTTTGAACAAGCATAGATAATCCCAAGTCCATTATATGCCTATGCTTTCTCTCGGCATAGCGAAAGCATGGTGGGCCCATAACCCAAAGGCCACAGGATCGAACCAGACTATGATACTATAAAAGAGTGAACAGGCACAATGTAGAAAAACAGACTGCAGGTCAATGCACACGTTTGTTGTATATTCTATTCATAGATAATTATGAATATGTAAGAGCTGTTTATACAAGGAAAGTTTACAGATTTACAGGATGCTAAACGTAAGCAAATCTTAAACAAAACAATTCAAAAATACATGGAGGGAAAGGCTAAATATCCGTAACGGAAATAATATAATCATCCCATATTGGTTTACACGACAACGGCTCCACTGATTTATCACTTTGCTCAGCGGTGTCGTTTAACAGTTTATATACCTAATCAGATATCATCTTCAGATTTAATTATAAGATGAAATAAGACTACTTTGGTATAACTTTTCATCAAATTGTTATTATTGTAATAAAATAGCTAGCTGGACACTAGGGACAAAGTAGTGTAAATTTAATAAACTAAACTGTACTTCTTCACAAATTTAAGTCCGAACACCATGTCTCTCTTTCCTAATAGTATTGCCATGCCAAGTGGTAAACGTTGGATTTTGTCCTTGGGGAATATCTCCTCTGCAATTGTTACGCTTTCTATTTTAGCAGCATAAAAAAAATGGTCGTGCAGTCTAATTTGGTTAATTCATTCTTCTTATCCAACATTTCGATCAGGGGTGATAGAATTTTTGTTGATATATTTGTATTTTTTCAAACTTGTTGTTGATGCGATTTGTTTGCGTTGTTCAAGCCACTAGCAAGGTATCTCTTTCTTGGACTTCCAAGTGTATAAATTTTATGTCATACCATCAAGATGAGTAAGTCAAGCTGAGTCTACTATTCCAAATAAGTCGATGATGATTCTAGAGATCACAAGGCATAAGTGGAAGAGGAGAGCTAGGGGTTAGTAGCAAAATAGTGAAAAGGGGCCCATGATTCCTTATGTTACAAGGAAAAGGAAAACATATGACAACAATGCAATTATGGAAGGGGAAGATAACTTAGAACCAAAAGGAAAGAAGGTAATGGGGGAAAATGTAATTAATATATCGGCGAAGGCTATGAATCAGCCCCGCTAGGAACAATGAGGCTCCTAAGTTGGAACTGCCGAGGGATTGGCAACCCTTGGACAGTTAGGGACCTTAATTTGTTAATTAAGGCCCAAAAGCCTAGTATTCTATTTCTAATGGAAACTAAGTTGCACAATATTAAGATAGAAGTTATAAAATTTAGATTGGGTTTTAGTAGTGTGTTTGCAGTGGAGGGAAGGGGAAAAAGGGGAGGATTAGCATTGTTTTAGAATCAAGATGTCAAGCTGAGAGTTCAGTCCTACACTTAGAGACATAGAAATGCATGGATTGATGAAGAGAAGTTCTCTTGGATGTTAACTTGCTTCTATGGACATCCTGAAACAAGCAAAAGATATCAATGTTGGAGTATCTTGAAACACTTGAAGCTTCAGAACCCTAGAAGATCGTTGTGCATAGGTGATTTTAATGAGCTATTGTATCATAATGAAAAGGTGGGAGGAGCAAAAGAGAGGAAAAACAAATGGAGTCTTTTAGAGAAGTGTTGCATGGAAGATTAACAAGAGAACAGATCACACCTTCATAAAGGAAAGACTTGACAGAGCTATAGCTAATGATGATTGGTTCTTAACTTTTGGAAGAGGAGAGGTGCAAGTTACGCCAAATTCCACTTCTGACCACTTCCCAATTTTGATGTATATAGAGAACAAGAAAAAGGAGTTTTATCAGCCAGGAAAAATTAGAAGATATGAAGATTGATGGGCTCTTTTGCCAAATTGTGAAGCGGTGATTCAGAATGAATGGAAACGAGAGAGAACTACAAATGGGGGCCTCCAGAAAAGAAAAGAAAAATTAGAGAGATACTTAAAGATGTTACAAGAGTGGAGTTACAAGAAAGAAAAAGGAGCAAAATTGAGCATGAACTAGAAGACAAACCAAATATAGCACCTACAACAAACAGTGAATGTAGATACAGTGCAACTGTTAAAGCGGATTCAACAAGAGAGAAATGAGATGCTAGAAAGAGATCACCTAAATTGGAAACAAAGAGCCAAAGTGACATGGCTCCAACAAGGAGATAGAAACACAAGGTTTTACCACTTCTCTACAAAGATTTGTTACAACTTCAAAGCCTACAAATATAGACAATTTCTTGGATGCCACTGAGATAAGAGTAACATAGCACATGAATGATAAATTATTGGCTCCTTTTAGCAGAGAGGAAAATAAAGCAGCTATTTATCAAATGGGCCCTTATAAAGCTCCTGGCCCTGATGGCTATGGAGCATGTTTCTACCAAAGATACTGGTCTATGGTGGGGGAGGAAATTAGTGAAGCTATTATGGCTTTCTTGCAGTTAGATTAAGACATGTCAATGATCAATCAGACTCATCTAGTGCTAATTCCCAAGAACAACAATCCAAAAAACATCTCAAAGTACAAACCAACAAGTCTATGCAATGTGATATATAAGATTGTTACAAAAATATTAGCCAACCGTATGAAAGAAGTGATGCCTGCCATAATTTCTCAGAATCAGAGTGCTTTTGTCCTAGGGAGAATAATTTCATATAACATTGTGGCTGCATACGAGACTCTTCATACAATGAAGAATAGATTACATGGAAAGAGAGGTTATATGGCCATGACATTAGACATTAGCAAAGCTTGTAACAGGATTGAATGAGAATTTTTAATGGCTGCCATGATTAAAATGGGTTTTGATTAAAGATGGACAGATATGATATGTATAGGTGCATTTCCACTTCATCCTTCTTTGTGTTATTGCATGGAGAGGCTAAAGAAAGTTTTAAACCATCGAGAGGGCTGAGACAAGGCTGCCTCCTCTCCCCTTTTCTGTTTATCATATGTACAAAAACATTATCTGCTAAACTGAAGCAGGCTGAACAAAGGGGATTGATTTCAGGGGTCCCATTAGCAAGAGGCAAAGTTAGGATGAGTCATGTTTTCTATGTTGATGACAGCTTAGTATTTTGTAAGGCTTTTGGAAAAGAATGGGTTGAATTAAATCAAGTATTGATCAGGTATGAATAGGCTTCGGGACAGCAGCTAAATAAGGAAAAACATCGTTTCTTTTCAGCTCTAATACCAATACTCTCACAAAGAAATACATCATGGAGATTGCTGGTTTGAGAGCTTCCACTAACCTGGGTAAATACTTGGGCTTGCCATCATTAATTGGTAGAGTAAGAGTTAGAGAATTTCAAGGAATTTTGGAGAGGGCCAGAAAGAGGTTAGAAGATTGGAAGAATAAGTTCATCTCAAAAACTAGAAAAGAAGTACTAATTAAGGTAGTCATAAGCTATCCCAACTTATTGCGTGAGTGTGTTCTCTCTCCCATCAACTATTTGTAAAAAACTTAATGCACTAGAGGTAGATTTCTGGTGGGGAGTTCAAGGAAACAACTCCAAAGTGCACTGGAAAAAAATGGGAAGTAATATGTAGAAGCAAATCTGAGGGAGGATTAGGCTTCGAGATTTAGAGAGCTTTATCCAAGCTCTACTTGCCAAGCGAGTGTGTAGAATTATCAAGAATCCAGAATCATGGCAGAAAAAATTATGAAAGCTTGCTATTTTCCTAACTCCTTAATTTTGCAGGCTAAGCTTGGATCCAAGCCATCATTTGTCTGGAGGAGTATACATGCCGCTATCAACCTGTTACAAAATGGTTACATATGGCGAGTGGGAAATGGGGAGAAAATCAGTATTTGGAGAGACAAATGGATTCCAAGACAAGATAATAGAAGTCTTCAATTGCATGGAACTGAACTACCAGCAGAATCAAAGGTGGCAGATTTAATAGATCAATCTTGCAAATGGTGGGATATTCAACTCCTCAGGAACAATTTTAGTGAGGCAGAAGTCCAAGAAATTATTTAGATACCTGTGTCACAAGGCAACACTGAGGACAAGATAGTATGGCAAGGCACAACTGATGGAGAATTCTTGGTGAGAAGTGCTTATCATAGATAGGTTCAACTCCAAAATAGAAAAATTGGAGAATGCTCACAGAAAAATGAAATGGATGAATTGTGGAGGCTGATATGGAAATGGCAGATTAAAAATTCTAGAAAAATTTTTCTATGGAGAGCATGTAAAAATGCTCTGCTCACAAAACAAAACTTATACAAAAGAAAAATCACAGAGGATCCCTTGTGTCCTATTTTCCTAGCTACAATTGAAACTCCAATACACACACTATGGTCTTGTCCTGCCGCACAAGATGTGTGGAGCCTATCTAGCAGGAAAATCTAGAAAGCTGCTACAACAGAGGAAGATTTCGATTCTCTCCTTCTATCAATGGCTCACAGAATAGGAAAAGAAGATATGTGTTGTTTTGCAGAAATAGCTAAATCCATCTAGAGCAGAAGGAACAAATGGGTTTTTGAAGCAACTTTCCAATCACCAAATGAAGTCATTAGTAGAGCACAACAGGCCAATGAAGACTATAAGCAAGCACAAATGCTAGTAGACAGAGAGAAATTTATGGCAGCAATCAAGCTTAATGTGGAGAGTTCCAGCTCAGAATTGGCTTAAGGTTAATTGGGACGTGGCTATCAAGGAAGCAGATCATAAGATTGGAGTAAGAGTGGTGATCTAAGAATGTGACGGACAGGTTTTATTCACCCAAATGAAACCAATCAATTTTTGCTCTGAGCCACTAATAGCAAAGGCAAGAGGACTGGTATATGTTACCATATGATGTAGAGTTATAACTAAACAATGTGCTAATAGAAGGAGACTCAAGTCAAGTTATTTTGGAAATGCAATAGTACAAGGATCACGAGTCAAGCATAAGTTGTCTTATAGAGGATGCTAAAGAAGCATGAAAGCTAGTGCAATGGGACATCCAACATGTGAAAAGAGAAGCTAATAGAGTCGCCCACCTATTAGCTCAAAAAGCTTTAGCATTAGATTAAGAAGTGTTTGTAGATATAGCTTACATCCTGAGAACTTATTACTTGTAGTGATGAACTAATTTTGGATGAAACTTTTTTTTTTTTTTATTATTTATTTTCTGTTCATATGAATTGATATATTTCTTTCGGCATTAGTACAAGTTCATGGCAAAGAAGTACTGTCCTCCTTCAATCCCTCACGAGTATTTCCAAGAACTAAGCAACTAGAAATGGACATTGATCAGTGTTCCAACTAGAACAGAGTAGTGGTGTGTCTATGGTTGTATATTCAAGCGATTCTCTCATCGTACCGTTTTTCTTATAAATATAAACTCATATCTTGTATCGTGTTCTTGAATTGAGTTTTCAAAGTATAGTAAGATTCAAAGTATAGTAAGATTCAAAGTATATACCCGAAGTGGTTTTGACTTTTATGATAAGTAATGATTTTGTTAATGGGTACTGAAAGCTTTAATAAAGTATAAAATGAATAATGTTGGGAGTGATGAATAAATAGGGGGTTGGGTGAGACAAGTTGAGATGGGATGAAAGTTAAAAATTAGATAAATTATTATAAAATTATTTTTTTAATATTAATATAATTTAAAATTTTAAAAAAATTAAATTATTTATTTTATTTTATGTAAAAACTTAATAAAATTATAATAATTGCATAAGTTAAAAAAGTTTTTGTAAATGTAATTTAAGTTTGGCTAGGATTAGATGAGTTTGTATTTGAATTTGAATTAAGGATAAATCTAATTTTAATAGGACCCTAACTTGTTATCCGATAAGGATGAAGTGGTTGAGTTTGAATTGTAACTCTTATCCAATCTTGTTTAAGTTATAAGATAAGGGTCTACAAGAGTCCTATGTATATTATGAGTTAAAGAGTCAACTAAATGGATAAAATTCAAATTTCAAATGAAAAGACCGAAAACTGATCAGAACTCGGAATTAACTAGTGGAAGTGATCCAATTCAGGTTGTTAACAAACTGTTAGCAATGCAGCAGACTAGGACTCTAGATAAGCTCAACGGCAAACTTATACTCCAACACAAGCACTACACCACTGCATTGCCTATGTATAGAGGAGTTGGCTGAGAGGTTTATTGAACACTTAAAGAGCACAAACGACAAGAGTGAAGAGCTTGAAGATCTAGGTATAACTTCAAGTGATTGTGTGAGTGGAAAATGCTTGAATGAAGGATTTTTCATAAGGCTTAATCCGTGGGATTGAGTGAGAGCATACTCCAAGGGGGAGTAGTTGTGATCGTGTTCAACCACTGGATTTTCCAGTTGGAAAGGCAATGATTGGAGAGTGTCAGATGTTCTGGTTACCTACTATAGTAGAAGACAAGTGGGCCGCTTGTTTTGGGTAAATGTGTTGGGTTACAAAGGTTATATAAATTTTTTACTCGTAAAACTTTCAATCAATAAAATTAAATTTCTTGGATTTGGTTGCCCCGTAGGGTTTTACCTTTGAGAAGTTTTTCAAAGGGTTTTCTTTCGTAACTTAATAATTGTGTTAATGCTTTTAATCTTTTATGTTGGTTATTAATCTTTTCTAATAGTTTTTGTCAAGCGTTCATGTGTGTATTTATGAGTATTTGAATAATTTCAATTGGCATCAAAGAGTGGTTCACTCAATCTGAGTGTGATCCGTTCCCCTAGGAGATCATAGCGACACTATAATCACCATCATACTTCAATGGAGATAACTATGCCTACTAGACAGTAAGGATGAAGGCATTTTTAAAGTCACTCAATGAGCAAGTCTGGCACTTAGTACAGACAAAATGGACTAAGCCTAAAATACCTATAAAAGAATGGACCAAAGAACAATCAAGTAGCTGTAATTGGAACAACGAGAACCTAAATGCCATCTTCATGGCAGCTTCTCCTGTTGAATTCAAGAAAATATCCATGTGTGAAAAATTCAAAAATGCTTGGGATATCTTGGAAACCACACATGAAGGGACCAAAAAGGTTAAAAATTCCAAATTACAATTATTAACATCAAAGTTTGAAGAGATAAAAATGCTGGATGTTGAAATGTTTAATGAGTTTTATGCTAAACTAAATGATATTGTTAATTCTAGGTACAATCTCGGTAAGAAGGTAGAAGAGGCACGAGTTGTGAGAAAAATCCTTAGATTTTTGCTTGAAAGATTTCGACCAAAGGTAATAGCCATAAAAGAAAGTAAGGATTTAGACACAATTCGGGTAGAAGAACTGGTAGAATCTTTGCAAACTTATGAATCTACTCTTCCACAACAAAAGAAAGGTAAGTCCATCGCACTCAAAATGACTAAGGATGAAAATCAATCTGATGATGAAAATTTGTGCAATGATGACTTATCTCTTGTAGCCAGAAAATTAAAAAAATCCATGTTTAACAAAAAGAATGCTGACAAGATGAAAAAAGAAAAAAATTTCACTAAAAATAATGAATTTGAATAATGGAATAAAGACAAAATTGAGCCTAACGAAAAAGTACAATGTCATGAGTGCTCTGGATTTGGACATATAAGAATGGAATGTCCAAATTATAAAAGAAAGGCAAAAGTTATGAATACTACTTTGAGTGATGATTCTGAATCTGGAAGTTCAGATACGTCCTCTGATAATGATACTGCTTTTATTCCCTTTTCTGCTTCTATTACCAATTGTGCTGACATGAGTAAACAATGTGCTGACGATGGTGTGTCTATTTGTGATACTGATTCTGATGTTGCCACAGAAATTACTGATCATGAATTAAGTATGCAAAAAGCATATGAGGACTTATGTGGAGACTTTGTGGAACTTCAAAAGGTAAATAAGCAGTTGTACAAAAACCTAACCATCATGGAGAATGAGAAGAACAATTTGGTGGAGGCACTAAGGTTGACGGAGGTGGAGGTGATAAGATTGCGGGCACAAAAAGAGGAACTGGAAAGGATGTTAGCAACTTGTTAGGAAAAGACATCCACACAAAACTTAATGAACTGTTGAGAGTTCAAAGAGATAGTACTGACTGCACAGGTTTGGGAGACAATGCTTCCAAAGATTTACATCTTAAAGCATCTGCTGCCTCTACATCCAAAGGTATTACTTTCATAAAAGGAAGTAATGTAGAAAAAATCCCAAAGAAACCTGTGAACAAGGGAAAATAAAAAATGTTTCCTTCAAGTAAGTTCAAAGGTATGTTTGTCTCAACTTTTCATTTTTGTGGAATAATTGGACACACTAGGACAAATTGCTTCAAGCTTAGACAAGAAAAAGAAAAGGAAAACAAGAATAAGCATTCAAGTAAGGGGATGAATTTAGAAATCAAAGTGGACAATTTGACTAATAAAATAAACTCCCTAGGTAAGAAACTTGGTGAACTATCCAAATTGTGTTTTTCTAAAAACATGAATAATTCAAATAGTAGAATCAAATGGGTTGTGAAAGAAAAGGCCGTATGTCTAGTTGCATACACAACACTCAAAGCAATGGACACTAACATGTACCTAGATAGTGCATGTTTTAGACATATGTTAGGAGACAAATGGCTGTTTAAAAAGATTGAGCCCAAAAGTGGAGGATTCGTACTTTTGGTGACAGGAGTACAACAATAGTGGAAGGAAAGGAAAGTGTAGAAGTTCCTGATTTGCCTATTTTTCACAATGTCTTATTTATTAATGGCCTAAAATCCAATTTTTTAAGTATTAGTCAGTTTTGTGACAACCATCTTTCTGTGTAATTCTCAAAGGATGAGTACAAAGTCTATGATAATGTAGGAAAATGGATCTTGAAGGCCACAAGAACTATTGACAACTGCTATGGTGTTAGTTCTATAAACACAATGCATTGTCATAGGGTAGAGCTGGATGAAACCGAGTTGTGGTACCACTGACTAGGCCATATCAATTATAGGGACATGCAAAAGATTTCCAAGAAAGAAGTTATCCGTGGATTGCCTAAAATGTTGAAAAACAAAAAGGTGGTGTGTGGAGCTTGTTAGGAAGGAAAGAAGACTAGGTCATAACATAGAATAATTGTGGACATGCTGATCGAGAGAGCACTTGAATTGTTACATATGGATCGCATAGGTCCCATGCAAAATGTAAGCCTTGGTGGGAAGAAGTAAATAATGGTCACTATTGATGATTACTCAAGATATACTTGAATCATTCTGTTGAGAGACAAATTTGAGACTTTTGAGCTTGCTAAGAAATTGTTCAAACGGATACAAACAAAGAAGAATTCTACTATCTCTTGTATTCGTAGTGATTATGGCAGAGAGTTTGAAAATACTAAATTTTCTTCTTTTTGTGATGAACAGGGAATGCACCAAGAGTTTTTAGCCTTAATCACACCACAACAAAATGGAATTGTGGAGAGAAAAAATAGGGCAATATAAGAGATGGCTCGAACCATGCTAAGGAATAAGAAGATGGCTTTACACTTCTGGGGAGAAGTTGTCAACACTACTGGACACATACTAAACCATGTGGTTTTCTATCCAGATACCAAACTCACCCCCTATGAGTTATGGAATGGAAAGAAACCCACAGTTAAGTATTTTAAAGTGTTCGGGAGTACTTGCTATATTTTGAGAAATAGAGAAAGCACTCACAAATTCAACAATAAGAGCTATGAAGGAATATTTCTTGGATAATCATCAAATAGTAAAGTGTACAGAGTCTACAATTTATGGACCAAGACAATTATGGAGTTTGTCAATGTAGTTGTGGATGATGATTCTAAAGAGATGACCATGAAAATGAGCCATCTACAAGGATCACTCACAATCATCCAAAGGAGAATATCCTTGGTGATCTGAATGAAGGTATGATATTGAGAAAAAGAATTTTAAATCAAGTCTCATATGTTTGCTATTTGTCTCAGGTGGAACCTAAAAAGTTGGAAGAAGCTCTACAAGATGAAAGTTGGGTCAATGCCATGAACGAGGAGTTGCATCAATTTGATCGAAATCAAATCTAGGAGCTAGTTCCAAGATCGGAAGATCACAAAATTATTGGAACCAAGTGGATCTTCAAAAACAAATCTAATGAACATGGAACTATTGTTCGGAATAAGGCAAGGTTGGTAACACAAGGATACACGCAAATCGAACCAATTGACTTTGACAAGACCTTTACTCTAGTTGCCCATTTGGAATCTGTTCGTATTTTGTTTAGTAATTGCTAGCCATTTAAATTTTAAACTCTATTAAATGGATGTTAAGAGTGTTTTTTTTTTAATGGCATATTAAATGAAAAAGTATATGTTAAACAAACAAAAGGGTTTACTAATCATTTGTTCCCTGACCATGTTTTCAGGTTAAAAAAGCCTCTTTATGGTCTAACGCAAACACCCTGAGCATGGTATGAGAGACTAACTAAATACTTGCTTTAAAATAACTTCATACGAGGACAAGCTGACCGAACACTCTTCTTAAGGAAATCTGGTAAGCATCTACTCATTACTCAAACTTATGTAGATAACATAGTGTTTGAATCTACTATTGACAAACTCTCACATGAATTTTCACAAAAAAAAAAAAAAAGAGTTTGAAATGAGTATGATTGGAGAACTAAATTTCTTTCTTGGAATCCAAATTAAACAAACTTAAGAAGGAATATTTATTTCTCAATTTAAGTATGCCAAAGATCTTGTTAAGAGGTTGGGCATGGAAGGGAAGACACATGCTTGCACTCCAATGAGCACATCGGTTAAAATTTCCTCAGATGCTTTTGGTAAGAATATTAATCACACTTTTTATAGAAGCATGAAAGGTAGTCTTCTCTATATTACTGCTAGCAAACTTGATATTTCATTCAGTGTAGATGTATGTGCACGGTTTCAAGCGAATTCGAAAGAATCACATCTCATAGCAGTAAAAAGAATCTTGCAATACCTAAGTACTATGGTCAACTATGACATATGGTATTCTAGAGATTCTAATTTGAGTCTAGTTGGCTACTCTGATGCTGACTGGGTCGGTAATACTAACGAAAAAATAAGCACCACTGGTGGCTACTTTTACATTGGTAGCAATTTGGTAGCATAGATGAGTAATAAGCAAAATTCCATCTCCTTGTCTACTATTGAAGTCAAGTACATTGCGATTGGTCGTTGTTACATTACGATGGTCTATTGTGACAACTCTAGTGCCATTAGTATCTCAAAAAACCTTGTGAAACATTCTTGAACCAAACACATTGATATAAGACATCATTTTATAAGAAACTTGGTTGAATTGAAAGTTGTGTCCTTAGAACACATTAACACCAAACACCAATTGGCAGATTTGTTCACCAAACCTTTAGATGATCTAAGATTTGAGTTTCTTAGGAAATCCATTGGTGTGTGTGACATGCCTTGATGTTTTGCTTAAAATCTCTCATGTTGCTAACATCTTGCAAGGTACAAGCTATACGAGTACACCAAGTCTTCTAGCGTGTGGCTTTAATTTTGGTGCACAAATATGAAATACATGACCATACAAGAATTCTTCTCTCTGCACTGTGAGGAGTCAAAATCTAACCTTTTAACAAAATGCTGACAACATGCAAATACTCATAAAAACGCACAAAGATAGGGCGAGTATTTGCCTTGAATTGATTAATAAAAGTTGAACCTAGTACCAAATTAAAAAGATTTTCTCTTTTCATGCATTAAGGTTGATTTTTATAGAAAAGTCGAGTGTTCAAAAATCATTACAAAAAAAAAACGAACACTTATGCATGGATCTAAGCTCTAAAAGTCCTTGTAGAAAAAATCGTTGCTTCAATCATTATGGAAAAAGATGGGCAATACGAAATGGACAATTAGAGTAAAAATGGCTTTATGCCTGAAATGAGTTGCTTTTTTCGGTGTCTAGGCCCTAGCATAAAGTTTGACTTTTAAGGAAAGTTCACCCTTCTTGTAGCAAAATTGAAACAATTCTAAAAGAAAAGGGAAGTAACAAAAAAAAAAGGGAAGGAAAAATTTGGAAAGTTTTTTCTCCTCATACACACACGAATTCTTGGCAGGTCATCAATTAAGATAAGTGCTCAATTGTGAAGACTGAACAATAAGGAATGCATCTCCTAAAACAAAGCTTGGACATTGAAAATACTAAAAAAGGCCCAAATTTTGTAGTTGGAAAAGACATGAATTTTCTTTTAGTTTTATTTTCGTATTCTTTTATATGTTGTTTTAAAGAAAAATGTTGAAAAACACAGAAAAATGGGCATGAAACTCGATTGTTTAGAGGAAAACTGCTTCACCACATGTGAAACTTGAGGGACCCACGTCCATGGCACGTCCTTGATAGGAAGTTCCACCATCCCATCCTCCAAAAGTAACAGACGAAGGGTTTGTTCCATTAAAAGGGATGGGAAGTTCCACCATGCCATCCTCTAAAAGTTCACAGCCTCTAACATTTGTAAGCAAGGAAGCTCAGATTGCGTACAAAACTGTGTTCTCCAAGCGAAATGTCCTTAGAGAACAAGAGGTAACTTTAAATGAAATGGACAATCCTGATTTCGAATTTCTAGCACATATTTCTGCAAACCGTGAGATTACATTGAGATGGTAAGGGAATTTTATGCCAATGCTCAACTGAGTGTTGACAATAATTTTATTACATCCATAGTTAGGGGTGTGGATGTACTTATCACTCGTGAGATTATCATAGAGTTTTATGCCCTACTGAATGTGAAAAATCCAGGTTTTCCATATGGAGGAATGGGAACCTCATCTAAGGCACAAATGGAAGATTTTTTGTGTGGACCTAACACTCTTGATTGGCCTTCAAAGTCACGTAGACTCTCCATGAAGTCTATGCTCCCTGCATATAGATTTTTGGCCAAAATAGTGCTGGCAAATTTGTGGCCTATAACTCAACATACTAAGCTTACTATTGAAAAGGCTCAATTCATGTATGCCCTTGTTAAAGGTGTCCCCATAAATCTTCCTTCTCACATCATTGATGTGATCTCCAAGGCGAAATCTGATATGTCTGACAAAGAAAATCTGCCATTTGGGGGTCTCATTTCTAAATTGGCCCAAAATGCTAAAGTTCCCTTGAGGAACACAAAAGTCACAGTAAAAACGTTTGGGAATATCTCCTCTCAAACTGTCACAAAGTCAGAGGCTGCTATATGTGGAAAAAAGAGAAGTCAGATGAAACATCCACGTCCACTCTTCCTCCCCAAGGACCATCCACAGAAGTACTTGAACTTCTTCAAGTTCTACAGACTAAATTTGACTCTTTTGTGAAAAAAATGGGAAGAAAAAATGGGGAGATTTGAACAAATACTACTAGACCAATAAGAAGAAATAGTGAAGGTCAATGATAGATTGTAGGAGGTAGTCTTAGATGTAGATCAAATGCTGAAGACAGTAAATCTACCAGAAGATGTGGAGTACTCTAACTGATTTGTTGACCAAACAAGGGGGAGAAAGGGGATGAAGCTGATTGGAGATAAAGCATATTGTCAGCAAAGGAGCAATAACAGGGGAGTGCAGACAACGTGCTGATAACTACCACCACGACCAACTTAAAATTTTTTTTTTTGAAAGTTTTGAAAGTTTTTTTTTTTAGTTTGATATGTAATTTGAACAATGATGCGTTTGCTTTCTTTTCTTGCTATTTTTGAACTCTTACTTGTGGTTTGCGACATAAGATCTTTGCTGGTGGTTGGTTAGTTGTTTTTGCAGATTAAATCATATTCATCCAATATATGTTTTGTCATCAAATTGGCCAAAGGGGGAGATTGTAAATGTAATTTAAGTTTGGCTAGGATTAGATGAATTTTTATTTGAATTTGAATTAAAGATAAATGTATTTCTAATAGGACTCTAGCTTGTTATCTGATAAGAATGAAGTGGTTGAGTTTGAATTGTAACTCTTATCCAATCTTGTTTAAATTGTAAGATAAGGGTCTACAAGAGTCCTATGTATAACGAGTCAAAGAGTCAATTGAAGGGTTAAAGATTCAAGTTTCAAATGAAGATTTCAAATGATCAGAACTTAAAATTAACCAGTGGAAGTGATCCAGTCTAGGTTGTTAGCAAACTGTTAGCAACGTAACAGACTAGAACTCTAGATAAGCTCATTGTCAGACTTCTATTCCAATACAAGCACTGCACCATTACATTGCTTATTTATAGAGGAGTTGACTGAAGGGTTTATTAAACACTTCAAGAGCACAAACAACAAGAGTGAAAGAGCTTGAAGTTTGGGTAAAACTTCAAGTGACTTTGTGAGTGTAAAATACTTGAGTGAAGGATTTTTCATAAGACTCAATTTGTGGGATTGAGTGAGTGCATACTCCAAGAGGGAGTAGCTGTGATCGTGTTCAACTACTGGAGGTTCTAGTTGGAAAGACAAAAATTGGAAAGTATCAGAGGTTTTGATTACTTACTATAGTAGAAGACAAACGAGTCGCGTATATTGGATAAAGGTGTCGAGTTACAAAAGTTTTGTAAATTGTTTACTTGTAAAACTCTTAATCAATAAAATTGATTTTCTTGAGTTTGGTTGCTTGTCGGATTTTACCTTTGAGGAGTTGTTTAAAAGATTTTCCTTCGTAACCAAATAATTGTGTTAATGCTTTTAACACACGTGAATGCTTGAAAAACACTATTAGTATAGATTAATAACCAACATAAAAGATTAAAAGCATTAACACAATTATTTGATTACGAAGGAAAATCTTTTGAACAACTCCTCAAAGGTAAAATTTGACAGGCAACCAAACTCAAGAAAATCAATTTTATTGATTAAGAGTTTTACAAGTAAACAATCGACTCGTGTGTATCCACATACTCGGGACCTTTCCACAAGAATAAAATTTGTCTTTTCTTTATTCCATCTAACTCGTTCTTTACTTGTGTCATATGTGTAATACCTGGGACCTTCTGTCTCTAGCTCATCTTTTCGTTTCTCTTTATCTCAGCTTCGCCAGCTCGCACGATGCCACCGTTGCCGATCTTGGTTTGACTGCTTGGAACGACGTTCCTATGCCCTGCTTCTCTCACACGGTGGCCTTTATATTTGTTGGTAAGCTCCCGCTCAAATGCTTCTGGTTCTACACTTTATGTTGCTTTGAGAACAACTAATGTTTTGAATACCATACCGGTAGAGTTACCCGTCAAAGTATTGGAATAAAATATTTTGGTATTGGTACCATTTCAAAATTGTCTATATATAAAAAAAATTATATATATAAATTATATATTAAAGTAATAGTTAATATATGAATAAACTATATATATAAATATATAAATGTAAATAGTTTAGTCTGAAGTGGGGTAAAAAAATAGCAAGACATGAAAAAAAAAAGATAAAAGGTCAAAATTTGGTACAACCAAAACACAAGCCAAAATGTTGGCTGATACAGCCAAAATATCTGTCGAAACGAAATAGCAATTTTTTTGTAATAGATAACTGGTCGGTACGACATATTTTGGTAATAACTGTTTTGCTGTAATAGATAACCAACCGGTACGGTACGAAATTAAAAATTATGAGCTCAACTCTCAATCTAAATAGGGCCATCATGTTATCGGGTTGTGGGTGGACATTTTATTAATAGTGGATTTGATCTTAACTTGGGCTTAGTTTTCTGCTAGTGGGCCATCCTTGATTATACAAGGATGGGTATTCTAAGTTCAGCTAGTGTGTTTTGTGGATTGGTAATTTTTCTTTATACCTTTATAATATTTATGTGATTTGGGTTTTAATAATTTTGGTATCAAGCTCATGTGTTTTCATGGACAATATTATAAGACTAATATTTGAAGCAACATGATTTGACCGTACAATTGTTTTGAGGAACTATGTGGAAATCAATGTATTTGGGAATAACGATATTTTAGGGTTAACGTAATTTTTAGGTTTTTGAGGAATTAAATTAGTCGATTTAAGTATTTTATGTGTAAATACCATGTCTCTATTTCCAGTCTTTATTGCCCCGTAAAGTGGTAAAGATTGGATGTCTTCCTTGCGGATCAATGGTAGATTGTTGTTCTTTTTCACCATCACCTTTGCAAATGTTACGATTTCTGATTGAGCAGCGCAAAAAAGGGCCGTGTAGTTTTGGTTGTTTTTAAATTCTAATTGTTCCGGTGTCATCCGTTTCACGAGTTCTTTTACAAAACGGGTGCGTTTTGCACCTGCAGCATTGTTAAGAGCTGTGCCTGCCTCTTTTGTTATGGGGGCTCCAAGGCAGTTCGGATTTTCCTGTAGCAGTTTTCCAGTCATCTTGTAATGCAGCTCGAAGGAGAGGAGCATAAAAGGAACGAGATTGATTTATTGAGCTATCACTCTCTTCCATTATTAATTTACTTGTTCTTTTCTATGATTGAAAATTAAAAGGATTAATACGATTGCCTAAAAAAAAAAAATAGAAAAATAAAAACCTCTGAAACATAAATTAATTTTCTAAATATTTCGGAATACTTTCATGCATTCATGTGATATTACTTATCATGCATGATTTTTTAGTTGAGCCAATATAATTTGCAGGACAATCAAAACTGCTAACCTTTGCGGTTAGAAATTAATGAGCCAGCTTCTGAGAGACTGCGTGTAGTACGTACTCCAAGGAAATGAGGTTTTTGATACCCTATCTCAACCTTGCACGAGAATTTCGCTAAAATGTGGATTAGATTTATAGATCCACCACCACCATTCTACAGTGTTAAACATGTAGCTAGCTAGCGAATATATTGCAATTTACAATATTGCCCAAATTATAAGAGCAAATTAACACAGAAGAAAACACGTTATTACTTTCAATATCGATATGAAAAGTATTATATCCACAACAAAATAAATATAAAAGTAAGCATGAAAATTGATATGAGATTGATATGATATGTTAGATTTATTTTTCAATAAAAGTAATATTACAATCTAACGTACAACATTAAATTAGCTAAAATTAGATTAGTTTGTAGATCATTTGCTTTGATTATATAAAATTTCTTTGTGCTTAAGTATTTGTCTAGCTATTAACATACTTATATATTGATCCAAAAAAGCCACGTCAATGAGACTGCTAGCTAGACCTCAAAGGAAATTAGGGGGAGGGGTGGGGGTTATGCCGTCTGGAGTCTCAAACAGCTTGCACGAGAGTTTCGCCACAAAGTGAATTAGATTTATAAATTAACATCCACCATTATACGATATTAATAATCAAGATGTATATATATATATATATATATATATAATTGTTTCTGAAGATGGCTTCGTTTTCAGTTTGTTGGCAGAATCCCACCTTGCAGCATTACAACTTTATCACCCTTCTCATATATGAGAAACTGTGTGGAAGATCTCCACCGCTCAGTGTGTCATGTGATAGGGCCATAATTCTAGTGTATTACCTGCTCATGTCGGGGAGAAATACTCTAACACTCCCTTTTCGTAAGTTAAGGAGTGTTATGTAATTTTTCTAAAACTGTTAATTCAGCCTAAGATTCTTGATTTAATAATTAAAAAAATATTTATTTCATAAAAATGAAGTTCTAATAAAATGTCTTAACAAAACAATAACTGAAATAACTGAATTTAAATTTGTGTCATAAAGACATTTATTTTTATAAATGCTAAAAATTCAAATAACTGCTTGATTTACTCCTGGCCTGCCTACTCGCACTGATCAGTTTCCTTACCTGGGTGGTTTTAAAAATAATAAATAAACTAAAATGAGTCGCTGACTCAGTAAGAAATCCACCCCGACATAAGATAATATTATAGGAAATTTTCATAAAATTGATGCTGAAGTCTGTAAATATGATTGTACATGCTAATGCTCATGTTATGCATAACTGAACTATCTAGTTTAACTGACTAACTAACTTAAACTGACTGGTTTAAATTAACTGACTGATCTGACTAAATTTTACTAACTGATTTAACTAAACTGATTTAGTTGAACTGATTTAGCTGAACTAATTTAGCTGATTTTATTTTTGGCCAACACACTTAACTCTGTGTGCAAGGTTGTGCACTGGCCCTATGTCCCGCTGCATCAAGGGGAGCTGTTGATAGTACTCTAACGTACTATAGTGGATCACGCTTAGGTCTGTAGTTTGTACTTTCATCCTGATCTGATAAGCATTGATATCATGTATCTGAATGGTCATCTGAACTAAACTGATTACTGATTAACTGATTACTAGTATGAACTAATATTATATTTGAACTTAACTCAACTTGTGTGACTTTAAGCTACATGAGATGCATAATACATACTAATATAAATAATTATAATTCGCTGAATTTAAGCATGATGCTGAACGACATGATCGTGTGTTGTGCTATACTGAATAATATGCTTGCATGACGTGAGGGGTATATGAAAATGGCTATCAAAGAATTGGCTCTACTAATATTATAATCTAATTATGAGGATTCTAATTTGTGATCAAATTCACTTATCTCGTAGCGCTGTTTCCTAAATTTTCTTTCATAACTCAACGTTACCTATATGAAATATGAATTATCACTAACGTTTCTAAAATAATGTGCTAAAACATTCTACTAAATCAATACATATAGTGGAGAAATATTTAATACATACTCGCTTCATACAAAAGACGTTAAATACTCTTCTCGTAAAAACCAATAAAATACTAGTATCATGTTTTACTTAGTTAAAATCATAATGTAGAAAATAGTCGAGTAAATATTCTGTTTAATCAAAAAATCACTGAATGCTAAGATCTAAATTATTTAAATACCAATAATATATTATATTTTAGTAAAGTACTTTATCTATATTAATTCTAATAAAAACAAGTGAAAAGCTAACAAAATTATTCAGTTTCAAAAGAAATCTAATAAATGCTAATATGATTTAAAATATTCCTAACGTATTTCTTCATTTAAAAGTACAGCTGTAGTAACATGAATCACAATACTAATATCAAATACTCATTTCATATTTCATATAATAGATATTGAACTTAAAGTATTTATAAAAATAAAAAAGTTTACTAATTAGTTACTATTGAAATCAAAATGTGAATTTATTAATAAATACATAATTTAACTTCTGTAATATTTTCTATAGGAAATAAAGTTTCTATAAAAATAGAGATTCAATATTTACATAATTATTCAATAAAAGTAAGACTAACTTAAAATCATATACTAATTTTCGAAATATAAACTAAATGAACATAATATGATATACGGCCCATACGAGTCCGAGCCTACTAAAATTATTAAAACATTTGTAGTAACAAGGTGTAAATAGGCCCGGTCTTTAAAATAACACTCCGGTTTAAAGATAAGGGATGAATCTCTATAACATATTCTACCTGAAAAAGATAAGGATGAAAAATAATTTAACACAAAGACCATAACGAAGACGTCGGTTTCCAGAAACAACATGCAAACAGTACTCAACATGGAGAGATCAGATCGAAAAAGAGGCTCACCAAGGGAGGAGCTAAGTGCTACGGTGCTCTGGCTGCGGAGGGTGGCCAGCGACGTTGCAGCCTTCAGGGATTCCTCTAGTCATGGTGCATCGCAAAGAGATGGAGTGAGAGTTAAAGAGAAGGATTCGACAACATAATATCACGGGAAAAGAGAAAAAATAGTGGCCGATGGGAATGAGCTTACCGGAGATTTCTGTGCTGTCCGCGGGTATTTCGTCGAGCAGGTTGCTGCTATCTGGGTGGCTTGCGAAGGGTTGGTTGCTCTGTTTTGGGGAGGAAAAACAGGGCTTTATTGGCTGCTTATGGTAGTCTTCAGGCGTGATGCATGGCAACGGCATGCAACGTGGGAACGACAATCCGGCCATGAAGTCTAGTTTTCCGACATCTTCTGTTGCCGATGATGATGCCTGAGAGTCATGGACGGTCATGCGGTCCAAGGAGAAAGTGGGTTGTGGCTACTCTGCTTTTGTGGAGGAAGAACAGGGGTTTGTTGATTCCATGCGTGGCTACCGCGAGATGAATTGTGGGTATATTGGGCTCCTACAATTAGGTCCTTCTATGATAGAGTTCGGCGTTGGGTTCTTCTCGTCTAGTAGAGAGTGACTGCGGCTTTGTGTGTGCTGGTAGCGGTGATGCTAAGGTGGTTTCATTGGGAGGCCGAGAGCTAAATCTAGCGATGGTCTGGGAGGATCCCATCGGAGGTTTCTGGCACCGCGACAGGTAGTCCGACTTCCAGGTGATGGGCGGATCAGCTGAGCAAAAACAGGGACTTTTATTCACTGGGTTGCCGAGATGGTGTTTGGTGTGTTCTGTGTTGAGCAAAAACGGAGGGTCTTCGTGGATATTTATAGATGAAGAGGAAGGAAGCAACGAGTTTGATCAGGACTTTAAATTTGAAATTGAGTTGGTTTCAAATGGGGATGATGACTGAAAGATTAGTCTACTATTTAATCTCGAATTTGAGATAATGCTATGCGAGATAGTGGTTTCTGAAATATTTCTATGAGAGGATAAGAGTTTGAGTTGAGATATGCTTCGGATAATGATTCAGAAGGATTGAATTTGAAATGTTTGAGTTGAAGCTTGTATTTGATTTTAAATGGAATCCAGACGAAAGAGGCTTCGGTTTGAATATGCATTCGGGACTCTTCAGAATTCAAATACTAAGAAAATGGTGGTTTGTTTGAAACAAAAACAAAAAAACGAAGAAATAATAATAATAATAATAATAAATCCTACTTCATCTATCATAATATTAACAATTATAATTTAAAATATTATCCATAATAAATCCACATTTTAAAAACAAAAGAACCATTTATTTCTCTCATATAAATCCATAAAAAAAAAATAATACTAGTAATAATATAAGAGAATTTTAAAATACTATTAAAAGTGAAAAGATCGAAATATTAGTATGTAACCTAAAAAAACATCTGGATCGAGATGTTATAAATACAGCCAACATGATAAGGTAAGCTCTAGATCTTTGTTGTTCACCTATGGATGTGTAAAAAATGATGCTATTGTTTTCCTGAAATTTGTATATATTTCGGTTAATTGGTGGGCAAATGTGTTGACCTTTTAACGGAGTTATTTTCTTGCTGATCAGTACAAATGTGTGGCCAAGAAGTACTGCACTAGGCTCCTACTTTAACTACAGAATTTTTCCACGTTTACGAGTTTTCGATTATACACATTTGAAATACTCTCCATTACTGCTCCGTTGGATGAAGACTGAAAAGTTGTATTTAGATATTGAGATGAGTTTGAAATGAATTGAGTTAAATTGTAAATAGTAAAATTTTATGAGTCCCATTAAGATAGCTTTAACTTGAGATTGGTCTAAGTTTTTTAAAAAAAAAAAAAAAAAAATAGTGAGTCTTATCATTAATTGGTTTAAAATAAATTAAGAGGAGTTAAATTGGTCTAACAACCAAGCGTACAGCCTTTTTCCTTTGTTTTTTTTTTAACCCCATATTGCCTAATGCTTTATTTTTCTTGATTAATTAAATTCGTAGTGAATTTTGGGGTTTCAAATGATTTCTGATCATTTGCATGTAGCCTATATGTTTACTTTTTTCAACCTAATTTTTCTTTAAGGGGTCGGGTTGTCAACTATTAATAGCAGATCATGAAATTAACCAATAAAAGTAGCATGGAAGCATAGGGACATCGATCACAAAACACCAGATCCAGAACATGATGAAGAATGATTAAAGATTGCATCACTCAAAAGCTTGATTAAAATTTTGTGGGTATTATTTATTAAGTAGACATACCAAAATCTGGAGGCATCTAAAGCTAGTTGGATGGTGGAAGCTTTAAAAAAATAAAGATGTCCATTTTAGGGACTTTATTATAAAGCTTAAATATTCATGGAGGCTTCGCCCAAACGGCACGTACGTCATTGTCGGAATATTGTGGTATTATTTTTTAAGTAGACACACCAAAATCTGGAGGTATCTAAAGTTAGTTGGATGGTGGAATTTTTTTTTTTTTTTTAAAAAGAATAATTTTAAGGGGAGTTGATTTTAGAAAATCGAGAAAGAATTGATTTTAGTTTTTTTTTTTTATAATCTTATTTTTATAAATTTATTGAGTTTTATTAATTTAATTTTGATATAAGAATTGAAAACATTATTCAAAATAAAGAGAACCAAATGGCACGTAGGTCATTGTCGGAATATTGTTTAAGTTACGAATATTGTCGGAATATTGTTTTAAGTTACGAATATTGTCGGATTTATGTTGCCTGCATCATGCATGCATTTTGCACTTTTTTCATTCAGCGACTTTTAAACGGTTGGTCCTTCGTTACTTAATTATAAATAGCTTTTAACTCGATAATTATTAACATGTAAATCAAACTACCAATTACAATGATCTTAATTAAGTTATTATATGTTTTAACTCAATAATTACAGTTATTTTATATTATTTTACGATCCATCAATGTGATAGTACGTACTCAGTACTGCAATCAGCTCGGAAAAACAACCTTTCACCTAAGCTAACTTTTGGTGGGTAAATGCCTAAGCTTCTAATTAATTAGATGAAGTCGTGCACCATTAATTAATTAGTGTAAATAAATTTTTATAAAAAAAACGAATATTTATGATAAATATTTATAATAAAAATAATTATTTACAAATAAAATAGATTTATTTTAACAAAAAATAACTAATTCCGAACAAATCATTTTTTTTTTATAATGAATTAACGTTGGTCTCGTCTAACCAAAGTTTGTGGTCATATGTGGACTCCTTGAAGCATATATATATATATATATATATGCTTAAGGGACCTTACTTTAAACACAAAGTTCTGTACCCTGCACTCTAATTTATTCCACCATTAAAATAGCATGTATGAGAAGTACTGCAAGTGAAGCTAGCTGCTAGCGTGATCGAATTAATTAAAAGTAATATTACATATAGTTATAAGTTGCGCAAGTATCATATAATTACTTCAAAAAATAATAGGATTCACTATTAAAAAATTTCTTTTGATATAAATTTTGCATTTATTTTTTTATTTTTAAATAATATACGATACTTATATATTTATAGTTGTAAATATCATTTCTCATTAATTAAAACTCTAACCCCATATGAAATTATGTGTGAGGTGATCAGTGGAAAAAAGCAAATAAAGAACGCGTATCATATCCCTTAAAAGTGTTTGTTCCAATTTAAGGGTTAGTTTTTGATCAAGACTTTAAAGCTCTAATTTGAAAATAACTTTGTAGAATACTCTCGATCCAATTTCTATATGGATTGGTAGCCAGAAAACTTCCTCCTCACAAAGTGATGTAAAAGGATTAAATGCCATTGATATTACTACCATTCGTAGCGCAGCAAGCTCCAGCCTCATACTTTCATTGTCCAAAATTTAGTTCACTCTGTAACTGCAAGAGATTAGTGATCTCCACACACGACGCCCTGATCAAATCTCTTGTCTCTTTAAACCTAAACGACCTCTAGCTCTGAAATCTGAAAATCTTTTGATTTCTGTGACTCTTAATTAGGTGTGTGTTTAGGGATGTAAAAATAAATCGGTAAACTTAAAAAAGGGCCCAGATTGGCATGAATTCGGTCCGGTTTTGGATTGGTCATGGATCGATTATTTTCTTCTAAAAATCGGTCAAATCCTGTCCAAAATTAGTTCCTACGCTTTTTAGGATCGAGCCAAACCGTGGTTCATATATTTATATATATGATTAATTAATTTTTTTAAATTATATATAATATTTTTTATATTATATATATATAATTTTATGTATAATATAAATTATAGTTATATATAAAATAATATTATATTATAATTTATAACATAAAATTATAATCTTGAATATGTAAATTTATATAATCATATGTTTAAAATATAAAATATACATAGTATATTATATATATTTTTTGACCTAGTAAATTCTCAGCTTATTCTTTTTGAAAAATTGACACTTTATTAAAATCAAAGAAACAAACTGAGCCAGGCAAAAACCAATAAAATCGAAAGTACTGGTCTAGTATGGTAACTGGTGCGAGATCGGTTTTTGAAAATGCAAAATTGTTATGTACCAATTCGATTCCAAAATTGGTCTAAAACTCAACTAAACTGAACCTGTTACACCCTAAGTGTGTGAATCTCAACATCAGAGATAAAACCATTACATAATGATAATCAGTGGCAGAGCCAGAAATTTGAAAAAAAATATATATATATATTAATTTTTTTTTAATTTAGTAAAATAATATTAATTTCTCATGCATTGGCCCCTCCACTAAATATTATTTTGACCCTCCATAAAATTTAATCAGATATAAAAATAAAATAAATAAATCACACCTCATATAAAATAAAATACATATTTTTATTATAAATAAAATAAAATAAAATAAATCTAACTATAACTGGCATTTTTATCTCCTTTCCATTTTCTAAAGCATTTCAATCTCCAAGTTATGGCTTACGGCAATGAGCAGTCTGCTACTTTCAGACTGGCATTTCTTCCGCATACAACACAACACATCATACTTCACATCTCGTACTTCACATTTTGTTTTCTTCATTTTCCAACATCAAAACAAAGAAAACCAAAGAAAAGAAATAGACCGAGATGCTTTACTTGCCCGACTGTGAGTCGTGAGGCGCGACAAACCCATTTTGACATTTCCAGTTTCTTGATCTCCAAACTCCAGTCCCAGAAATATTTTCAGTTCTCACCTTTTCGCATCATCGCACATAGAAAATATCAAGAATCTTGAATTTCGCAATCGCATGATCACAGATCACATCTCTCTCTCGCTCAGTCGCTCTCATTCTAGTGCCTCTCGTTCTCAGGTTTGGCCCCTCTAAATTTTTTGAAACTTTCATAAATGAGAAATGGGCTCATGGCCACTAGTTACCTATTTAGATTTGACATTCACTATTTCATAAGAATCCAAGATTATTTATTTATTTCATTATTTATTTACTAGATTAACGCCTTTTTCTAGTTAGACTTTTAGTATACAGGTTTGACTAATGATTTTTTTATTAATATTTAATAGACTAAGTGTAAGTTTTTGAAGCTTCCAGAATCGGCTTCATAATTTCTTTATTTTATTTTTTTATATAGTAAATTAATGATTTTTTTTTTCTATATAGTAAACTAACATTTTGTTTTTTTTACTAGATTAACAGTCAAATTTGAAAGCCCCTATCAGTTTTCACGATCCCCGGGACACCATTTCCTTACTCCTTTGTCTTTATGCGAGTATGTCTTTTTTATATTACATATTGGGGTTAATCATATTTTATATATTACATATATTAATTGTGTATGGTTGTATGTATTATTATTAATTTAAGTTGTTTTTTTCTTGTAGCATTATGTGTATTTATAAATTGTTTGATTTTCAATTTAGGTTCATGAATGATGTCTAAATTAAAAACTATTGACTCATTCTTCAAAAGAAAATGAGTTAATCTTCGAGAAAATTCTTCTAAAATTTCAAGGATTGAACTTGAAAAAAACTCGGATCTCAACTCTCCAATTTTGGAACCTGAAGGAATTCATTTTACATCATCAATACTTAATTCTAAAGATATTAATATATATTCTCTACAACGAGATCTGTAATTACGTCCTCCTATATGGGATTATCCAATCAATCAGCATGATGAAATAAGAAAAGTTTATTTAAAAATTGGTCCATATCAAATATGTCTCTCAAAATATCAATGTTCTGATTCTGAAAAGCATTCTCATTGCTTTCAAGTTTCATGGTTTGTACAATTTGAATTTTGGTTAGAGTATTCTCGATCAAAAGATGTTGTATATTGTTTACTTTGTTATTTTTTTACAATGAAAGCATCTCAACATTCTGGATGGGATGTATTTACAGTCATGAGACTTAGAAATTGGAAAAAGATTAATGATAAAAATTATTGTGCATTTTTGAATTATATTGGGGAGGATCCTTGTTCTTGTCATAATAATACTCTAAAATCTTATAAGGATTTATTAAAACAATCACAACATATTGTTAAAGTAATGAATACACAAAGCTCCAAACGAATTCTCAACAATCAACTCCAAGTAAAAATATCTATTGATGTTTTTTTATGGCTTGCATTTCAAGGATGTGCTTTTAGAAGTCATGATGAGTCCCTTTATTCAAAAATTTGAGGTAATTTCCTGAAGATGCTTAAACTCTAAGCTTCGTATGATGATAAGGTTGGAAAACTTGTTTTGGAAAATGCTTTGTAATTCTCAAAGTATACTTCACCCCAAATCCAAAAAGAGATTTTGAAAGTTCTTGCAAAGAAAGTAAGGAATAAAATTCGTGAAGATATTGGAGACTCTCAATTTTGCATTATTTTTTATGAGGCACAAGATGAGTATAAGAGGGAGCAAATGACTATAATCTTGAGATTTGTTGATATTGATGGTTTTATACAAGAACGATTTTTTGATCTTATATATGTTAAAGATACATCGGCATTGACTTGAAAGAATGAAATATCTGCGGTTCTTTCTCGCCATTGTCTTGATATTCAAAATATTCGTGGGCATAGATATGATGGTGCTAGTAATATGCATGGTGAATGGAACAGATTGTTAAAGTGTACTTTTAGAACAATCACAACATATTGTTAAAGTAATGAATACACAAAGCTCCAAACGAATTCTCAACAATCAACTCCAAGTAAAAATATCTATTGATGTTTTTTTATGGCTTGCATTTCAAGGATGTGCTTTTAGAAGTCATGATGAGTCCCTTTATTAAAAAAATTGAGGTAATTTCCTGAAGATGCTTAAACTCTAAGCTTCGTATGATGATAAGGTTGGAAAACTTGTTTTGGAAAATGCTTTGTAATCCTCAAAGTATACTTCACCCCAAATCCAAAAAGAGATTTTGAAAGTTCTTGCAAAGAAAGTAAGGAATAAAATTCGTGAAGATATTGGAGACTCTCGATTTTGCATTATTTTTTATGAAGCACAAGATGAGTATAAGAGGGAGCAAATGACTATAATCTTGAGATTTGTTGATATTGATGGTTTTATACAAGAACGATTTTTTGATCTTATACATGTTAAAGATACATCGGCATTGACTTGAAAGAATGAAATATCTGCAGTTCTTTCTCGTCATTGTCTTGATATTCAAAATATTCGTGGGCATAGATATGATGGTACTAGTAATAGGCATGGTGAATGGAACGGATTGCAAGCATTGTTTTTTAAAGATTGCCCATATGCATATTATGTTCATTATTTTGCTTATCGATTACAGTTAGCATTAGTTATTGTATCTAGAGAGGTGGTTTTTGTTCATGAGTTTTTCTCAAATTTAAACTTTATTATCAATGTGATAGGCACTTCATGTAAACGTCATGATAAATTGTAAGCTGCTCAGGCAACACATATTGCGCATATGATATGATAGCTATTGATGAACTTAAAAGTGGAAAAGGAGCAAACCAAATTGGCACTATCAAACGAGCCGATGATTCTCGTTGAGGTTCTCATTTTTATTCTAGTTGCAGTCTACTGCGAATGTTTGAAGCCACTTGCTCGGTGCTTAAAACCATAATAAAAGGAAGATTCACTTACTCTCAACCCGGAGATGCGAATGATACTTATAAGATGATTACCTTATTCCAATTCATATTATTTACATTTAATGAATGAAGTCATGGGTATTACTAATGTTCTTTGTCAAGTTTTGCAGAAAAAATCTCAAGATATTTTGAATGCCGTGAATATGGATTTTACTACAAGAGCACTCATTCAAAAGTTGAGAAATGAAGGTTGGAAAAATCTGCTTGAGAATGTTGTCTCTTTTTCCAATAAATTTGATATTGACATCCCATGATTGAGTTCTTGTTATGTACAAGATCATGGTCGTCATAAACGGCATCACATTACGATAGAACATCATTATCATTTTAAGATATTTAATACTACTATAGATTTTCAAATGCAAGAGCTTGATAATAGGTTTGGTGAATGAATGACAAAGCTTTTAATCCGTAGCTCGGCTTTGAATCCAAATGATGGGTATAAATCATTTAATATTGATGATATATGTTGTCTTGCGGAAGAGTATTATCTTCTTGATTTTTCTGAGAATGATAAAATCAATTTAAGGTTTCAATTGAAGCATTTTGAAGTTGATGTGCTTAGCAATCCGAAGTTTCAAGTTTTGAGATCCATTATAGATTTATGCCGAAGATTGGTAGAGACAGAAAAATCAAAGATATCTTATCTTATTGATAGATTGATTTGTCTAATTTTGACTCTTCTAATGTCTACTGTCACCAGTGAATGAGCATTTTCAACTATGAAAATTGTTAAAATAAGATTTCGCAACAAAATTGAAGATGAATTTTTAGCAAATAATTTAATTGTCTATATTAAAAGAGAAATAGCTAAGAATTTTGATTTAGATTCAATACTTGATATTTTGTTTGTTTAAAAGAACACAAGTTACACTTTTAGACACTTTGAAGATCTTTTATTTAATAATTTGTGTGAATGTCTTTATGTTTTTTTAATGATATAATGTTTTTGACATATTAAATATTTTTTTAATACATAAGTCGTATTAAAAATATTTTATTTTTATTGTAAATCTTCTTATCAAATCATTATATATTGTAAAAAAAAAAATTGTATAAAAATATAATAAAAAAATATTTTATATATATTACTTTAATTTTATTTGACTCTTCTAAAATAAATTACAGACTACTGACAATAACTCTGCATTAGATCCATTGCGGAAAAAGACCCTTTTCTTGAACTGACCTCCTTTTATAACTCCGTAGATTTGCATGTTAGACGTACGGTGCGCGTGCATGCTCAATGTTCGTGATGCTTTTTGATCTCATACAAAAAATGGTTGCCTGTGTTCGCTCCCTTTCCTGAACAGAGCTGGCTGCGAATACTGCTACAAAGAACGAACTGGATCCCCACAACCAAGTTCCTGACGTCTCCGTCGAAGTAAATCCAACTGGTTTCTATCATATATATAAATAGTACTTTAATTAATATATATAATTTTCGTTTCTGTCATGCATGATGCATGGCTGGTGCTCTTCTCGAAGGTTTGGGCCTATATCTGGACTTGAGTTTGGACTTGGGCTTGAGCCGAGTATTACACCCTATCTTTTCTTCTTGCGAGCTGTTTTAACCCTGGAGAATTGTAGACAAAGAAAAGACCTTCCACAGACTCCAAGGAGAGAGAATTCATCAGGACATCAACGTCAGCGTGCGTGCAGTATTTGATTGATTGGCTTGTGGAGGTAATTCATACTTTAAACGATGTAAGTTTTGTGAGCATCACTGTTACTAACTTGAAAATGAGGATTTTAGGATATCAGAATTTCTGTTGGCAGTATCATTACCCAACAATTGTAATCGTATCAGGGTGTGCAAATTTTAATCTGGTGAAGTTTTAATTCTGAAATTATTTTCTAACTGCAGGTCTGGCTGAAGAGCATGTACTTGACTGTGAACTACAGAGACCGGTATCTTTCGGGGAATGTGATGAATAGGAAACGGCTACAGTTACTTGGTGTTTCCTGCATGATTATTGCCTCGTAAGACAACATTTACTTTTTTTTTTTTTGTTCTTCTTCTATTTTTTTTTTTTAATTTCCCTTTGAAATTGGGATCCGATAGATAATATTAACAAGAAAAGTGGTCGTATTTCCGGCAAATATGATGAGATTTATGCAACCCAAGTGGAAGAGTTCTGCAGCATAACTGATAACACACCTTATTTCAAGGAATGCATTCTGCTGCCCGGGTTATAACATTCTGTCTAGGTAGCATAAGTAATTTATTAGCATTTCATATACCGCAGTTCTCCACATGGAATCTTCTGTTTTGAATTACTTGAAGTTTGAAATGTCATCCCAACAACCAAATATTTCTTAAGGTAGTGATCACTTGTCATTAATTGATTAAGCTATTTGTTTGCGCACCTCAAAGGTTCAATGAGGTATCTTTCTTGGGTTTGAGTGCTCACTATATTGTCCATGCATCTTTTTCATCATTTTAGTTACTTTCGTTACAGGGGTGGTTTTTACAAATTTGAGCCTGGTTATTTGTACTAACTTTTGAAGAAACAAATATATCGAGAATCATACGTGGACCATCTCAACACAAGAATCACGCTCGCTCAGAAGATCCTCTGTTTCATGACTTTAATTTTTCGGATTCCTTTGTTCTTGCTACACATATATGTGACGTTTTCTTGTACATAATTGTAACGTTTCTCTGTTTTTAATATTTGTTATTTCACTTTCCTTGTACAGGCTTCAAGCGGCTGAATACATAGTTTGTAATCTCTATTTAAATGTCAATATACAAGCATGCCAAGTGTATGGCAAGTCACATATACATGGTATCAAGATTCCTTCGAGAAACCAGAAAATATGTCATCCTCCTCAACCTCTTCGATCCCCACTGTGGGCAATACATTTGTTCCTAATGTTTTCTTCACCAAGACAAGCTTACCAGAAATCTCCATTAAATTAGCCTCTACCAACTACTTGCTCTGAAAGGCACAAATAGTTCCAGTTCTTAGAGGCCATGGACTCCTTGGCTATGTCATAAATGAAATCTTTTGCCCACCAACCACCATGCTAATGCAAATGGTACACAAAATCCAAATCTAGCGGCAGCAACGTGGATATTTCCCTTTCGGATATTTCCTTTCACAAGTGATCAATTGTGAATCTACTCATGGAGCATGGGAGGCCCTTGAAAATCTGTATGGTCGACGTACATGAGATCGGATCAACAAATGCGTGGTGAGTTGCAAGCACTCACAAAAGGTGCATCTTCTATGGAGGACTACTTGCACAAGGCTAAAGCTTTGGACCTTTCCCTATGTGGTGCAGGGAAACCTATGGATGATGAAAACTTCATCATTGGCTTACTAAGAGGTCTAGGACCTGAATTTGATCCAATTATGGCCGCTATTAATGCAAGAGATACTTTCCCACCTTTAGAAAATGTCATCAGCAAGTTAAGGGATTTCAATCTCAGGATTTCAACATCCTGCACAACTTCAAACTCTACTATGGCATTCAACACCACTCGAAATCATTGTTTCAAGCAACGTGAATGTGGACATGGCCAAAATAACCATGGGCATGGCAACAACAATTCATATGATAAGCAAAATGGTGGCCGAGGTTAGTGTTGGGAATCTTGGATCTCCCAAATTCCCCCACCAGGATTTACTTTTGACAAAATATCAAGAAAAATAGAGAAATAAACACAACACAAGAATTTACGTGGAAAACTTCCAAACCAAGAGAAAAACCACTAGACCCAGTGAAGAAAATACACTATGTGAAAAATTGTTACAATCACACAATTTTTCTCCTCACCCCAACGACACTCACAAAAACTTCTCCCACTAGTAAAATTCTAACTTTCACCTCTCTTCTTTTTACATACAAAAAGGACAACAGAGGAATTTTACTAAAGTCAAAAGTTACTAGATAAGTTTCTGACTAGTGTAATTAACTAAGGAGACTAAGCTCCCTTAAATAGGCCTTAGTCTCGCCCCTTTCACCCACATCTTTCCCATGTGAGATTCCAAAGAAGCAAAACATCCAACAGTTAGCATACTTCAAATCGTGGAGCAACTCGTGGGGGACGTATATCACGCATAACCTGCTTCAAGTGTGGAGGCATCAACCACAAAGTTAAAACTGTTGTGCTACTGATGAAGAAACTGAAAAATATCAAGCCTTTCTTGTAGTACAAGTAGGCGAAGCCAGTGATGAAGCATGGAACCCAGACACAGGAGCAAATCAACATATGACTCCTATTCAAACTAAGAAACAAGGTATTTTACCATGCCAAGGAAATGATGCGGTTATGGTTGGTAATGGCTCTCACCTTCCTATTACTGGTATTCAAAATTCATATGTGCCTAATACAAATCTCATCATGAAGAATACACTAATTGTCCTTGCTCTATAGAAAATGTTGCTTTCGGTTTCTCAATCCACAGCTGATAATCATTGTTCTTTTGTGTTCTATCCATGGGATTTCATCATCAAGAAGCTGAAGACGAACCAAGTAATGTTTAAAGGACACGTGAATGATGGACCATACCCCCTGCATTTCAAGACCTCATCTCCAATAGCCTTTGTATCCAACAAAGTCTCAACAAATCTGTGGCACGCTAGACTTGGTCACCACAAATCCTAGAATTTTAAATCCTTTGTTAAACTCTCTCCCTATCTTGAATAAAAGTCTAATGTTTTGTGAAAGTTGCACTTTAGGGAAATCCACAAAATTGCCTTTTCATTCTCGACAATAACGTGCATTTATTTTTCTTCATACTCTACATATGGATGTATGGGATCCTGCGCCAATTATTTCTTCGGAAGGTTTCATATTTTATCTTGTTTTTGTGGATGGATATTTTCATTATATTTGGTTATTCCCTATGGCAAGAAAATCTAATGTGATTTCTATACTTCCGAACTTTCTCAACGTCATGACAAAACAATTTAATACTTAAGTGAAAATTTTTCAGTGTGATGGAGGAGGTGAGTTTGTAAATCAAACACTTCAAAATTATTTCTTCTCACAAGGAATAATACAACGATGGTCTTGTCCTGGAACCTCGGAACAAAATGGCTTTGTTGAAAGATGACATCGTCACATTGTCGATACCTTTCTAATTGTGATGCCTCCAAATTCTTCTTAAAATAAACACGGGAATCGAGGCATCGGGATGCTGACAACACGGGTCACGCACCCCCAACGTCAAATGCTAAGTGTGTGAACACGTGACATGCATAAAATAAAAGTCGCATCGGATAATAAAGTCATTATCTAAGTACCAGAATTTTTAGAGTTATTTTACAAACCAGTTTAATACAAATTCTCTAACAGGAGATTTAATACAGTCATCCGAATGTCAAATCATAAAAATACATATTTATAAAAAAGGAAAAACAATTTCCCAAGATAATAATTTATAACAGGAATACTTCAACAGCGGAGTCGCCTCCTCAGACTCAATCTCCACAAAACTTTGCATCCAAAAACTACGATGCTAAAAATGATATCACAGGTAAGTACAACCCAAACAAACCCCAATATACAAAATATACTCATGCACAACAACAACCTCACACATGAACAGGACACCGTATGCATGAATCTTAAAATCATTTTTCTCAAAACAAATAAAATAACCACATACGCCAAAATCTCAATTTGGCCCAAATTAAAACTCTAATAAAATCATCCATCATTTTCCCAGAAAATGATGTCTGTAAATCTATTAAAACCACAACCGTTTTCCCAGAAAATGGTTCACGCAAAACCAATAACCAAAATCCGTCACTTTCCCTGAAAATGGCCTAAACATCTATTTTATTAACCGTATGCACCATGATCTCCCCTAGGGACCATCCGCACACGCTGGCTTTCATCATCACACCGAAGGTAACGACCACGCATGTGACTTCGAAATGAGTGATACCTAGCTAACCGCGCCCAGCACGTACCATGACCAGGCATCCCCTAGCTCCCGCCAGCAGAGGAGCCATGGAGTCGGCACGAGAGCGTTACCA
Organism: Platycarya longipes; assembly: GCA_036559045.1. NCBI lineage: Eukaryota > Viridiplantae > Streptophyta > Magnoliopsida > Fagales > Juglandaceae > Platycarya > Platycarya longipes. Next base: position 34,774,374 of record CM071802.1, read on the forward strand.
TCCCGTCCTATCCCGTCGTTGCCCAGCGACGACCCAGGGGACATCACTCAGTATATTCTGCTCCCGAGTGACTATAGGAGCTCCACCGTGATAATGTTTCATCTCGGCTTGGTGTCGTGATACACACGCACCAGAAAACCATAAACACATGAAAACCCAGTTTCCATTTTCAACACATGAATATGCGTGTAAATACAAAATGCAGACGACCATGCACCAAATAGCCAACAACTAATAAATTCCAACAATAACTAAATACAGTATTTGTTGATGTCAAAAATATATTTAAATTTTAAAGTTTATTTGGAAAATACTTACAGCGGGTAAAAGCGTAAATCCGCTTTTTTAAAACTACATAATTAATATAACAAAAGCACATCAAATAAAATTACATAATAAAATAAATGAATTCAATTCCAATCATTAAAATAATTATCTCACATTAAAATAAATAAGAAAAGTAACGTAACTCAATTTTTAATTATAAGAACAACATAAAACTAATATTAACTAATCAATAGATCAAATAAATATCTTAAACAAATAAAACACGACTAATAATATTATTAAAATAAATTAAAATAGTTAACATCAAGAATAAAATAATGTATAAAAATACACGTAAATCTGGGATCTCACACTAATTCTATTGGCACATGCTTCTTTTCCAAGAAAAATGTGGCCTACTGCCTTTGAAACGACAACATTTCTAATAAATAGATTGCCAAGTCCGACTTTAAAAGGTAGATCTCCATATGAGTTAGTGTTTGATTCTCCTCCTTCTTAAAATATTTTGAAAGTTTTCAGTTATGCTTGTTATCCTTATCTCACTCCGTTTGGTAGATCAAAACTCGAATTCAAGTCCACACTGTGTGTTTTCATTGGTTACTCTCCCCACCACAAAGGCTACATATGTATGGACTTGAAATCTTGTATGGCATATATATTGTGACACGTTATTTTTAATGAGATAAGCTTTCCATTTTCTTCCTCCATGCAGGAGCAAACCTCAGGGAAAACTTCTTGGTTCTAAAATAGATCACTACCTAAAAGTTTTCTAAATGAGAACAAAAACAATAATATCTCTACATCTCCAAGTGCATCTCCTGTAAACAGCAGAGTCTCAAAATTTAGTATTCAATCAAATCCAGTGAATGGAAATGAAGCATCTACAATAGAAAATTCGAAAAAAAATCTGAGCATCCACGATCATGTTCCAGCTAAAACTATAAGAGCTCACAACATGGTGACTCGATCTCAAGATGGCACGAGAAGACCTAAGGTCTATTTCTCAACAAAACACCCTTTACCAGTGTGTTTTCTTGCAGATTTAAAAGCCATACCACCTGAGCCAAAGTCCTATAAAATGGCACTTAAAGACCGGAAATGGAAGCATGCCATGCGGCTGGAAATCGATGCTTTGTATGAAAGCAGGACATGGTGTCTTGTACCTCCATCATCAAAAATAAATTTGGTTTCCAGTAAATGGGTGTTCAAAGTAAAAACAAAAGCAGATGGTTCTATTGAAATATACAAGGCGCGACTCATTGCTAGAAGGTTCAATCAATTACAATGATTGGATTATGAAGAAACATTTAGTCCCGTTGTTAAAACAGGAACTATGAATTTAATTCTCACTGTAACTTTATCTCCTAGATGGTCTTTGAACCAATTAGATGTGAACAATGTATTTTTACATGAAGATTTATGGGAAACAGTATTTTTAACTTAGCCTCTTGGATTTGAAGATTCAGCTCATCTCGAGTATGTGTGTCAATTACACAAAGCGCTATATGGTTTGAAACAGGCACCAATTAAGAGCGTGGTACCCAGTGGCGAAGCCATGAATTTACTCTAGGGGGGCCAAATAAAACTAGAGCAATATACATAAAATATTTTTTGTTATACTTTTATACAATTTTTTTTTACGATATATAATAATCTGATAAGAAGATTTACAATAAAAATAAAATACGTTTAATACAACTTTTGTATTAAAAAATTATTTGATATGTTAAGAACATTATATCATTAAAAAAATATAAAGACATTCATACAAATATATTAAATAAAATAAATACAGAGTGTCTAAAATTGTAACTTGCATTCTTTTAAACAAACAAAATCATCAAGTATTGAATCTAAATCAAAATTCTTAGTTATTTCTCCTTTAATATAGACAACTAAATTATTTGCTAAGAATTCATCTTCAATTTTGTTGCAAAGTCTTGTTTTAACAATCTTCATAGTTGAAAATGCTCGTTCATTGGTAGCTGTAGGCACTAGAAGAGTCAAAATTAGAAGAATCAATCTATCAATAAGATAATATATCTTTGATTTCTCTGTCTCTACCAATCTTCAACATAAATCTGCAATGGATCTCAAATTTTGAAACTTCGGATTGCTAAGCACATCAACTTCAAAATGCTTCGATTGAAACCTTAAATTGATTTTCTCATTATCAGAAAAATCAAGAGGATAATACTCTTCCACAAGACAACATATATCATCAATATTAAATTATTTATACCCATCATTTGGATCCAAAGAAGAGCTAAGGGTTAAAAGTTTTGTCGTTCCTTCACCAAACTTATTGTCAAACTCTTGCATTTGAAAATCTATAGTAGCATTAAATATTTCTAAATGATAATGATGCTCTATCGTAATGTGATCTCGTTTAAGATGATCACGACCTTGTATGTAACAAGAACTCAATTATGGGATGTCAATATCAAATTTCTTGGAAAAAGAGATAACATTCTCAAACAGATTTTCTCAAACTTCATTTCTCAACTTTTGAATGAGTTCTTTTATAGTAGAAACCATATTCATGGCATTCAAAATGTCTTGAGATTTTTGCTGCAAAATTTGAGAAAGAGCATTAGTAATACCCATGACTTCCTTCATTAAATGTAAAATAATTATGAATTGAAATAAGGTAATCATCTTATAAGCAGCATTCACATCTCCGCATTGAGAGTAAGCGGATCCTTCTTTTATTATGGTTTCAAGCACCGAGCAAGTGACTTTAAACATTTGCAGCAGACTGCAAATAGAATAAAAATGAGAACTCCAATGGGAATCACCAACTCGTTTGATAGTGCAATTTGGTTTGCTCATTTTTCACTTTCAAGTTCATCAATGGCTATCATATGTGCAATATGTATTGCCCGAGCAGCTTGCAATTCATTATGACATTTAGATGAAACACCCACCACATTGATAATAAAATTTAAATTTGAGAAAAACTCATGAACAAAAACCACCTCTCTAGATGCAGCAACTAATACTAACTGTACGATGAGTAAAACAATGAACATAATATGCATATGGGCAATCTTTAAGAATTAATACTTGCAACTCGTTCCATTCACCACGCATATTACTAGCACCATCATATCCTTGCCATCAAATATTTTGAATATCAAGACAATGACAAAAAAGAATTACAGATATTTCACTCTTTAAAATCAATGCCGTTGTATCTTTAACTTGTACAAGATCAAAAAATCATTCTTGTATAGAACCATCAATATCAATAAATCTCAAGATTATATCCATTTGCTCCCTCTTAGACTCATCTCGTGCCTCATCAACAATAATGCAAAATCGAGAATCCCCAATATCTTCACGAATTTCACTACCTTACTTCCAAAATCTCTATTTGGATTTGGGGTAAAGTATACTTTGAGGATTTAGGAGCATTTTCCAAAATAAATTTTCCAACCTTGTCATCATACGAAACCAAAAGTTTAAGTATCTCCAAGAAATTATCTCGATTTCTTAAATCAAGGGTCTCATCATGACATCTAAAAGCACATCCTTGAAATGCAAGCCATCGAACAACATCAATAGATGTTTTTATTTGAAGCCGATTGTTAAGAATTTGTTTGGAGCTTTGTGCATTCATTATTTTATCAATATGTTGTGATTGCTTTAATAAATCCTCACAAGATTTCACAGCATTATTATGACAAGAACAAGGATCCTCCCTAAGAGCACTAACAATGGTTTTAGCTATAACTTCCCTTCAAAAGGTACAAGTATGCACACTTTACAAAAAAAATTCGAAGAGTTACTATTCACAAGTGGAAAAAACTTGCCTTCTCCACCATTTCTTCTCCCCACTATTAATCAAATATGACGAATTTTTTTTGGAAAATGTGCATACTTGTACCTTTTGAAGGGAAGCTTTAGCTAAAACCATTGCTAGTGCTCTAATATGATTCAGAAAGGCACCATGTTTTTCATCATTAATCTTTTTCCAATTTCTAAATCCCCTGACTGTAAATGCATCTCATCTAGAACGTTGAGATGCTTTCATTGTAAAAAGATAACTAGGTAAACAATATGTAGCATCGTTTGATGGAGAATACTCTAACCAAGATCCAAATTGTACAAACTATGAAGCTTGAAAGCGACGAGGATACTTTTCAGAACCAAAAAATAGATATTTTGAGAGACGTATTTGATATGGACCCATTTTTAAATAAGCTCTTCTATTTCATCACGCTGATTGACTAGATAATCCCATATAGAAGGACGTAATCCCGAATCTCGTTGTAGAGAAGATATATCAATATCTTCAAAATCAAGTGTTGATGATGTAAAATGAATTCCTTCAGATTCTAAAATTGGAGAGTTAAGATCCGAATTTTTCTCAAATTCAATCCTTGAAATTTTAGAAGAATTTTTTGGAAGATTAACTTCTTTTCTTTTGAAGAATAAGTCGATAGTCTTTAATTTAGACATCATTCATGAACCTAAATTGAAAATCAAACAATTTATTAATACACATAATGCTATAAAAAAAAAACAACTTAAATCAATAACAACACATACAACCATACACAATTAATTTATGTAATATATATAATATGATTAACACCAATATGTAATATAAAAAAGACATACTCGCATACAGACAAAGGAGTAAGGAAATAGTGCCCCGCGAATCGTGAAAACTGATAAGGGCTTTCAAATTTGACTGTTAATCTAGTAAAAAAAACAAAATGTTAGTTTACTATATAGAAAAAAAAAATCATTAATTTACTAAATAAAAAAATAAATAAAGAAATTATGAAGCCGATTCTGGAAGCTTCAAAAATTTGCACTTAGTCTATTAAATATAATAAAAAAATCATTAGTCAAATCCGTATACTAAAAGTCTAACTAGAGAAAGGCGTTAATCTACTAAACAAATAATGAAATAAATAAATAATCTTGAATTTTTGTAAAACATTGAATGTCAAATCTAAATAAGTAACTAATGGTCGTGAGCCTGTTTCTCATTCTGGAAGTTTCAAAAAATCTAAAGGGGCCAAACCTTTCGAGAGAATGAGAGGCAGAATGAGAGCGATTGAGCGAGAGAGATGTGATCCGTGATCATGCGATGCGAGATTCAAGATTCTTGATATTTTCTCCATGCGAAGATGCGAAGAGGTGAGAACTGAGAAATTTTCTTGGGCTGGAGTTTGGAGATCAAGAACCTGGAAATGTCGAAAAGGGTTTGTCGTGCCACACGGCTCACAGTCGAGCAAGTAAAGCATCTCGGTCTATTTCTTTTCTTTGTTTTGATGTTGAAAATTTGAGAAAATAAAATGTGAAGGACGAGATGTAAAGTATGATGTGTTGTGCTGTGTGCAGAAGAAATGTCAGTCTGTAAGTAGCAGATTGCTCGTTACCGTAAGCCATAACTTGGAGATCGAAATGCTTTGAAAAATGAAAAGGTGATAGAAATGCCAGTTATAGTTAGATTTTTTTTAAATTTATTTATAATAAAAATATGTGTTTTATTTTATATGAGATGTGATTTATTTATTTTATTTTTATATTTGATTAAGTTTTATGGAGCGTCAAAATAACATTTAGAGGAGGGGCCAATGCAGGAGAAATTAATATTATTCAAATTAAAAAAATTAACGTATATAATTTTTTTTTTCAAATTTCTGGGGGGAAGGGGGTTTCACCAGTGTCCTTATGATACCTCATTATTTTTTCGGTAGCAAGTAAATGAGACTATCATACTACTCATATATGTAGATGATATAATTTTAGCTGGCTCTTCTACTTCAGCCATTGATAAGATTATATCTTATTTGTCTACTGTGTTTCATATGAAAAATCTTGGAGATTTACATTTTTTCCTTGGAGTATAGGTCACTCAGGACTCTAGTTCTATGAGTTTATCTCAATCCAAATATTTACTAAATTTATTACAAATGTGAGATCCCGGACTTACGTGTATTTCTACACGTTATTTTATTCTCGGTATTAATTAGTTTAATAATATTATTAATCGTGTTTTATTTATTTAAGATATTTATTTGAGCTATTAATTAGTTAATGTTGAGTTATGTTATTTATTTATTAATTTAAATGTGAGGTAATTATTTTAATGAGTAGAATTTAATTTCTTTTATTTTATTATGTGATTTTATTTGATGTGCTTTTTTAATATTAATTAGTGTTTTATATTTAAAATGTTCTTTAAATTAAATTAGCTTATTCTTGGACTTTAAATATTTTATTTTATTGATATTGAATTGTAGTATTTTGACTGGCTTTTATTTAATTTATTGTGTTTTTCTAGTTAGATCCATTTTTTCTTCTTTTTCCTTTTTCTCTTTTTTTCTTTTCTTTTTCTTTTCTTTTTCCCTTTCTTCCCCTGCTTTTCCTCCCCCAGCCCGTGCGTTTTCCTCTCCCCTATTCTCCTCTCCCCCTCGTCGTTCCTTCTCCCTCAACCCAGGGCCGCCGCCGGCCACCCACCGGCGACACCGCCCAGCCCAACCTCACCCCCACATGCCGGCGAGTTCAACGGCACCGGTGGTGTCACCTCTGGCTACCCCACCGCCCCTACACGGCCCCCTACCCGAAATGGCTATTTTTGCTTCCCTTGCATTTTCAAGTCATCGCTGGCCATCCCTTGGCCTCTGACCACCACCACTAGACTCCCCACCCTTCGGCGAGCATAACCCACCGCCCAAAGTCATCCATCGCCGCTGGTTACCCCATCCATCTGAAATGGGTCTTAAACAGATCCATCTTCGCCGCGCTGCCATCCTGCCACCGTAGGCCTCACCACCGCCACCAAAAAGACTCCCCTCGCCCAGCCGGTCATCCCCCTAGCTCAGTTTCCCCATACACGGCCTCACCTTCCCGGTACAACCCCAAACCCGAAATTGGGTTTTCACCCATTTTGACCCTGATCCGCCACCTTCCGGTGGTTGTGCCGCCACACCACCACCTCCATGAGATTCCCCACCCTTCAATGAGTATCTCCCTAAATTTTGATATCAAACCGAGCATTTTAACCTAACGTATCGGGGACTGCTACGAACGCTGCAGATTGGCATTGTTCAAGGAATTGCGTTTTTACCGCTGTAAGTACTTTCCAAACGAGCTTTAAGATTTAAATATATTTTTGGCATCAACAGTTATTGTGTTTGATTATTGTTGCTATGTGTTGGTTGATGTTGGTATTTGTTGGTTGATTGGATTAATTAAATGTTGGATAATTGCTGCATGGTTGTCTACATTGTGTATATACGCGCATGCTCGTGAAAATATTTAGAAATTGGATTTTTGCATGATTTCAGATATTCATGTATTGGAAATGGAAACTGGGTTTTAAATTGAGTTTAATGGATTTTAATGGTTTTGGGGTGAGTCATAACGGGGACGGCGATACGTAACGCACATTGTGATCAGCGTGTATGTGTGGATGACATAATAGAGACGGCAATACGTAACGCCCATTATGGTCATTGGGTGTGCATTTCATATCGGGGACGGCGATACGTAACGCCCAGTATGAAATGAGTGTGTGTGAATCGTAATGGGGACGGCGATACGTAACACCCATTATGATTTCAGGTGTGTGTGTATATCATATCGGGGACGGTGATACGTAACGCCCGGTATGATTGGTTTTGAGGATGTTATTTTATAAGAAAGGATGGATGATTTTATTGGGATTTTATTGTGGACTAAAATGGGATTTTGGCGTGTGTGGTTATTTCATTGACTCTGAGGAAGATGATTTTAAGCCTCTTGCATATGGTAATTGTTCATGGCTGTTGTTGTGGCATTAATGTATTTCTGTCTTTTGGTTTGGTTGGGTTGTACTTACCTGCGATGCCATCTTGGCGTCATAATTTTTTGGATACAGATTATGAAGAGCCTGAGCCTGAGGAGACGGCTCCGCCGTTGAGGTGATATTAATATTAATTATTATCTCGGGAAATTTATTTTCCCATTTTTATAAATATGTATTTATTTAATTTAATTTTCGGATGACTGTATTAAATCTCCTGTTGGAGAGTTTATATTAAAATGGTTTGTAAAATATTTCTAAAATTCTGGTACTTAGATAATGATTTATTTACCCGCTGCGACTTATATTTTATGTATGTCATATATGCACACACGTTTGACACTTGTCGTTGGGATGTGTGACCCGTGTTGTCATCATCCTGACGCCTCGATTCCCATGTTATTTTAAGGAGAATTTGGGGGCGTCACAAGTAGTATCAGAGCAGTTCGGCTCTGGGTAAATCCACAAGTTACCTAGGGATAGTACCAGAAAATTTTGTGGTTTTAAAAATTTGTTTGTTTTATGATTTGGTTATTTTATTTTACTGTATTATTTTATTTGTTCTCTAAATTTTCCTACTGATTTATATGGTAAGATTATCGATATTTATTTCGTTGTGTTGTGCTTTTTATTTTAATGTTTATGTTTTTTATTTATTTTCATAATTAATTTAGTTCTGAATGATTGGTTTGCTTTATTTTATTTTATTTTAATATTTGTTCAATATTGTAATTGAGTAGTAGTTAAAATTTTAGTTAGTTGATTATATTTAGTTAGGTTGTTTGAGTATTTACTTAATTAATTAATTATTTTATATATATGCCTTTGTTTTTGTTTAAGTTGGAATTTGGACATTTCGGATTAGATTATTATTTTAAATCAATCCATTTATTGAATCTGATATTTTAAATAATTGTGAGATGGAATTCCTTATTTTAAAGTTTATTTCTTTTGTTGTGTATTATTTTGTTTTCTTAAACTTTTATTCAATTATCATCAGGATTTGATTTTAATTTCAGTTTATAGGTTTGCTACGAGATATTTTTAGATTTGGTTTATTATTTGTTTATTTTAATTATGGCTCTTGTATTTTAAATATTTCTAAAAGTTTGAAATTTATTTAGGCAAAGATTTAAAAGAATCGCTGTCATGCTTCTTTTTAAGTTTATGCTTTGAGATAAATTTAAATTGATTATCTTTTCACATTTCCGTTGTTTTATTTTTAGGGACATGCTTTGAAGTAAATTTTAAAATTTATTATCTTTCCACATTTCCGTATGTTGTATTTTAAAAGTTTATCTATTTACTTTAATGAGTGGATTTGTTTTGGCGACATGTTTGTATTTATTTATTAATTAATTTATCGATTTAATTATTTTATTATGGTTCGTTTCTTTTAAAGGTTTTAAATTTTAGAGATTTCTACAATAAATTTTTTTTTAAGAGTTGGTTTTGTAGAGAATTTCAAAGTTTTATTTGTGATTTTATTTGCTGTTCTTATTTTAATTTAATCTCATTCTTTTATTTAATAAAAGTTTTTGGGGACTTTGTGTTTATTAAAGGAGGTGGACTTGTTTTCTTGAATGGTTGGCTTTTACTTATTTGTTTATTAAATCTTTTCCCCCTTTTGTGTTTTTATATAATAATTATGTGAATTACTTGAGTTTTGTTTAGTATTTGGGTATACTATTATTTATAATTGTGAGATGGATTTGTTTGATAATTTGTTGGTATTTATGCAATTGCATTTCCTTATCGGTATTGTATATGCTATTTATGTGTATTTATTACCTGGGTCTCACTGAGTGTTTGAGTGTCTAAGTTCTAATTTTATTTCTGGGAGATTATTGGTAGATGGACTCTTCATGTGAGTGTAAAATTTTTAGCCGTTGCCATATTATTATGGAATTCGATTTAAGAATACTTATGATGGTAGATGATCAATTGTTCTTTTGTGAAGTTTTAATGTAGTTTTTATTTGTGGGTGCTTGGAGATCGTTATGTAATAATTATGTGTGTAAATTTTTAGAGAGTACTTATTTTGTTTTGTGTTTGACTTGGGGAAAATTTGTTTGTTAAGTGAAAGGGTTGAATTGATGTGATGGAAATAAATTTAAGAGATATAAATTTTAGGCTTCTGGGCGAATTGTTTGGAGTGGATAATTTAAGTATAATATTTCGGAGAATTTAATGGTTAGCAATATTTGTCGAGGTATCTTAAGGAATTTAGTTGTGGCTTGAAGTCACATAAGAATTTAAATATTTGAGGTTATTTCATTTCATAGGTAATGAAGGATCGATTGAGAGACTACGGATTTAGATAATTAATCTATGATGAGAGTGATGAGTTATAATCATGGAGAAGTGTATTAGAGGTTTGGGAGTTAGAAATTTTAGGCTTTAATATTGGGAGACATAACTTGAATTGTGAGATGATAAAGCATTAGGATTTGTAAATGTGGCAAATGATTTCTTGTAATAGGTGTTGAGCTAGTTTTTGCTCAATGGTGATAATTTATGAGGGGCTTAAATTTTTATGAATTTAGCGAGTTATCAGAGTGCGCGTGGAAACGTGTTGATTTGCAATATAGTTGGAGGTTCAATTCTTGTGTAAATTTTGAGGAATTAGTGGTAACTTGAAATTTGGGATGATACTTGTAAGTGAGGATTTATCTTTTAGTTGGGTAAATTATGTTTATTGACAATTAATTTAGAAAGTTAAACTTGGGAGTTACTTTAGGGTGACACAAAGTGTGATATGGAATTAGTTAACATTAAAATTTTGAGAGGTTGTGCTAAAGTTTTGATACATATGGAGTTCAGATTAATTGGCTACCTAAGGAGTCTTAGAAATGAAATATTATTTGGAGACTATACGGTTATGATGGAATAACATTTATTGTGTAATTGAGGAAAATAGATGATTGTACTAATGCTTGGAGTGAGTATTAAGTGATGTAGTAGGTGAGTAATTGGAGTTTTATTAGCTGCAGCCGAGCGAATTTCGAGGACAAAATTCTTTTTAAGGGGGGGAGAATGTGAGATCCCGGACTTACGTGTATTTTTACACGTTATTTTATTTTCGGTATTAATTATTTTAATTTATTTTAATAATATTATTAGTCGTGTTTTATTTATTTAAAATATTTATTTGAGCTATTAATTAGTTAATGTTGAGTTATGTTATTTATTTATTAATTTAAATGTGAGGTAATTATTTTAATGAGTGGAATTTAATTTCCTTTATTTTATTATGTGATTTTATCTGATGTGCTTTTTTAATATTAATTAGTGTTTTATATTTAAAATGTTCTTTAAATTAAATTAGCTTATTCTTGGACTTTAAATATTTTATTTTATTGATATTGAATTGTAGTATTTTGACTGGCTTTTATTTAATTTATTGTGTTTTTCTAGTTGGATCCCATTTTTCTTTTTTCTTCTTTTTCCTTTTTCTCTTTTTTTCTTTTCTTTTTCTTTTCTTTTTCCCTTTCTTCCCCTGCTTTTCCTCCCCCATCCCGTGCGTTTTCCTCTCCCTTGTTCTCCTCTCCCCCTTGCCGTTCCTTCTCCCTCAACCCAGGGCTGCCGCCGGCCACCCACCAGCGACACCGCCCAGCCCAACCTCACCCCCACATGCCGGCGAGTTCAACGGCACCGGTGGTGTCACCTCCGGCCACCCCACCGCACCTACACGGCCCCCTATCCGAAATGGCTATTTTTGCTTCCCTTACATTTTCCAGTCACCGCCGGCCATCCCTTGGCCTCCGACCACCACCACTAGACTCCCCACCCTCCGGCGAGCATCACCCACCGCCCAAAGTCACCCATCGCCACCGGTTACACCCTCCACCCGAAACGGGTCTTAAACGGATCCATCTTCGCCGCGCCGCTGTCCGGCCACCGTAGGCCTCACCACCGCCACCAAAAGACTCCCCTCGCCCAGCCGGCCATCCCTCTAGCTTAGTTTCTCCATACACCGCCTCACCTTCCCTGTACAACCCCAAACCCGAAAATGGGTTTTCACCCATTTTGACCCCAATCCGCCACCTTCCGGTGGTTGTGCCGCCACACCACCACCTCCATGAGATTCCCCACCCTTCAATGAGTATCTCCCTAAATTTTGATGTCAAACCGAGCATTTTAGCCTAACGCATCGGGGACTGCTACGAACGCTGCAGATTGACGTTTTTCAAGGAATTGCGTTTTTACCGCTGTAAGTACTTTCCAAACGAGTTTTAAGATTTAAATATATTTTTGGCATCAACAGTTATTGTGTTTGATTATTATTGCTATGTATTGGTTGATGTTGGTATTTGTTGGTTGATTGGATTAATTAAATGTTGGATAATTGTTGCATGGTTGTCTACATTGTGTATTTATGCGCATGCTCGTGAAAATATTTGGAAATTGGATTTTTGCATGATTTCAGATATTCATGTGTTGGAAATGGAAGCTGGGTTTTAAATTGATTTTAATGGATTTTAATGATTTTGGGCTGAGTCATAACGGGGACGGCGATACGTAACGCCCGTTGTGATCAGCGTGTGTGTGTTGATGACATAATGGGGACGGCGATACGTAACGCCCATTATGGTCATTGGGTGTGCATTTCATATCGGAGACGGCGATACGTAACGCCCAGTATGAAATGAGTGTGTGTGAATCATAATGGGGACGGCGATACGTAACGCCCATTATAATTTCAGGTGTGTGTGTATATCATATCGGGGATGGCGATACGTAACGCCCGGTATGATTGGTTTTGAGGATGTTATTTTATGAGAAAGGATGGATGATTTTATTGGGATTTTATTGTGGACTAAAATGAGATTTTGGCGTGTGTGGTTATTTCATTGACTTTGAGGAAGATGATTTTAAGCCTCATGCATATGGTAATTGTTCATGGTTGTTGTTGTGGCATTAATGTATTTCTGTCTTTTGGTTTTGTTGGGTTGTACTTATCTGCGATGCCATCTTGGCGTCGTAGTTTTTTGGATACAGATTATGAAGAGGCTGAGCCTGAGGAGACGGCTCCGTCGTTGAGGTGATATTAATATCAATTGTTATCTTGGGAAATTTATTTTCTCCTTTTTATAAATATGTATTTATTTAATTTAATTTTCGGATGACTGTATTAAATCTTCTGTTGGAGAGTTTATATTAAAATGGTTTGTAAAATATTTCTAAAATTTTCGTACTTAGATAATGATTTATTTACCCGCTGCGACTTATATTTTATGTATGTCACATGTGCACACATGTTTGACACTTGTCGTTGGGATGTGTGACCCGTGTTGTCATCATCCTGACGCCTTGATTCCCGTGTTATTTTAAGGGAAATTTGGGGGCGTCACAACAAAAGTTTGGATTTGATGGAGCTAAACCAGTGACAACTCAAATAGCCTCAACGACATATCTATCTGCAACTGAAGGCGATATTCTCCCTGATCCAAAGCCATATCACCAAATGGTAGGCACATTGTAGTACCTAACTTTGACGTGACCTGATATCGCATTTGCTGTGAATTTCGTTTGTCAATTTATGCAAACTCCACGAGCTCGTCATTTAGTTGCAGTTAAAAGAATTTTTCGGTATATAAGAGGTGTGACACCTGCAATTTACGACTGGGATTTAACGTAAATTAAGGTGTCTGGATAAGTAACACTTGGCTACTCACCCTCGTACTTATCAAGAGTAAAAAACATATATTACGTAATTCGCAGCGGATTTGGTTTTTAGATATAAAATTTTCTAAAGATCACATGGAAAATATACTTACAACATTCACATCATTCATTTATAACTTAACATTGTACTTTTTACATACACAAGGCCCAAATTGTAGCAAGTTAGCAACAAAACATATTACATTTATCCAAAAGACTTTCCTTCACCTCACTCATTTTTTTTCTTAACCTCGGGGAATTCTCTCCCATAGCGAAACATATCCATACTAACACTAAAGTCTCGCTGGAGCAGTTGTCCCTGTGGAGTCACGCAAACTCCACACATGGACAACAAGCCATCTAGTTCAAATGTTAAACAGCATCCTGTGTGGCGCCTCTTCTCAGCAAAAGTGGATGCGTCAGGACTCCAAACTCCTGTAGGTTAATTACTGATAGGAGATCCGAAAGAAACAAAAGAAATGTCCATATAGGGAGTATAGACGGAGAGTCCCTCAGGACTCCCTGAAGTCTCCTGCTTCATCGGGGCTGTCCCCTTGCTGGTCATTGAATCCTGTATATAGTTGATATGCACAAAAAAAATCTAGAACCACAAAAGAGCGAGATTTCCGTTGAAATCTCAGTAAGTACATAAGCAGCTTAAAGGAAGCAGGGAAAAAGCAACCATAATATTATCACCACTGAATGACTAGGGAAATTTACTCTAAGATACACATCATAAGACCACCGTCCAACTAGTACTTTTCTTAACTCAACCGAATACATAATCTTATGCGGAATTACACCGTTCTCTTAAAGGTTCTTATTCTTTCTTATCATTGATGGGCGTTACGTCTCGCCGTCCCCATCACATACACTCATCAATCATCCGGGCGTTACGTCTCGTCGTCTCCGTTGTGATGAGCCTGGTGTCAATCTCACGGGTGTTACGACTCGCCGTCCCCGTCTTCACACAAAACATATACACGTATCACTGCGGGTGTTACGTATCGCCTTCCCCGTGAAGATCACACACTCTTATAACACGACAGGCGTTACGTATCGCCGTCCCTGTCGGCACGTCAGTCATCCGGGCGTTACGTCTCGCCGTCCCCGTCACGACGTGACTAACTTATTCTTATATATTGCTTTCTTTTTAGTAGTTCCTCTCTTATTCATACGAGTTTTTTTTTCACTTATAACCCTTTCCATTTGAAATACCAATTTTATTCTAGGAAAACCCTGAGTCTAAGCAAAACAGGGCATCTAGCTCGAGCGGGTGTCGAGCGATCATCGAGAGAAGTCACGGGTTTGAACTTGCTCGAACAGAGTATCAAGCGAGACTCTAGCGAGGGTTATATTTTGACTTCGCTCAACCCACAAGTCGAGCGAGGGTCGAGCGAGATCACGGCTCTAGGAGTTTTTCTACTCGAAACATGCCAATCTTTTTACTATACTCTAATTAGCTTCTTAAAAACTTAAATCTAAGTTCTTACCATTATAGTGAACATTTTTATGAGACAATTAAAAAAAACCAACCTTACTCATATGCCACTTTGTCACTTAATCATGTTCTTAAGAGTTCTATATTAGTAAACATAGTTCAATCACTTCAATAAACCATTTCCATGCTTAAGTTAAGCTAGAATATGGACTTACAAATTCTTCAAAGTTCAAGAGAATGGATCCAACCAACTTCTTGCAAGCTTTCTTCCAAACTCACTCACTTAGCTCACAAATGAACTCTTTAAGAGTTTGGGAGGGTTTTTCTGGTATGTCTTCCAAAGGGAAAGGTGTTCTCTCCTTCTAAAGGAGCTTAGAAAGCTCTCAAGGCTCTATTTATAGGGTGGTAGTCGACCAACATGAGGGAGAGAAGAGGAAAAACACCCTAAGGTGCACTAGTTGCTAGATTTGCGTGGATGATGAGGTGTCCTTCTAAGCAAATCTTATGATGAGGATTAAGCCTCCCAAATCCTACGCTTTGCAGTTAGATTAGTCATCCAAGGGCTCACATTTGAGATATTTTGTTGCCAATTTTAATCCATAGCTGAGGAGTGAGCTAAAGGGATAAGAGGTGAGGTGGCATTTCACCTAACCATGCATGCACCTCTCATCTCCAGTCCTCTCCTTGTGTCACATGCCCCTCTCCAGATTTTTCCACCCATTTGGTTACTTCCTAACTCCCTTAAGTCTCCATTTAACAAGTTCTAGAAGGCCACTTCTTAGTTTAGTTAAGGTAGAGTCAAATCTGACCCATTTAGTCACCTATCAACTAGATTTTGGCTCCCCTTGTGTTTCCATCACACTAACTAATCAATTGGCATCCAAATCAACTTTCCATCCATTTCCAACTATCCCTACACATGTCCTAATCCCAGAAAATCTCAAAACGAATTGCCTAATTAGTTACATGCCCCAAATTAGTTCAATTCATTCAACTCGGGTTCCATTTAAGCCCATCCCAGAGCTTCCTACTTGATTCCCAAATAAGTTATTGATCCCTTCCAAATCTCGAAAACCTTAAAACATAAAAGTTTTAGATCTATCTCTCAAGGTTATATACCAATTGGAATCACCTCATTTTGACCTCATATGAATAACTTATGCCCATTTAACTAAAACTCGACAGATTAATCCGAGAATGCATAATTCCCACTACCAAATGTTATCTCACATTCCTCAATTAAATCTCCCACTCTAATTTCCTAGTAAATAAATACATCAAATAAATTGCCTTAAAATAATTTCCATAAAATAATTTACCTTAAAAAATTTGGGCTATTACAAAAGGAACTATCAATATGGGTCTTCGTCTCATCGAGATCAATGCTTTGGCTTTGCATACTTTTTGTGATGCCGACTAGGCTGAATCAAAAGATGACAGACGCTTAACCACGAGTTTTGCCGTGTTTCTTGGAAATAATTTGCTCTCTTGGGGAGCTAAGAAGCAAACAGCTGTGGCAAGGTCCATTAAGCAGGAGGAATATCATGCTGTACCTTCAACCACTGTTGAAGTCATGTGGTACATGAATCTATTGTCAAGCATCGAATACAAGTTGCAAGCTCTTACTCTATTTTCCAACAATGTAAGTGCAATAAGCATGGCTAAGAATCTAGTCTTTCATCACCGAACAAAACACATTGAAATAGATGAACAAGTAGTACAAGGATTGATTCAGCTTCAACATATTCCAGGCAATGAGCAAGTCGCAGACATTTTTGCAAAACCACTCTGCAATCCAAAGTTTGAACTTAACAGGAACAAACTCTTCATCGAACCAATCCCACCTTGAGCTTGAGGGGGGATGAAGACACAAATATACCGAGAATCATGCATGGACCATCTCAACACAAGAATCACGCTCATATCAGCTCAGAAGATCCTCTGTTTTCATGACTTTAATTTCTCGGATTCCTTTATTCTTGTTGCACATATCCGTAACATTTTCTTGTAGATAATTGTAATGTTTCTCTATTTTTAATATTTGTTATTTCACTTTCCTTGTACAGGCCTCAAATGGCTAAATACATAGTTTGTAATCTCTATTTAAATGTCAATATACAAGCACGCCAAGTGTGTGGCAATTCACATTTACAATTTTCTCTTCTCAGAGCTAAACATGGGTATGCGTGCGATGATAGATTATGTGATCTATTTCTTGTTGTTTAAGGTTATTATTGTTTCTTATGATGGCTTTGTTTTCAATTTTTTGCAGAATCCCACCTAATTGCAGCATTACACGTGATTTTATCACCCTGCTCACACAAGAAACAGTGGCAAAGATCTCCATTACCGCCTGTGCTGTGAATAGCCATAATTCTAGTTTACCTGCTGTCATGGAGAAATACATGATGAGTCAACATAACGCAGGAAAAATCTGTGTGTGTGTGTGTGCAACGCCCCGATCCCGTGGGAGGTCAGAGAGTTACTTCCTATCACATAAACACAAATTTCAACAGTACGATTAAAGACTCTAAATTCTCAAATATCATATGAAACTTGGCATCAAAATCAATTTCCTCAATATCATTAACTCCAAAAATTCTATGTCACAAGAATACAAAAACATTTCCTTATTAAACCTTGCCAATACTCATATAAAATTCTCTATACTTAATCCATCATTCTTAGAACATCGCACCCAAAGCTTTAAAGTCTAATTCTCAATTGAAATATCCAAACTCATCTGAAAAATATTCAGAGATAAAGAGGTGAGCTATCAACTCAATAAGCATTGAGCATATGCTCGTATGTAAACATGAGCATTTATAACTTCATCATGTAAAACAAAACATTTACTTTCAGAGTTTAGACAAAAAACCAAACTTTTACTTTTCAGAATATGGAAACAAACTTGTTACAAAACATAGAGCGAAACTTTCAGGAAGAAAACTTATCGCAAAACAAAACCTTTTAGCATGTCAAATTTGAAAAGCTAATATTTATCATATCGGAACAAACACCATATTTAACCCATGTGGTATAATTATGCAACATTTATAACACGTAATCAGGATATACCCACTATTTTTATCTGTGGTTAGGCCATATTCACTATTCTTACCCGTGGTAAGGCCTTACTCACTATTCTTACCTATGGTAGAGCCTTGTCCACTATTCTTACCCATGATAGGACCTTATCAAAATCAGAATAGAACATCAAAATGTCACATCATCTCAAAAATAAGTACCGAACATCTTTAGATCATTTTACATATTCAAAAAATAACGGAGTCAAAAACATCTTCTTTTATTCACAGTAGAACTTTTATAACTCATAAACCAGAAACATTTTAATTTCATCAAAATCACAATTTTCAAAAGACTTTTGTTCTTTTTCAGTTCAGAAACCAAATGCACCAAAATACAGTTCATGTCTACACCAGTCATGTAAGAAACACTACTTTCACTTATATAGCTTTTTATGCGTATGCAAAACAAAACATTTGAGGTCATTTTCAACTTTCTTTGAAAACAAACAAATATGCATATTTCAAAGTCAACTTCATTTTATTTTCTTTTTATATAAAGCTAGCATCTGAATTTCGCTTGCCTGAACTTCTTAACTTTTCAAAATCTTCCTCATAATAACCAAACGAAAATCAATTGTCACCTGTAAAATAATCATGTACTTTTATAAATTTCCAATTGATTACAAACTTTACAAATAGAATTTGAGATATAAAATCCATTATATTTCTTTAACATCTCTTAAATATCAACTCTTTCCAAAATACTTTGAATTTACCAAATTCCTCCAAAGTTTTAAAATATTATAAATTTCTCAATACCTCGATTTTCACTTAATAATCACTAAGCCAAAATTCCATCTCGAACCAAGGCTCTTTAAAATATCAGAACTTAACCCACATATATAATGCAACTCCTATAATCCAATCCAAAATATTTTAGAAGTCGAACCCAAAAAATACAAATTAGACTCCAAGCCTAATCCAAAATATCTAACTTCAAAAGTAACTTAAATAAAAAAGGCACTTAAAAAATAAAAGCAGCCCAATATAAAGAAAGTCCAAGCGGCCCAAAGAAAGAATGACCAAACGAAAGAAAAATACTTTAGAAAAAATCATGTTTTGTTTTAGAGAAATGAAATAATTATTATCATTTTATAACTTTTTTATAAATTTTTAATACTTTTTTTAATTTTATTTAATGATTAAGAATGTTAATATTAATAAAATTATATTTTTTTTTATTTTTTTAATAATTAAGAATGTTACAAAAATATTTAAAATAAATAATAAAAAATAAAAAAAATTCAAATACAATAATAAATTATAAAATTATTGTAATCTGGTGGTACTTATATCACTGCCCTTTGTTTTAAACCTTGAGAAGACGAAAATTGAAATTTCATGAAACTCACAAATAAAAGAAATTATTTAAACCAAAGTAAAACGTGGTCGTGGGAAGTTAAAATCAAAAGATGGAGAATCTGACGGAAGTTGCCGAGTGATTGGTAACGTGCATGGTGCCTAAATAAGTGCATATCTGAAGTTGCGATGTAAAATATTGTTTTTAACTTAAAATTTATAGCTTAAGCTTAATGCAATAAGCTCTACTGCTATAAAGTCATTTACTGTTTGAGATCTATATGTCTAAAGAACTTTTAGAGTTAGTTATGGTAGTTTTTTAAAAATATATAGTTATCTGCAAGAACTTTTTGATAAAAGTTCCAATTTAGTGCTTATTGAAAAAACTGATTTTTAGCTTTTTTAACCGACTAAAGCGTTTTTAATAAAATTACCCAAACATGTCTTTTTTTTTTAAAAGTTCTTTTAACTGCTTAAAAGTACTTTTAAAACCTCGAAACGCAATCCCAAATATGCTTCAAGTGTCTGAAACCCTAGGATGAGGAAACGATATATGCAAAACGTGAAATAAAATATATCCGTTTTATTACACAAGTTGTTGCCGTGAATCACTTAGTGTAGTGGCCAAGGGATTAGAGGGACGGCGTTGGTAAGAGTCAGGGGCAGAATTAGCATTTAATATTTGGGGGGGTGATTGACAAAATATGTGTATGCGTGAATATAAATAATATATATTTTTTGCACGTGATTATATATAAAAACATTAATCATACATCACAAAATTGTATTCAAAAAATAAATGTCTTTAAATTATTTTATAAGATTTTTTTTAATTTGTCATAATTTACTGGAGACCATTACAAAAAGGAAAAAAAAAACGATATATGAATTTAGAATTCTTCCTTCAAATTAAGTTCGACGATAACTTTTCATAGAATAGAATTCATCTATTGTTATCTATGAAATAAAATTCATGATAAAGTTTTTTACAATGTAAACTAGCAAATGATCTATAAGAAACTTATATTCTATTCAAGTAAGCAATCTAATTTTTATAAATTTCATGACAGAAAATGTTCGCTCAATAGTAGCAATAAAAATATGAAAAATTAATACTAAATAAATTAACTTATCAATCAAATAATAAATTTTTGATTTTTCTAAAATTACTAGTCGTCTGCATAACTCAAATAATATAAACATATTTTAAAAATCTAGATGTAACAATACATCAAGATAAAGTGAGGGAGACAATTTGAGCATCAGTCTTTAAATAAAAGTGAAAAATTAAAATTTAAAAAACTTAAATATTGGGGGACAATTTATTTATTTTTTTAAATTAGGGTAAAAATTTTAATTATATAAAAAATATTATATCTATTTATATACCATATAAAATTTTTAAAAATATTTGGGGGGCTTAGCTTTGGGCTAATTCCGCCCCTGGTAAGAGTCATGCATGGGAGAACGTGCATATATATAGGAATTAAACCTAAGGACAAAGATACGTAGGCATGGAAATGGGAGCTGATTGATGTATAAATGAGAAACGTAATAAGGACCACTAGCAAGTTTGAAAACAAAAGATCATGCGACAGATACGAGTTGCAAATATTCATATATCCAAATATATAAATATATATAATAATAAAAATAAAAATCCAGACAAACAAGGTTTTAGAATTTTAAAGTAAGAAAAAAAAAAAGAGCTCAAGAGTTGTAATCATAGCCATTTGAAATAGATAACAAGTATAAAAAAAATAAGCTTAATCCTAAAAAAAATAAAGAAATAAATAATTTGTGCGTGTAATATATTTCTTATCTTTTAAAAAAATTATTTAAAAAACTCAAATGAACACAAAAATAAAATAAAAAAAAGAACCGAACCTTTTTGGAAAGCAATCTAGTGTCGGAGCGGGGTGTTACACTCTCTTTCTCTCTCAAACACACCTGACATGCATACCTTCACAAGACTCTGGCTGCGCTAGTAATTGTAGTCCGTATAGAGTTAACCTTTTTGGCATATTCCTACAACTAGCAACTTAGAAGGTTTCAAGTTTTCATGCGCTTAGCTATGGTTTGGCTGTCTTTTCTGAGTTCTTCTTGTAGTTTATATGAGAATCTGAACTTTTGGGTGCCCAATGGATTGCATTAGCAATTTATAAATATAGAGAAGTACATGTCTATGTTAATTCCATATGTTTCCATATAGTTCCTCTACTATTACCTTCTTGTTCTCTGTTTCTAAGGAACACCTGCAGTTGAAGGCATAATGCTAAAATGCAAATACCTCTCTCCATAAAGAACAGATGAATGTGAAAAAACCTTCTTAAATAGGAAAAATCTAAAATTGCTTAAAATATGTAACATTCACCTTCCTGCAGTTTTGTGTTTTCTTCCTTTGATGTGCAAGCCAAGCAGTTTTCAAGCAAGCTGGAAAAGGGCTAGGACCATACTTAAAATGATCCTCTCTCATTTGAATAATCAAAGGAGAATGATTCGAAGTAGTGCGAGATATGACCTACGAAAAAACATTAGGAAAAATGTTTAGAAATTTTGAGTCAATGAAGCTTCTATCTAACCTTGCCCATCTACAAGCCAAGCTGCCTCGACCATTGTACCAAGTCATGCCCGGTCCTTTGGAGAACATCTCCATCAAACCACAACTTTGAATAAATTGATTAAATTCCGCCATAGCTGCAAAAGGGCGAGAATGACCTCCTCTTCTTTCTGAATCATCTTTAATTATGTTAAAATTACCACAGAGGATCCACGGAATATTACTAGATCCCATAGCCTTCAAATCCTCCCAAAGAGATCTTCTTTCAATTTGGGAACATTTTGCATGCATACACTATGGTGTGAAGAAAGGTCTAACCATTATCCTCAACTTTGACTGATATAAACTGATTAGACCCTGCTATCCATTGCACAAAAACATTTGAATTCCATAAAATCCAGATTTTACCACCATGCACCTCATTCGTAAGGAAAAACTCACATTTGAACCGAGTTGATAAATTTAGTATTTTATCTTCTGTTAAAAAAGGCTCAGCTGGAACTAAAAGATTAGCCTTGTGGGTCTTAATAATATTTTTTAACCTAGAACAAGAAGTGCCAACTCCACTAATATTCCAAAAAAATGAGAGGACTAATCATTAGTTAAATTTGGAAGGAGAATTACCAAGGAGAATTACCAAGGAGAATTACCATCTTGGTGGAGCTCCTTTTATGAGTTATACCCAGAGTCTTATTAGTATTCTCTGAATCAATACAATAATCCTTCCTCATATCCTCTTTTAATTTATCACATTCTATTTCAGGCTATGATAACAAACAATTCGGGACCATTTCTTCGGATACCACATTATGAGAGTTAGACCCATTCATAATAGCTTCGACTTTACTCCCGTAACTAGTGCCTCTTCGACTGGATCCATATGTAAATCAGTGATACTCGGCCCACCAATATTTTCATTTGGAGCTAGAGTAGTAATAGGTCCCAAATGCAATTGCCTATTCTCATTAGGCCTTTTCTCTCCTAGAGCTAGTAACTCAATCAGTTCATCAACTTGATCCAACACCAACAGGGTGTTTGTAATACCTCGTACTTCGAGGACTATTGGGAGGACTTAATTAATCATCTTAATTGCATAAATTTCATCATTTCTCATATTTTTCATGAAGGCAATTTTGTTGCATAATATCTTGCAAAACGTGGAGCTAAAGGTCACAATTTAGAGTGGTCCAGAGACAATATGATATCGGGTACATTAAGAGGTCTCCTCCACATGGACAGAATTGATCTTCCTTATTTGCGGGTTTTGTGATTTTATCCGGATATCTTTTTCATGACTAAGGAATAATATTTGTGCCGATAAAGATTACTACGTTTTGCCATGTGTCTAAATGAGGTAAGTTCTTTTTGCTTTGGTTATTCTTTGTTTTATCTTATCTGTTTCTTTGGTTTTATGGTCTTTGCAGGGGTTGTTTTGTTTTTCTTTAGTGGTTTTGGGGTCTTTGTTATTTTGAACTCTTTTTTTTTATGGTTGCACCTGAGTATTGGTCTTTTTTCTAATTATGCAAACCCCCAGGTACTTGGTTTGTTATTACAATATTCCTCTACTACAAGTGATGATATTATTAATAAAATTGAAATAGGGATTACTACTGAACATGTGACCTTAACTCTTCTATATAAAATATATATAAATATATATATATAAATATATATATATATCTGTGCCTTTTATCTTGTTCTTTGTTCTCAAGATCTAGTAGCAATGCTATATATTAAGGATGTAAATCTTCGTGCGTACTTTCTATAAAAAAAATTAACAAAAAATAAATAAATAGATTTTTTTCTTTAAATGGATCTTAAGTTTATCTTTCTTTTTTTTTTTAAAGAAAATAAGCAAGGCTTACATACTTTAAAACTGCACAAATCATTTCTATCACAGATCAATATAATTGGAAATCATGGCTATCTTGTACAAGTGCTAAGAATTGGAGTAATAAGTAATGGAGTAGTATAATATCTGAAATCAATTTTGTTACATTGCAAGAATAGTGACAGCTATGAGTAATTGTAACGAATGTCAGATTGTATCAATGTTACAATAACTGTATATACTTAATAATTAACCACTGCCATGCGGCAGGGCATGCATCTAGAACTGGTACTATTTCCTGAAACAAAACGTCATGTTGGAACACAAGACCGCGGAACCCACACTGGCACATCCTTTAGCCGGGATGGTCGGTTGCAATTGAAGCCTCAATGAAAGAGCACCCATTCAACCAATCTGGAAACGACCCACGCGGCATATAACGCAGCCAGTCCAATCTACCTTGCTCTAACAACCTGAGATCTTTTCCAGTGAGGCAATAGGTCTGGAAACGTTCCAGATTACCCCTATCGGTTTTCAAAGACAAATTAAGATGGTACTTATTGGGAACTTGTGTAACCGGATTGCCATCTATGTTAGTCTATGAATGCTGAAGGACAGAAAAAGAAGCGTATAAAGCAAGTCTCATCCTTGTACCAGTTACTTGGTGAATCAAATGTAACACCCCGCTACGGCACCAAGTTTTCTTCTAAAATTTTTGGTTTTATTTGTTCCAAAAGTCTATTGCAGTTTTTCGAGCAACATTTTTATTTTATTTACATTCCTAAGTTATTGTTTGATTTATTGATTTATTATTATTATTATTCCCTTTCCTCTCCATAATTATCTCACATTGCCGTATTTCCCATGCACATATCTCCTCCTTCTAATTGCTTGGCAACCGAATAGGACAAGTGATTGGACATTTCTTCCTTTCCTAAAATAGTTTTGCCTCCATCAAGCCCTTCTTTGCCGTTTTACGCTTCCTTAGGGTTTTAGTATCATTATATATATCTATGCGAAGGAAAACCTCAATGCCACAACCTCTTATGCACGTAGCCTCCCCCCTCATGAATGAAGAAAGCTTCATGCCGCCGCTGTCCTCTGAGGTGCCTCAACCCCTTGCTCACCACCATTGTTTAGCCCTTTTTCCCCATCAAGACAAGCTTCCATCTCCGTCCTCTGACCCCACCGTGCACTGCCCCTTGCGAGTGATCAACCATGCGTCGTGAGGCCCAACTCCTCTACCGCACAGCCACTACAAGCGCCGCAGACCACCAGAATCCCCAGACCTTGCATCAACTCTTGGAGACGCGAAACCACAACCGATAACCACCGAGGAACCAGTGTGCTAGGAAGCCACAAAGTCAACGAGTATACTCTGTTTTACTACTGAAAAACAGAGCAGATCCTTCACCGGTTCCCCCACCGAGCGAGCACCATTCCGCAGGCCACCCCCCCTACTTAGTCAAAAACATTGCTCAGTTGCTGCCGGAAACCACTCAGACAGCGTTCGAAATCACCCGGCACCACCATCACGCAACCTCCAGACGGTTGCACCGAAACCCACTGCCAAACTCCATGTCACAGCATTGAGCACCTCTGTTTTGGCTCGCGAGAACAGAGCATTACCCAAATAAAAAGGAGCCACATCCCACCCTTGGACAGCCCCTGTTTAAACCATCTATAAACAGAGCCTGATTGCTACTTTTGCCAATCGCGACAACCACGTAACCGAGAGTCACACCTTTCGGAAACCATTCACTATAGCCTAGAAAAGGCCGGAAATTCAACCAGTACGGCCGCCTTGTCCCTTGATTCGTCGCATGCCACTTTCTATCGCCACCCAACTTCGTCGTATCTCCACCAGTTCTTAGCCCTGACCTCGGTGAGCCTCTGCCTCTCGTCCAATCTCGATTCATTTTTGCTTCCCTGCAATAACCCCTTTTTTATCCTTTACATGTTGTGTTTTCACTCTTTAAGTGATGCTGTTGAAGTTTTAGGTTATGAAGTTACAGTTTTATCACCTCGTTTTATAACAAATTTAAAGAGTTTTAAAATAATATTTTTAATGGGTTGATTTGTTTCGGGTCTTCTCATATTGTTACTACGGAGTTTCTTTTCTTTTTGAGTGTTTTATGCTAAGACAAAGTTTTGGCTAAATGTTTTGGATTGGGTTCGAGTTCTATTTTATTTTTATTCTTGATTTCGAATTTTAAATTATTTTGGGTACATCTTTAAAATTATTGGAGCCTTGTAATATTTTATTCAGTGACTATTCTTTTCAGTGGGTTGTGTTTCGATTTTTGAAAGACACTTGGTTTGAATTGGAATTTGGGTTAAGTTATTAATATTAAGTGAAGACACTACAAGAAAATTGACTTTTTGCGACATTAAATTTTGTCGCAAAAAGTAGAAAAAATGCTGCAAAAAAGTATTTGAAGCAAAAATAATAATTTTGGCTGCAATTAAAATATCACAAATAGCTATTTTTCTTGTAGTGAGATCGAGGTATTGAAGAATTTTTTTTTATTTTAAGGTTTGAGAGGAATTTAGTGAATTCTAGTATTTTGAGGAGAATTGTTATTCAGGACATCGAGGATGTTTAGATGTTAAGAAAATTTATTGGATTTTTATTTCTCAAGGTCTATTTGCGAAGTTTGTAATCATTTGGAAGTTTATGGAAATTACGTGATTATTTTATAGGTGACAATTAATTCAGCTTTATTGAGGATAATTCAGAAAGCTAAGAAGTTCAGGTAAGCGGGATTCTTATACTAGACTTTATATTAAAAATATGAACTGAGATTTATTTTAGAAAATATGCATGTTTTAGTTACGAAAAGAAATTTGAAATCACCTCAGTTTTGTTTCGCATATGCATAAAAAAATCGTATAAGAATAAAATATTTTCTGGCATGAACAGGTGTAGACATGAGCTATTTTGTTGCATTCTATTTTTCAAACTGAAAAAGAGCGAATATGAAAATTTCTGTATAAATGATATTTATGATCTGATTTTGTTCTTGTTTTGGAAAAATTCTGTACTCGGGTATGATATGATATGATTTCTGAAACCTCTGGCATGACATTCTGATTCTGTTTCGCTTTGTTTAGTCCTGGGTTGGTACCAACTATTCTGTTTCCAGTGCACCCACTTTGGTTGCAAAGTGATTTTCTGCGTGGTCTTTCCTGTGTGCACACTCGGGACTCCGAGAATAATAAGGAGAAGATTCACATTCTGTTTCTGCTCGGTTGGCCGCCGAGGTTTGCACAACCCTACCACGGGGGTTAAACATGGTAATCCTATCCTGATGAGACGTTTCAGTTATGCTATGCCAAAAGGATTTTCTGTTTCTGTTTATATTAAACTTTCGCTCTGATTTTTGATAATGCAACCTGCTTCTGCATTTTTCTAAAAAGTAAGAAATATTTTGTTCTGCATTCTGAATTTTGGTAAATGCTCATGTTTGCACACTAGTATATGTTCTTTGCTTACTGAGTTGTGGATAACTTATCCCCTCCTCTAATAACATTTTTCAGATAGTTGAGCTGGTTCAATGCAATATCAGCAAGGGTAGCCATTACTAGAGAGGCTTGGTGATCATAGGAGAATAAGTGCTCGTGGATACGAGTTTTCTTGAATCTTAATAAAAAATTTATCTTTGTTGATTATTTTAGTATGTCAATTTTTGGTTTGTTGCAAGTATTTGAAGTCATTTGATTTTATTAAGGTTTATATTTAGTTTTCTTGGAGAGAGTTTCATAAATATTTGTTAATCAATTATGGAGTGCCCTTTTTATATCAGTTGGTTATTGGAGAATTTGGAATATATGAATTGGTGTTATTTGAGATGATTTGAGGAAAATGACCTAACTCTCTGAACCTTCGGGACCGGGGCGTTACATCAAATCTCACTGACGGCTCTCTACTCATAGAGGGGAACAAGTTTTCAATTGATCCATGAACGCACAAATTGTATATGGAGCTTCCATCAAAGTCTTGAAAAACGAGTAAGAATTGTTGGTATTAGTCAGGTTGCCGGAAGATATAAAAAGGTAATTAAAGCAGAAAGAATATCTTACTTGCAGTTTCTCGATCGCATCTCCTGGGAAATCATGCTTCAGAGGCGCAATGCTTTGAGAAGTCGGCGAGTTACTGATACCGTGACCTTTTTGGCTTAAAGTATGTTGAAATTCTACCCTATCGTGTTCATATAGAATTCGAGCACCACATGCTTTGAACCGAGCACTTGGGTTATTGGTTGAAATTGAAGGGGCGCTAATGCAGCTCCGTCTGTCTAAAAGATCCCTAAACCTTGCATGCGAGATATATAGATACAGGCTATAGAAATCAACACCGCTTTGCTATTTAGGGAGACGAAAGAATATGATACAATCTTGAAATCAGCTCTCCTGCGTGTCAAAGTGATATGTCAACTTTTGAATATTAGGTGATTTCTGACCAGGAGGCACATCAGTCAAACTTTTCTCGAGTTCAGAAACAGGGCAATGCAATTCCACTCCAACTACTCTTAGAAAGATCAGGTGGTAATGGGATTGATACAGATGACCGGTAGTTCTGATGGTGGAACCACTATGGAATGTATCAGGTAGAATGCTAAGAAATCCTTTGCCATGCTGAATTGGCTCCTGCATAAATATCCAAACCAAAATTAAGGAGAATATCATCTTCAATGAGTTCTTTTGAGAGAGAGAGAGAGAGAGAGAGAGACAGACAGAGACAGAGAGAGAGATGGACAGACTTCCTGGCCTTCCCACTGCTGTGGCTGGAAGTCCATATCTTGCAAAGAAATTTTGGATTTTTCATCATCGACAGAGCTGGGGCAGTTAATAATTGTGAATCCAGTTTCGTATGAAGTCCACACTGTAACTTGATTTGGACAATTTTCGAGTGAAGAACAATCCCTTGCCATTACTAATTGCATCTCGAGGGGAGACTTGGCAATAATTTAAGTTTGCAGAATTATCCAAGTAGAGGAATTTAAGCTTGGAAAGCTGAGAAATGCTATCAGGCAAGCATGTAAAATTGTTTCTGCTCAGAATTAGAGATGCCAGTGAAGATAAGCCACTAAGATCACCAAGGATTGCTCCGTCTTACAGATTGCAATCACTTAAGTCTAGAGCTATCAAAGAGGTTAGCGCTGAGAGGTAGAACAACAAATGGCATGATTCAGATGGATTATCTTTAATGCCGGAAAGATTTAGTAAAGTTAGACCAGTTAGATTTTGAACTGATAATGGTACCTCTTCTATCGTCGTCTTGTCCAAGTAAAGTTCTGACAAACATTTCATATTTTTTCCGATCTCTGGAAACTTAACGAGGCTTGAAGGCCAAACAGGATAACAGTTTTTAGAGATTTCAAGTTGATCACATATGGAAGGCTAGCTACACTGGCAATCTTTGAGATTTAATAGAACAAGTCGATTGAGAACTCCAATAGATTGATGCACTCCGAACAATCTAGTACAACCTTGGAGAATCAACCTTTGAAGATTTGAGAAACCAGTGAAATCAGGTGTCTTGATTAAGTTTTGAGAGTTATTGAGGTCGAGGTGCAACACTCGGCTCCGCCACTTTTTATTTTAAAATGTTTTATTTAATTAATTATTTTATTTAAGTAAAAACTACTTTTGATATTCAAAGATTTATTTAAAATTGACCACGAGTGTAAAATTGTTGTTTTAGTAAATTTTGTATTTTCTCATTCGATTTGATGATTATTAAAAATCTTTTTATGGGTCGAGAAATTCTTTTTAGACAAATTGATTTATTATTATTATTATTATTATTATTATTATTGTTTTAAATTGATGCCTATTTTATTTAGGGATCCGGCTCACATTTTGGCTTGAAAGGTTTTTTTTTATCATTTTCGAATAGATTGAAGTTACAACCCTGAAGTCCCCTTTCTCTTCAAGAATTAACCCACCCATGCACGTCGCTAAGCATATGCGGCTCTTCCTTTTATTAATGATTTAATCACTTATCTAGGCATCCCGCACTCTCAATCTTCGCATCATTCACGGTAATAGTTAATCCCACAACAGATCACCACACATGCATGTACTTTTTCTAATTTTGTTTGGTTTTCTAGAGGTCTCAGAATTCTATATACTAGTCACGTTCCAACCCCCCACGATTTTCATGGCAACAATTTGTATAACAGAACATATATTTTTTATTTCACGTTTTGTAGACATATTTTCCTCATCCTAAGGTTCCAAACACTTATTTGGACACCATGCATGCATGGCCGGCTCAACCCTTAGGCAAATTAGGCAATCACCTAAGGCCTTGTAAAGGAAAAAAGGCCTCTCAAAAAAAAGTTTAAAGTAATTATTTTTTTAAAAATATATAATTAAAAAAATTAATTAATTAAATAAGAGAATAAAAGTATCAAATAGATATTATATATATCATTATTAGTTTTATAAATATTTCTCAGAATATTTGTGAATAGTAATGAAATAGTTTGAGTTAAGATATTTTATTGGATTTTGAGTAAAATAAAAAATGAACTTTGAAAATATATGAGAATACATAAAAATAGTTGTGTGCCCTAATGACCCCTAAAACTCAAGAGCACGTCTTATAAAATAGATTTAATAAAATATTCCCTAAATTAAATTTTTTTAATAAAGACTAAGTCGATTGTTAGTTGAAAAAGTAGTATAAATATTAATTAATTATTTTACTTAACAAACGATAGATATTATTTTTCAATAAGAAAGTAATATAAAAATTAAAATTATTTTATTTTATTTTATTTTAATTAAAAAAAGGTCTCAATATTTAAATTTTTGCCTAAGCCCCTAATTTATTATGCTGGCCCTACATGCACCAATCACTTGGCAACTTCTGCCGGACTCTCCATTTGATTTTAACTTCTCATGACTATGCGGTTACCTTATTTTCTTCTCAAAATCTTACCCTCAACCGATTAGATACTCAGCTCTCCTTCACACTTTCTGTTCTCAGTCATCTATATATACATATATTCAGATCTTTAATAGCCATAGAAAATTTTCTATAGCACATTGAAACAAGAACATAGCCACCACCTTATGTAATCACTAATGAGCATTTCATCGCCTTCCAATACACCACCACACCCACCTCACATGGAACCATGCTATCCATCATAGAAATGAGGGGCCTCTGTTTCATTATTCCGAAAATAGAGCATCTTGGACTCAAATAACTACCGCTCTTAAGCCACTGCCCAGGCCACACTAAGTCTTGGCCACCCTTTCAACATCCGCAGGTTTGGTCAGCCATGAAAGCTAGCAGACTACCTTACCCCCTCCGCGTGCGAGCCGCCGATGGCAAACCGCAGCATCGCTGCACCGTGAACCACAAAAGCACCTCTGTTTTACCAACCCAAAATAGAGCATACACATACCTTTTGCCAATCATCGAAACCACCACACCGAGTGCACCCACTACCCATCTTTGCGCCACCCTCTAAAGGCTCTGCACCATGCCAGAAACCACACAGGAAAATCCCAACTCGAGCCACCATGGCATGCCCTCAATACCCATGTTTCTGCAACTTAAAACTGGAGCAACCCTTGGTGCTCACGACCCAGATTTTTCCCCCACCCTTGGTTAGTTGCTCCTCTGTTGCCATCTTTTGAAACAGAGCATTCAAGCCACCACATTTTAAGTGGTTCCCATCGTAGGGTCCGCCGCAAAACACCTCATCCTTACTGCACAGGAAATGCCGTCGGGCACCTCACACTACCCCCCAGAACAACCCAGGAAACGCCGTAATACACCCCTGGTCCATCGCCCAGCCTCACCACGGTAACCCTTACCGATTCTTCACCGCCTCTCACGTTGATTTCTTTTACCGTAGATCCT
This sequence comes from Platycarya longipes, assembly GCA_036559045.1. Classification (NCBI taxonomy): domain Eukaryota; kingdom Viridiplantae; phylum Streptophyta; class Magnoliopsida; order Fagales; family Juglandaceae; genus Platycarya; species Platycarya longipes. The sequence continues at coordinate 34,806,241 of CM071802.1, forward strand.
CTTTCTCACCATGATAACTGTAACGCCCCAATGGAAGGCCCAAACCACATGACCCATACTCCAAAAGGACTAGTCAATGATACAATTGGAGCACCATTAGAACCTTATAAAGAGCAAGAACTTCTCCTTCCCAAGCAATGTGGGATCCCATACACCACCTACCTTATCATTCTCATATGGGGTATTACAATCTACCCCCCTTAAAGGCCCGACGTCCTCGTCGGGTCTGTCTATTATAGATGGCACGGCTCAAGTCCCACATTTCTGGTTGGGATAGGCTCTGATACCATTTGTAACGCCCCAATGGAAGGCCCAAACCACATTACCCATACTCCAAAAGGACTAGTCAATGATACAATTGGAGCACCATTAGAACCTTATAAAGAGCAAGAACTTCTCCTTCCCAAGCAATGTGGGATCCCATACACCACCTACCTTATCATTCTCATATGGGGTATTACAATAACTCTCTCTCTCTCTCTCTCTCACTCTCTCTCTCGGTGTTCAATCACTTGGAGGTAGCCGTGTCTCCACCACCACAGCCATCCAGCCCCATCGCGACTCTCCTCTCACGGTGAGTCTCCGTTGTTTGAACACCTTGGATCTAATGTTTTTTTTATCCTTGCAAGTCTGAGTACTAGTTTAGTTTGTTTTCTAACGTGAGTTTTCTTTTTGGCGAAGGTGGTAGGAAACACCAGTTTTATTAAATTATACGTTTGCCCTCAGTTTTAAATCATAGTGCTTTAAGAATAAATTTCAGTGGGTTTGTTTTCTACTAGTTTCAGTTATTTCTTTTGAGTATTCACAAAATTATTTTTGAAACTAAATGCTTTTGTGTTTTTATCTCATATTCAAAAATTACTTTTGGATTTGAGTTTTCAATTAATTTGGACCGGATCAGTGGCGTTGCACTTTATTAAATGGATTGAGTTTTGATTTTCTTTAAGGGACTTAGTTTATGTTGGCAATTGGGTTATGTGAATAGTATGTGAAAATCGAAGTATTGAAGAATTTATAATATTTTAAGGTTTTAGAGGAAGTTGGTATAATCAAAAGTAATACTAGGGAGAATTGATATGAGGATTTTGAGGATGTTTAGATGTTAAGGAGATATGTGTGATCTTATATCTCAGATTTTAAAGTTTGTGATCATTTAAGGATTTACGGGAGTACGTGATAATTATCTTATAGGTGGCGATTGAGTTTGTGCAGCTTTATTGAGGATATTTTTTTTGAAAAGCTAAAAGATCATAGTAAGCGGGGTTCCTATACTTGACTTTACACCAATTCTGAAATCGAGGTTGACTTTCTGAAAATCTTGCATGTTTTTGTTATAAATGAGAACTTGGGGAAAATAACTTCGGTCAGTTATTTGCATTACTCATGAAATCTATGTGGAAAAGAGAAAAATATTTCTGTCATGCATAGTATAGAAATGAGCAATGTTGACATGCTTCTAAAATGCATAAAAAAGCGACTATAAAAATTGATATTTTATTTATGTGATTTTAAAATGTTTTAGAGTCGCTGGTTATCTAAAAAATTATATGAATAAGTTTGGTACATGATTTGATATGACATGACATGATATGATATGGATATGAAAATCTTTGACATTCTTATCTGTTTGATTTGCTTTAGGAAATGGTTCGGATATGATGATACTAGTTCACATGATATAGTTGGTACCACCATGATATGATATGATAGGAGTGCAACCACTTTGGAAACAAAGTGGTCCTTTTATGTGTTTCTTTCCTATGTGCACACTCAAGGCTCCGAAAACGAATAAGGGAAAGTCTCACAATATGATACCGCCTGGTTTAGCCAACGAAGATAGCACAACCCTACCACGGGAGTTAAACATGGTACATTTCTGATATAATAATAAGATGAGATTGTACAGTTACTTATGCCAAAGCATTTTTGATAATAAATAGTGTTTTTTTTTCTAAATGTAAAAGGATTGAAAAGTCGCTCTATTTTATTGAAAATATGTTGGAAATCTGTAAATGGAAATAAAATATTTCCGGTTCATGCATATGAAGTTTCTTTTGAAAATACTCATGTTTGCACTCTTGTATATGTCTTCTGCTTACTGAGTTGTGATTATATCATCCCTTATCTCTGAATATATTTCAAATGAATTTGGATATTTCAGTGGATGACCCAATTATTAAACATTGGGTGAGAAGAGTTAAGAATGATAGATTAGATAGTTTATGTGAGTATTGACAAGATTTAGTAAGGAAATATTATTGTATTCTTGTAACATAGTATTTCTGGAATTGATGATATTGAGGAAAGTGCTTTTGGAATCAAGTTTTATATAATATTGGAGAATTTTGAGTGTTTAATTATTCTGTTGAAATGTGAATTTTGTGTTAGGAAATAACTCTTCGACTCCTGCGGGACCGGGGCGTTATACGAGGACTTTCAATTTGTTCAAGTTCTATGATCAGAAAATAAGCGAATATGAAAAGTAAAAACAATTAAATCAAGAGTTCATAAAAAAAATCCAAAAGTTTAACAAAGTTGTATAAGTTAAAACCTTACACTAAATCCCTGAGGCAGTTGCTCAAAGCAACAACGAGGCATAATCAGTTCGACAAGGTTGTCTGGCTGGAAATTATATGGCATGGAAGTCAATGGATACTCATGCCATTCCATCAAACGTAACTCATTCGAAAGATATCTAAGGCCCGCAGGAAGGTGCACGTTACAAATTTTTAGCAATCCTAACCTTTTCATATTGGAGAAAGCATTAGCATTTAACTATTCTTCATGGGGTGGCATATTCAGCACTATGGCCTCAATGTTATCCGTTCCCTAGTGGACAAGAAGTAAGTCATTAGTGATCTAAACTGATGCTGCAATAATGTTACAAATGCTGTATTTTCTTTTAGCACTTGAAGGAAATCATCAGAAAGTCACAATCTACTCCATTTTTCGGGATTCCAAAGGTGTTCACAAGGAACAATTTCCCAACCCATTTTTTGTAGTAAATTATGCATTCACAATCTTTTTTCAGAACTAGTAAGGAGAGATTTGTCAACAAGAGTTTCAATATCAATGGTAGGGTAGCAATCTAAACCTTCTAGTAGATCTATTACTCTATCTTTGTAATCACCATTAAAGAAACACACAATATCCAAAAATAATTTTTTCTCTATGTCCTCAAGTGCATCAAATCTAAAGTTTTTTCTGAATATCCTTATTAGGAATTGCTTTTAATTTAGCTCGAGCACTTAGCCATACCTCTCGTCCTTTTCCAAATAAAGAGGATCCCAAGACTTTAAGTGTAGTGGATGGCCACTAGCATAACGTATAAAATCCTTACATAGATCCAAAAAATCTATTCCACAATCGGGTTTGCCAAAGGCTTCTTGTGTAAGGAAAATGAAAACAACACTAGAGCAAAAGAACCAGAGAGTGTATCAACGAAGGAAATCTGAATATTCCATTTAGTAAAGTATCTGCTATACACGAAAGGAAAGTAAAGCATATATACAGAAAATATGTAAAAAACTAACAAACCCAACCTATCATATTGTGCCAGCTAATAGACATGTGCAATGAATGAAAGAATAACAAATACAATACGAAAATTGAAAATGTAAATAACAGATTACAAAACGACTTATAGCTTTTAGACTTGGCTTGTATCTGTTAACACGCCCCCCCCCCCCCCTCCAAGATGGAAAATAGAAATTTACTATTCCCATCTTGGACAAGTGTGCTTGAAGAAGGTAGGATGGTAGAGCGTTTGTGAATATATCAGTCAGTTGTGCTTGACTGGAAATATGAGCTATTGTGAGACTTCCTTCCTGAATTTTGTCATGGATCAAGTGACAATCAAGTTCTATATACTTGGTTCGCTCATGGAAAATCGGATTGACAGCTATATGAAAGGCTGCCTGGTTGTCATAGTGGAGAATGGCGGCTTGCGGATGAGAGATGCCAAGATCATGAAGAAGATATTGAAGCCAAGTAAGTTCTAAGCAAGTAGTAGCCATAGAGCGATACTCAACTTTAACGGATGATTTAGAGACAACCATTTGCTTCTTAGACTTCCAAGAAATAAGCAATTGACCCAAGAAAACACATTATCCAATTGTAGGCCGGCGAGAATCTGGGCAAGAGGCCCAATCCGAATCACAAAAAGCTATAAGTTGAAGTTGAGATGATGATGGCAACAAAAGTCCTTGAGCTGGTGCATTCTTAATATACCTTAAGATGTGGTAAGTTGCTGCCAGGTGAGAAAAAGAAGGCTGGTCCATGAACTGACTTAATACTTGGATAGCAAGGCAATATCTGGGCAAATTATTGTGAGGTACAATAATTTACCAATTAATCTTCAAAAAATACTTGGATCAAAGAGTAGAATCCCTTTAGATTTGCTGATTTTGAAGTGTTGATCCATAGGAAGTTTAAGGGGTTTGCATCCAAGCATACCCGAATCTGCCAAAATGTCTAAGGCATATTTTCTTTGACATATATGAATACATTTGGAAGATCTAACAATTTCCAAACCCAAGAAATAAAGACAGCGAAGATCTTTAATCTTGAATTTGCTATTCAGAAAATCTCTTAGAGAGGCAATGGAGTCATTGGAATTGCTAGCAACCAAAAAAACATCAACATAAATGAGCAAAGCAGTAAAAATGTTCCCTTCATGCTTGGTGAATAAGCTATAATTAGACTTTGATTGGATGAAGCCAAAAGCAATGAGGGAAGAGGTGAGTTTAGAGTTCCATTGTCTTCAAGCTTGCTTTAAGCTATAAAGGCTTTTAAGCAATCTGCAAACTTGGGTTGGTTTACCCTTGGTGTAATCCGGGGGTTTCTTCATGTAGATTTTTTCATGTAAATCACAATTAAGAAATGCATTATTTACATCAAATTAATGTAACTACCATCCTTTGAAGGCAGCCACACTAAGAAGGCATCTAACAGTGACAAGTTTGGCAACAGGTGAAAAAGTGTCAATATAATCAATACCTTCCTGTTGGGTGTAGCCTTTAACTACAAGTCTAGCCTTAAGTCTTTCAACAGAACCATCAGACTTAAATTTAATGCGATAGACATACTTACAATCAATTGCTACTTTCCCTTTAGGCAAATCAGTGATGGTCCAACTATGGTTGTTTTCCAAAGCTTCAATTTCAACATCCATGGCTTTGCACCACTCAATATCTTTAATTGCTTGTTTATATGAGGTGGGCTTGACTTTAATGGAAATGGAAGATGAAAAGGCTTGAAAAGAGGGATTAAAGTACGTGTAGAATAAGCAGTTAGAGAGAGAGAACTTTTTACCATTTAATTTAGGAGTTGCAGGGGAAGTCAATTGCTGAGGTGAGACAAGTCTAACTTGTTTGAAGTGAAAGTCCTTCAGATATTGAGGAGCTCTCCTGTTCCGGGTAGATCTTCGAAGTGGAGGGGCAGCGAGAAGAGAAATGATGGAATTAGATGGTGAAAAAGTGGGAGAAGGGGAGGATATATTAGGACACTCAGCAGAAACAATGGGAGGGTTAAGGGATGAAGGAGAAGGACGTATGAGATTGGTAAGGAGTGGACTTCACCATAATTATAATTTTGTAGATGTGAATACAATAATTCACGAACTAGATATCATATTCCAATAAGGTTATCCTCATCAACAATCGAGAGTGTATCACTTAACTCACGAAATATACCATCAACAATGGTTTTGATAAATTCTGACTCACGCCTGTAAGAAAGATTGAAGAAAATTATTTCTATAAATCAACTCAAAACAACAATAAACAAAAGGAGATGTCAAAGTGTAGGTGTGTTGGTTCATGTGGAACGACTAACCTTATCAACACTAGAGTTGCATTTGGATAAATGAATTTGAAAAGCTTAACGGCTTGTTATTTGGTCTTAGTGCAAATCAAAATCCAAAATTTTAATATCTGATCCAACATAGAGTTTTGGTTTTGAAGACTCGATCAGCACACATAAAGTGAAGATTTGCATGGTAATATATAGTTGTTCTTCTGGTTTTCTTGCTATCAGGCTTCTCTCCTACACTAAAAGATTAACATCCTGCTAAATACACGCAGTACTCATTTCCTTCCTATCATAATTTAATCATGTTGCACTAAAATTAAGATGATCAATTTATATATATGGCATAATTTCATAAGGTAGCCGTAATCGGTAGGTCACTAATTTGTTGGACAAGTTGTATAACAAGGGCGCACACCCTCTAGCCAATTAAATGCATCAGTCAACCCTGTAATTTCTAATATAATGAAGAAAATAAATTTTATATATGTTGTTGATTATGTTGGTTTTAGAAGCCAAAAGACAAGTAGCAAAACAAAGAAAAAACTTGGGAAGTATATGATATTTTTTGAGAAACCTCAATCCCTTTGTTCTTGGATTGATTCTAATGTTCTACTATTCATCTTCCATTGATCATGCTTTTAAAGACTTACATAGAGACTTACAAAATACATTAATGCAGAAATACAACTTCCAAAACAAAATAATAAAAATAAAGCATAAATAGAAATATGGAAAGTCCCTTTGGAAATAAACATCACTTTAATACTCATCCTTGATGTGATTTCTAATTACACTAAGCTGTGATCTGTGAAACTGAAACTTGTCTCGAAAGTGTCTTTGTGAATATATCAGCTAGCTGCTCCTCTGACTTGCAAAACTTCAAAGCAATTACTCCACTTGATTCTACTTCACGTAAGAAATGATATTTGATTGCTATATGCTTAGTTCTGCTATGCTGGACAAGATTTTTGGCAATTGCAATAGTTGATTTGTTATCACAAAATATTTGAGTAGATTCTTTTTGTTTCTCCCTCATATCTTCAAGTATTCTTCTCAACCAAATAACTTGGTCTGCACAACCTGTAGCTACCACATACTCGACTTCTGCAGTAGATTGAGCCACATTACTTTGCTTTCTCGAGCTCCATGAAAAGATAGCTGATCCCAAGCTGAAATAATAACCTGAAGTACTCCTCATGTCATCAATTGAGCCTGCCCAATTACTATCAGTGAATCCTACCAGCTTTGTTCTTGTAGTTTTCTCATACCAAATGCCAAAATTGATTGTTACTTGCAAATACCTCAAAATTCTCTTGTTAGTGCCAAAATGAATTTGAATAAAACTTTGCATAAACCTTGAAAGTAAGCTAGTGGCATATAGTATATCAAGTTTGGTGTTGCATAAGCATAGCAGACTTCCCACTAAACTTCTATATGTTGATGCATCCACCTTCTTCCCATCATCATCTTTTCTCAATTTCTCATTTGGAATTAATGGTGTTGCTACTAGTTTAAATCTTTATAACAAGTCTTCAGTGTATTTCTTTTGAGAACAGAAAATCCCATCATTTTCTTGACTTACTTCCTACCAAATAAAATAATTCATCTTACCCAAATCACTTATTTCAAAGCTGGCCATCATATCTTTTTTTAACTTTTTAAGCATTTTAGCATTACTTCCTATAAAAATCAGATCATCCACATAAAGTGATACAATAATCACATCATTGCTGTTTTGAGACTTTGTGTACAATGTAGGCTCACTTTTACTCTTACGAAAACCTTGCTCAATGAAGTATTGATCAATTCTTCCGTACTAGGCCCTTGGAGCGTGTTTTAATCCATATAAGGCATTTTTCAATTTATAAACTTTGCCTTCTTCTTTTTCAAACCCCTCGGGTTGATCCACACAGACTTCTTCTTCCAACACCCCATTTAGAAAGGCTGACTTCACATCTAATTGCAACACTTTTCAGCCCTTCTAAGCAGCAAGAGAAACCAAAACTCTAATGGTATCCATTCGAGCAACAGGAGCAAAAGTTTCATTGTAATCTATTCCATGTTGCTGCATATATCCCTTAATAACTAGCCTTGCTTTGTGCTTTAATATGGAACCATCCGGATTCAATTTTGTCTTATAAATCCATTTTACTCCAATAACAACCTTATTTGCAGGTTGAGAAATCAACTCTCAAGTGTTATTCTTCTCAATCATCTTAATTTCTTCTTCCATAGCTTTTTGTCAAACTTTTTCTTTTGATGTAGTAGCAAAGCTCACAGGTTTAAGAGTGGCATAATTGCATTGCTCATACACTTCACTCAGTAGCCTTGTTCTTCTTATGGGAGATTCAGGAGATGATTCTTCATCACTGTCATTAGAAGAAACTCGGATAATTATAGGACTTTTAGACTGAATGGGCTGAACTTCACTTGTTTCATGTTCAACTTCTTCTTCAATTGATGGCTCAATTGGTACTTCAACACTTTGTTGAATAATTTTCTCAGCTTCCCACTCCCAAAATGCTTCTTCATTGAACCTTACATCTCTACTTTCAACCAGCTTTCTAGTTTCCAAATTAAAAATTCGATAGCCTTTTGAAACAGAACTATAACCCACAAATACACATCTTTGAGCCTTCTTTTCAAGTTTGGTTCTCTTCTAAGATGGGACATGGGAATAACAAATACAACCAAACACCTTTAGAAAGTTGGTAGAAGGTTTTATCTCACTCCCAGCTTCAATTGGTGTCTAATTTTGAACTGATTTTATGGGCAAACGATTAAGTAGGAACACAACAGTGTTCACTGATTCACCCCAAAATTCCTTGGGTAGTTTTTTCTCATGTAACATGCACCTAGTCATTTCCATCAATGTCCTATTCTTCCTCTCGAATACTCCATTTTGTTGAGGAAAATATACTACAAATAGTTGGTATTCTATCCCTTCAAGTTCACAATTTTTTTTGGATTCTTTGGATTTATACTTACCACCTCTATCACTCCTTAGAGATTTAATTTTATGTCTTGACTGCTTCTCAAGATGCAGTTTGAACATGTTGAAAACTCCAAACACTTCAGATTTTTCATGAATGGAATAAACCCAATTTATTCTAGTAAAATCATCTATGAAAAGGATGAAATACCTACAATGATTATGAGTTGGAGTTCCCATTGGACCACATACATCAGTATGAACCAATTGCAGCTTTTCTTTGGCTCTCCAGCTACTCTCGGATGGAAATGGAAGCTTGTGCTGCTTTCCAATCATGCAACCTTCACACACTGGTATTTCTTTTTCTAGGAAAGGTAGGTCTTTCATCATCTCACTTTGACATATTAATCTCAATGAATTAAGATTGTAGTGGCCAAATCTTTGGTGCCATAACATTGTCTCATTAACAGTAGCCACAATAGCATTAGAATAGCTCCATTGAATAGGAAAATTTCTACTTCTTCCCATTTTTATTTCAGCCAACTCCACCTTATTCTTCTCATCATATATTCTACACAGGTTATTTTTAAAACTTAAAGAGTAGTCATTTTCCACCTTTGGCCTACACTCAATAAAGTTTGATCAAGAGATGGAACTTACAGCACATCCTTGATGAGTTTGGTACCTTTTTTAGTTGAAATAGCCATTATCCCTTTGCCTCTTGATTCAACAAATTCACCATTGCCCATCTTCACTTTTGTTTTGATAGAAGTATCCAAACTAGCGAATATGGCTTCATCAGATGCCATGTGATTGCTGCAGCCACTATCAATGAACCAGATCTTCTCCTCTTGAGTGAGGGCTTCACATGCAAAAAATAAATGCTCACTTTCCACCTTTTTTTCTGAATAATTTTCTTGCTGATTATTTTATATCTGCAATCATTTTTCATATGCCCAAATTTCTTGCAATTCCAACATTGTGGCTTCTCGACATAGTAACGATTTTTCTCCAAGTGATTTGTCTTTTATAGATTCCACGTGGAGGGAATTCACCTATTTTTCCTTTCATGTTACTTTCTTTTTTAGCTTGATCAGAATTCTTGCAATCCTTTTGGGCCTTTTTCTTGTAATATTTTGTTTTCTTAATTTTCAGATTCACTTTAGATTGAAATGTATGCTCTAAAGTATCATCATTTATTCTAACCATCCTTTGTTCATGGGCTTGCAGAGAACCCATTAATTCAATAACTGTAAGTGTTTGCAGGCCTTTACAATCTTCAATGGCTTCTAGTACATGATCATACTTCTCGAGTAAAGTAATCAAAATTTTTTGAACAATCATTTGATCACTCACCTCTTCACCTAAAGCACGCATCTCATTTACTAGTTCAATTAATTTGGAACCATACTCTTTTACTACGTCAGACTCCTTCATTTTCAAATTTTCAACTCCCTTCTAAAGTCTTGAAGTTTGATAACCTTAGTGTTTCCTTAAGATTCTACCTGTTGAATATCCCATGCTACTTTTAAAGTTTTAGCCCTCATCAATCTTGGAAAGATTGATTCAGACACTACTTGTTGTAGAATGAACAATGTTTTAGAATCCTTGGTGATTTCTTGCTTGGATTGAGTTGAAGCCGAAGCTCCTTCTACTGGAACTGTTACCCCATTTTCAACTACATCCCTCAAATCTTAAGAGGTTAAGAAGGTCTTCATTTTGATGCTCCAACAATTGTAGTCTTCACCACTGAATATAGTAACAAGTGTTGATGCTCCAAAAGTAGCCATCGACTCTTAGATGAACCTTATTTTTGCTCCGATATCAATTATTGGTTTTAGAAGCCAAAAGACAAGCAGCAAAACATAGAAAAAATAGGGGAAGTATATGATATTTTCTAAGAAACCTCAATCCTTTGTTCTCGTATTGATTCTAATGTTCTACTCTTCATCTTCCATTGATCATGCTTTTGAAGACTTACATAGAGATTTACAAAAAACATTAATGCAGAAATACAACTTTCAAAATAGAATAATTAAAATAAAGCATAAATAAGAATATGAAAAGTTCCTTTGAAAATAAACATCACACTTTAATAAATTCTCAGTTAAATATCTGATCATTAACTTTTGCAACATATACCTGTTATCCTGCATAAGTTTTGGAAACGTTTTTCATCACATTCTATCTAATATCATTTTATCTCAATTAATTTTCTTCATCCACTCTTATCTTATCTTATTCTTTATCACATCCTATCCATCTTATCTCATCCTATCTCATCTCATAATTTCATTTTCAAATATTATTAAAATATAAATACTTTCAAACTAATTATTACAACTTTTTCAAATTTTTCATTACAAACTTTCATTTTTTAAATAAAAAATAATTTAACTTTTTCAAATTTCAAATAAAAAACAATATTAAAAAATTTATATTTTAACAATTTTTTAATTTTTTAATACTTTTGATTCATAATTTTTTCTCTCTCATTTCTCAAAATTCAATAATTATTTATCTCAAACTATATCACTTCTATATATTCCCAAACTATCTTACTATATTTACAAAATTCTTATCTCATCTCACTCCAAGCATCCCCCATAGGGCCATAAATATATTGGATGACTATGAAACTCTTGGAGATATATTGTTATATGAAACCTTTAAAACTCCATAAATTAAATCATGTTTTTTCGCTAAGATAAAGAGCCTAGGGAACTTGCAATTACCTTGTATTAGATACAACAACAGTAATGAAAATCGAATTTGCAATTAAGAAAAAGAAAGTGACTAAAAGAGGATTAGTAATTGTTACCCATTCTGTGAATGGCGTCCGGAGAGATTAGCCACTTCTCTCAAAGCATTTCTGCATGTTCGTACCTTCTCTAAATTCTTCTCAAAACGTATCTCATGTTCGGCGAAGGCATCTGCAAAAGTGCCCCCTTGATTTCGCGCATTGCTAGGATCCACATGGTAGAAACAAGGCAAAACTCTCATCTCCCTCTCTTTCATGCATTCAATAATTTCTACAAGTTCTTCTAGGCACCAAATGGAAGACGCATAATTTCTTGACAACACGATGACTGCCATGCTCGACTTCTCAATTGCAAGCAACAGTTGTTGGGAAATGGGTTTTCCAATATCGATATAGATGGTCGGTAAAGGTGACAATCCCTTTAAGGGATTGTTGGTGAAAGTATCATCCTTTAAGGGATCATCCTTAAAGGTGACAATCCCTTTATCAACCAAAGCCTGATATAGATGGTCGATAAAAGTATCGCGGGTGTCTTCACCTCTAAAACTGAGGAATATATCGTACATCTTGAGTTCAGTTTAGAACGACTGTTCGAAGACTTTTGGAGTAAGGTATTAGATTGATTGGAAGCTAAAAGCCTGCAAGTAAAGTTAAGACTGAGAAGAAAAAGACGCAATTGACAGAGATTGAAATGGGAAATAGTGAACAAAAGCACCTACAAATTGCAATTCGAAGATATTGATGAAGTGAGAGACAGAGAGAGAGGGGTAAGCAAGAGGGTTTTGCTTTTTTTTTTTAGGGAAGCGAATGCATTCAATTCATTAATAACGTGCATTATAAATAGACCTAAAACATACATTAAAAGTCAACTAAATGAAGATCTATAGTTCCTCAATACACTAAAAGTGACTGATATATTCTAATCCTGACTATACACCTCTCCAGAACAAAGTTTGAAAGACAGCCCAACTCTATCAAAGACAAAGTTACAATCATCAAACCAACAAAACAAACAAAAACAAAACCAACCCCACTATTATTCAAAGACAGATAAGGGGACAAACTCTAAGAACATAAAGTCTTAGAGACAATGTGTTTTTTTTTTTAATTAAATAAAAAGAACAACAAATAGAAATAAATTAAATGGGAGAAACCAGATCACATGGACATGAATCCGACTCTCAACCTTGGAGGAAACATAAACCGACCAAACAGGTGAAACCGCGGCTATGAGTGGCGCGTGCTACCGTGGGACGCATACACCTCCACATTTACAACTCCACTTTGAATTGATAATTAGACTCATCAAAATAATAATATAATAATATATTTTAAAAAGAATAGTTTTAAATATTTTTCATATTATATAATTATACTAACCATGTATATATTAATAAATTAATTTGATATTTAGTGAGTGAGCAGTGACTATATGTATATTAATAATTTAATTTGATATAATTATACTAACCATATGTCTAACTTCACATTTAATATTTAGTGGGTGAACAGTAAACAAGAGAGAAGAAAAAGGGAAAAAAAGCGAGAAAAAGAAGTTGCAGAAATAAAATATATTAAATAAATAGTTTAGTGAGTAAACAGTGACCTTTCAAAATTAATGAGTTTCTCTAACTTTACTGTAACTCAAAGTTAGAGATATGCACTTTGATGAGACTAATGTGAGATTGTTTTTAGCATAAATCATCAAATTTATTTTTGATGAGCTATTTGTTGAGACCAGTGCTAAGGCTCTAAGAGCATTAATATTGTTGGTTCTATTAAAAAAAATTTAAATTTGATGAAAAATATAAGTTTGATGAAAAATTAACACTTAAAAATAATCTTATATTAGATTCATCAAAAAAGCTCTTTGAAAGATTATTATTCAAAAGTCAAATTAAAAGTAATTGTATTTTATTTTTTTCACTTTCTTTTCTTCATTTTACATCAAATATGATAAAAAAAAATTGATAGGTTTAATATAGAATTATTTTAGGTGTTAGCTTTCTATCAAACTTTTTATGAGTCCAATAGGTAGCCTCACCCCTGTGACGGTGAGTCCCGACGACATCCGGTGTTCTCCCGACAGCCTTAAATCTGAAATGGGTCCATTTTGAGGTCAATTATTTTTCTTGCTTTCATGAGAAAGATTCTTCCAATCCCATTTTGTTTTCCAAATGAGAAAGATATATTAATATGTTTCCCTCCTTAGCACCATGGGGACTAGTGATTTTGTATTGTCCATAACAGAACTTGCGGTAGCTATTTGAAAAGATGAGCAATGCTACACCCACCCCGAGGTCCCTTGTCACCGATCGAGCTTACAGTTTTTTTTTAAAGAGTTTCTTAAATTTCTTAGAGCTTTGTCATCGGATTAGCTAAATATCAATGCTTTTCAAAATTCGAAGAAAATAAATTAAAATGCCCCTATATTAAATTAGCCATCCACTTTTCAAAATGACTTTGTGCTACAGTATATCTATTTGGGAAATTCTATAGGGCCCCGGCATCGGGGCCCCTTTGCGCCCCCGGCTGATGTGGCACATGCCATGTCAGTCATGTGCCACGTCAGCCAGTTTATTTTAAATTTTTTAAAAAAAAAGGGATTTTGAAATCCCCAAAATCAGAAAACCCATCTCACCTGAAAACAAAAGAATGAACGTGAAAGAAAGGGTTCCGTTGCTCAACCTGTTTCGTCGTCGTCGTCGTCAGCCCGTTCCATTCCCTAGCCTTCGATCCACATACACAGAATGTGATTTTAGCTGGCCGTGTGAATATAAAGCTGCTTTATGGGGAAGGTTGGTAAGGGTCCACATGTTCCTGACTTAACTTTTGTTGCTTCTAAAAGAGTTTGAGGAAAATAAATTACTCAGAAAAATTAATGAGAAGAAAATGGAAGAATCTTTTGAGTTAGTAAACCACCCCTCATTTGCTCGTTGTTTGCATGCCTTTGTGTTTCCTGCACCTCTCATGCTATGCCCATTAATTTGATATGTATTCTCTCTTTTTTATTCAGTGGTCTGGATTAATATTATTCCTTCTTATAATAATTTTTTATTTATAAGTAATAAAGGGAAAAAAATTAAAATGTCCAAAGCTATCTAGGAAACGAACAGGAAGGGATAAAATAATAATTAAAAAAAAATGTTCTTTTCCCTCAAACAACTTCGATTTACTTGTTGTGTCTTGTCTGCCTTCTTATAATAATACGGGATATTTTGAGATTAATTGTAACCATAATATTTATATATCAGCCTAGCAGCTAGCTAATATTTCCAGACCCCACCACATTAGGCAGACCAGAAAAGGGAATGATGATATAATTTAAATGTTCTTGTTTAGGGTCTTTGGAACATATCCTCTATATTTAATGTTTGAAGGGCATATTTATATATATATATATATATATATACACATATATAAATCTTTTTCCATAATATTTGGATTTTTTTTTCTTTTTCATATCCTATTATATATACATATATATTGAAATTAGTTAGTCAAATGTGACAAGAGATACACATATTAATATGTGAGATCCATGCAAGGCCAACTGTGGACAAAACCATATATACTGATCATTATTTAATATAGTAGTCCTCATCGATTGTATCTCTCTTCAAATCTCTCTCTCTCTCTCTCTCTGTGAAAAACTAACATTGATTGTTGCTATTTGGTTGGCTAATTAATTTTCATTTTAAGTAATTTGCAATAAAAACCCAAAATAATTCGTCAAGCATGCCAGTTTTTCATTTGAGTGTTCAAAGTTGGTTTGTTGATATGCTCTGTTCATTCTCTTTTATAGTTTCTGATATATATATATATATATATTTTGTAAGTAAAAGATTTTAGTTTCTTTGGTTATTTATGCATACAGCTTATTACAGATGTGAACATTGTCGTTGCAGTTGAAGCCATACAACCTATTGGCAATCTTGCTAGTGGTTTAAGAACGCACTTTTCTAGGAGTTCATGCTTCTTATTGCCAGTTTTACTTGTAAGTACAATGATGTTGTTTACAATTTAAGAAAAAAATGATATGAATGCATAATTATTTTTTGCTATCTTCTTGCTATTTTCAAAATACATATATATATATATATATTGTGTTTATTTGCAGATTGCGGGTTACCCATTTTCACATGACATGGAATCTCCAACCCTTGTCATCGATACAAGCTCCAGTACGAGCAAAATAATTAGTTCAGAAGATAATAGACCCGATGGTGGGGAAACTAAATCTCCATGTACATCCTTTAGAGTTGAAGAAATTAATGAAGATAGACCAAATCCACTAGAAACTGAGGGTTGCAGTGCCGGTACATCTCAGAATGTTGAAATTGATGGTGATGATATGCTTGAGGAGCCCACAAAGGGGATGGACTTTAACTCCCTTGAAGATTTATTGAGTTATTATAAGAGTTATGGTAAGTAGTGTGGGTTTGGGGTAATGACAAAAAGGACTGATAAAGAAAATGATGGGACTGTTAGGTATGTCACACTTGCTTGTGCTCGTAGTGGAAAGCCCCGTAATAGGACTTTGAATGTCGCCAACCCACGTTCGACAGGAAAGACGTTTTGTAAGGCAAAGATTAATGCCTTAAGATCTGATGGCAAGCTTCAGTTGACGACAGTACATAACATTCATAACCATGGCCTAAGTCCAAAAAAATCTCGCTTCTTTCAATGTAATAGAGAAATCAGTGATTCAGTAAAAAAGATCCAGGACATAAATGATGAGGCATCAATACGAGCGTGCAAGAGCTATGGAGCTCTTGCTGTTGGCGCTGGTGGGTACGAGAAGCTCCCATTTACAAAAAATGATTGTCGTAATTACATAGCCAAGGCAAGAATTCTACGACTCGGCACAAGTGGTGCTGGAGCACTGAAAGAATATTTTTTATAAATGCAGTATAAAAATCCTGGATTTTTTTATATGATGGATCTAGATGATGAGCTACGGCTAAAAAATGTCTTCTAGGCAAACCCCCATAGTAGAGCTGCCTACAAATATTTCGGTGATTTGGTGACGTTCAACACCACCTACCTCAAGACTAGATACGGGATGCTGTTTGCTCCATTTGTAGGTGTTAACCACCATGGGCAGTCAATTTTGTTGGGAGCGGGCTTGATTTCCAGTGAAGATACAGAGACTTTTGTGTGGTTATTCGAGACTTGGTTGCAATGTATGGATAGAGTTGCTCCTAAAGCTATTATCACTGACCAAGATAGAGCAATGAAAGCAGCAATTGCTATTGTTTTCCCAGAGACTAGACATAGAGTTTGCATATGGCATATATTGAAAAAGGTCCCTGAGAAACTTAGTTCCTATGGTTCCTACAAAACAGGGATGAAAAATGCATTGATGAAATGTGTATATGATAGCCACAGTGTTGAAGAGTTTAAGACAGGTTGGGATCAGTTAATTACCACGTACAACCTACATAAGAATGCATGGTTGCAAAGTGTATATGCTGAGCGTGAGCATTGGGTTCCAACATACCTGAAAGACTACTTTTGGGCTGGAATGAGATCAACGCAACAGAGTGAGAGCATGAATGCCTTTTTTGACGGGTATATTAATTCTAAGACGAACCTGAAAGAGTTTGTTGATCAATTTGATAACGCACTAAAAAAAAAAGATTGAGAATGAAACTACTGCGGACTTTCAATCATTTAGTCTCACAATCCCCTGCATATCAAGATCTCAAATTGAAAAGAGGTTTCAAGAGTTGTACACGATTTCCAAATTCAAGGAAGTACAACAACAAATTACTGGTACATATGATTTGAATCCAAAGTTACATAAGAGTGATGGTGCACTGAAAACTTGTCTGGTAGATGATGAAGTTCATGTAGAGGAGTTCACTAAGTTGGTTACGTTTTCTGTGGACTTTAGTGAAGAAGATTCAGTGGCAAAGTGTTCTTGTGGATTATTCCAGATGAGTGGGATAATGTGTCGGCACATTTTGGCCGTATTCAGGAGTAACGAGATTAAAGTTTTGCCATATATATACATTTTAGATTGATGGCGGAAGGATATCAAAAGGCGATACACGTTAATTCACAGTAGCTATGATGTAGGGGAACAGCATGTAGATTCTAATAGATATTCAGAGTTGTTGAACATTTGTTATCAAATGATTACTCTTGCAGCATGTTCAAGAGAGCATACCCAGGATGCAAAATAAAGATTGTATGAGATGATTGAGTTGTATCGTGCCAACCAAAAACCACCATCGATGACTAAAATGGGTTCCAATGTTGCTGGTCATGCAGGACACACAACTACTATCGGTGGTTCTGTGCAAGTACGCAGTCCACATGCGGTGCGTGGGAAAGGGAGACCTCCATCTATAAGGAGAGCATCCAGGATGGAGATAGACATGCAAAAAGTTAAAGCAAAAGTTAAAAAAGCACCAGGAAAAGGGAAACACAAAGAGGTGTATATATTTAATGACTTTTTTATTTAAAATTTACAATTTCAACGTAATATAATTTTGTTGAAGAATGGTCACTTGATTATTAATGATTTTGTGTTCTTATTTGTCACTTGATTATTAGCGCGAAGAAGGAGATACACAAGTCATGGATACACGAAGACGTTTATTTCGTGGTTCAGAGATGGACATGGCCAATGTTGATGATGGACACGTTCATGTATATTAATAAGTATATATTTATAATTGAAATATAATATATGGGTAGGTTTTTATGAATATTTCTCACCAGGTCATTCCAAAAACCACAACTATTGATATTGGTGGAACCCAGGTCCGCGGAATAGTAATTCAAAGTCAAGAAAGTATAAGTGAAAGATATTGTATTTTATTTGATATTTTAATGCTGATTAGTGAAATGATATAAATATTTGGATTTTGTTGTTTACAGATGCAAATTGGATTAGATGGATCACAACCAGTAGACTTTGGGTTAGATGGAACACAGTCGCAGGAATGATATGTATTTAATGACTTTTTGTGAGATGAATTTAGTTCAATGACTTTTTGTGTATTACTCATGGACATAGCTTGAACACACTTTTATGATGGATGTTGAGTTAGCTCATAGACTTTTTGTGTATTGCTCATGGACTTGTGTACTGTGTTTTATGTATTTATTGTCTTTGTTCAAGATTTGTATTTATAAGTTTGCCCAGAATTTTATGGTTTTGAATGGCAGGACATGGTGAATTGATATAAGTGCACATGGTTTTACATCATTGAGAAGGCCCTTTTTGAAACTCTTTTTTGGGATTCTACATGGAGAAAATGGGTTTTTAGCAAATTCAAATGTTGGGAATATTATGTTTGCTCTAAAATTTAATAGGTTGGAAATCTTGGTTTGGAGTTAGTTGAGGAGGTGAAGTTTGAACAAAAGGAAAATAATATGGACGATTCATAACGTGGAAGATCGTGAAAGCCATTCTAAAGTCTAAATGGTTTCCTTTGTTAATACAGGTTCAATCATTTAGAACACCATACGAAGTAGACACGTGGCTATTTAGTAATCTGATGAGGTGCCCTGGAGCTTTTCATTTAATTTGTGCAAAGAAATGCTACTATAATTAACTATGGCATACAAACTAATTCTATGGCATAAGGAATGTTTGTAGAAGTCAACAACTGGTTGTCAAAAGATCAACATAGCTTAAAATATCTACATCTCCAAAGATCAACAAAGTATCTATGACACAAACCATTTAAGATAATTTAAGCTCAAACATAAAAAATAAAAATACAAATAAAAATTATATTGACTCCAAATACATCTTCGTTTAAGTTCAAACATTAAAAAAAAAAAAAAAAAAAAGACTCCAAATATATGTGTCCAAACAATTAAATTTCACTACAAAGGTTAAAAGTATCACAACAAAATTTTAGATCTTCAACAGCTCCAAATGTGCCTTTGAATCCACTCTAACAAGCCTTTATTCACTCTCATTACCTGTAAAATAATAAAAACAAATAAGAAAAAAAAACAAATAATAAAGGTAAACATATCCATACAATCTAAATATCAAGTTTTGTGATGTGTTATCGTTTATATTTTCAAGATCTCTGTAATAATAAAATAATATTATTATTTATATTTATTTAATTATTGAATTATTTTTCAAGCCATCTAAAACAGTATTCAATTAAATATTCAGATTGCTTGCAATGAATAAGACACCTCTTCTAAAGCATATAGTCTTAAAGTTCATTAAACTAGGAAAGGTCTTCTTGACTTTTTAACAGTCCATTCTACAAAATAATTTATCTTTCTTCAAAGCATATAGTCTTAAAGTTCATTAAACGAGGAAAGAAAAAGTCCATAACACAAGCAACAAGCATGGATAACATAAGAAGCCAATCTAAATAAGTTACGAAGAGAAAAATTAGAAACTACGATCCTTTCAAAATGAAGATATATTCAAAACACTCATAACTGACAAATAGCATACACAATTCTGGAAATGCTAATAATCAGCACCTCCATCAAGTATCCTATTTATCATTTGGATAAACAAATTCTCTGCTCCAACCTACTTCAATGAAAATAGAGGTGAGTCTAACGACATTAAAATATTTTTGTTTGCACAATAGAAGTCAATTACAAAAGGAGTGTATTTGGAAATCCACCAATTGCCATTACCCCCTGTCAAAAAATGAAGTCGACCAGCAAGTCGAAACATCACCCAAGCATATCAAAAGCATCAATTCCCAGAATCAAGTAACTATTAGAATGTTGCTCATTGCCTCCTTATAACAAACGCACCTGGCAGGAGCACAATCTCTTAAGATTTTACCAAGGATTTCTCTGTCAAAACTATGCATAAAGCCTCATGATGATCGAGAGTAAAGGGGGAACCTACATTACAACTAATTTAAATCGAAATTAATGTATGTGTTATTCTCCACAATTAATTGTAACAAACAACTAATGAAATCCTATGTTTAATTAGGATGCATTTGGTATAAGAAAATATAGAAAGCCCTAAAATTACAATTATAATTTTATTTGATTTTTCTCTAAAGCAAAATAAATTTTCCTCAAGAAAAGTTAAATCATTTTATTTGAGAGTATGCAAACATTCGATTCGCACCAACAACATGGTATGCAAACATCACATAACCCACATTCCATTTCGCACCAACAAAATAGGATCAAACATAAACCCTATCTAAAAATCTCAATAAGTAAAATCCAGTACCAATATAAACTCAAAACGGGTTTGAATGTGTTTGGAAG
Source organism: Platycarya longipes (assembly GCA_036559045.1). Classification (NCBI taxonomy): domain Eukaryota; kingdom Viridiplantae; phylum Streptophyta; class Magnoliopsida; order Fagales; family Juglandaceae; genus Platycarya; species Platycarya longipes. The sequence continues at coordinate 34,826,979 of CM071802.1, forward strand.
CTAATAGAACAATCAAAACCCAAAAATGGAATCAAACAGAATTGAATGGGTTTCCTCCCTCCTGTCCCATTAGCCGATTCCAAACAAACCAAACAAAATAAATGAGAAAAAATGAAGCAAGGGTTTCTGATCTTACGGCGACGACGGCAGGTATGGCCTAGGCTTAGGCGACGGCGATGACGATTTTCCTTCTCGGATTCGCTTGTTTTCCTCTCTCTTGCGTTTTCGTTCTTCTCATTATCCCATTTTCGGCCAGGTGACGGTGACTTCCGACGGAACGGACTGACGGCGACGGAACGGGCTGAGCGACAGAACCCTTTCTCTCGCGTTCGTTCTCCTGTTTTGCTGAGATAGTTTTCTGATTTTGGGATTTAAAATCCCTTCGGCTTATTTTTTTTTTTAATTTAAAATAAACTGGCTGACATGCCACGTCAGCCGGGGGTGCAAAGGGGCGCCGACGTCCATAGAATTACAGTATCTATTTTACTTTTCATATATGAAAAGTAACTATAGAGGTTTTCATCCAATTATTTTACACATTTCTTTCCTGTGGCCTTCATTTCCTTCGTCACGTTCCTTTCCCGCAACCTACGATTCTCCTGACTTAGAAACTTCTCATTTTCGTTTCATCCCCGCCGTCAGATCATCTCCGTCGACAACTCTTCTCCATTGCCGGCTCCTCTCCATTGCCAATGAGATCTTTGTCTTCGTCTCCCGTCATCTTCTCCACTCCAAACATAGACTTTTCTCTTTAGGTATAATCTCTCCACCCCGTTTTCTCCCATTGTCTTCTCCACTCCGAGCTTTGATTTTTTTTTCACCTTCACTCGACTTTAGTTCCTTCAACGATTGGTTTCTATTCTTCGTATGAGGTAAATGATTCAAATCCCTATAAGATTTGAAATCCGAAAGCTTCGTATGGGGTAAATGATTCAAACCTCAAGCTTCGTATGGGGTAAATGACTCAAATCATTGGATTTGGGGACAAGTATGAAAGCTTTTATTTTATTTGGTTCTACGTTTAGTGTTCTTGCAGAACAAAGAGGATTTGGTTCACTTAATTTGGGGATAAGTCATTAATTTTGGTGGTACTAGTTGCAAGCTTATTTAGTGGTTCTGAAGTTTATTTTTGGCCATTGTTTGCGCAATTTTGGGTTGGTTTGAGCTGGGTTGTAAAACACCCAGAGAAATCACTTGAGAATCTTTAAGTGTGCATTGGAGGTGATGTTATGTTTTTTCGTTAGCTTGTTTTCAGAACATGTTTTATCATGTGTATGTATATGTTCATCCGGGCCGGGTTGTACCCGGCCCAGTTTAAAATTTTAATATATTTATTAATATTTAATTTTTTTTTCAAAAACATTGAAGAAAATTTTAAATTCGGGTTCCGGATTTGTGAATCTGGAACCCGGATGAACACCCCTATGTATATGTATGCTTGTGTTGCATAGCTGAAAAGCAATCCTTTATGTAGTGTTGTCTGGGTGAAACATTTTATGACCAACGCACTTGTCCCTTGCCCCCAAAGAAAATGTAAAGCAGTAGACCAATGCATTTTATAAAGTTGTGGTTACTCACGCGCTAAAGTTGTAATGTTAATTTTAATTTGAGTGGTGCTACCTGCCACTTAATAACACTGCTCCAATTGATTGCTAGATAAAAATTAAGCAAAGTAGCAATTTCTTTTTTAATTTTTAACAGCGCTAAGGGGATATATTAGATTTATATATAGCATATATAACTCTTATCACTACTCTCCTTCAGCTTTTCTCTTCTCCTCGATGAGGATTCTGGCTGTTCGTTAATTCCATTACCATTTTAATCCTTAGTTTTCAACCCAGTTTCTTTTACTTTAAATTTCCTTTCTTTCTTTCCTTTATTGGCCTTCCCAGGTATATGTGTTTCCGAAATCAGCCATACATCTCTCCCTTATACCTTCCTTTTTCTTTTATATTACTTTTCGTTAACCTTTATCTTCTTTCGTTAACCTACTATCCCCTCTATCCTCTGAGTCTCTTACTTAAATATCTTTCCTTTATAGATTACAATGTTTATGGCAAAAACTCCCGATCTAAATCCCCTTGTACTGAACCTAGATGATCTCAAATGGAGTAATTTACACCTCAAACTGTCACTCCCAACTGAAGACGAAAAAGACTCCAAAAATATCCTTATCGACAAGGTTATTTCTCTTCGGCCAATGCGCAAAAAGTTTATTCATGAAGTTGTGTATGCAAGCTGGATTTTTGCACAGTACAGATAGACGATCTTTTAACAAGGGATCTTAACAATATCTTTCAGGATATCCTCATGTTCTCATTTCGAAAACCGTCTGACAAGCAAAGAATTATGGATCAAAGACCTTGGAACATCCGAGGTCATTTGCTGATTGTTTCAGAATGGCCACCAGGTTTAAGCATAAATGAGGTACCTCTTAACTCTTATCCTTTTTGAGTACAAGTACATGTGTTACCTAGAGAATTTATGAAGGAAGAAGAAAATTTCATTCAGATTGGGAAGTTGTATGGTGCTTTAATAAAGCGAGATTCGATCCCTTGTTCTGGAGGGATTTTGAAATCTTTTTGAAGGATTCAAGTTGAAGTTAATGTTGATTGTCCGCTGCCTGAAGGTTTTTTCCTGCCACGAACTGAAAAATCCACCCTCTGGATTCCCTTCAAATATGAAAGGTTATCCGATTTCTGCTATTTTTGTGGACTAATAGGCCATGTTCAATTTCACTATCCTTACTTCTCGGAAGTACTAAGAGGAGTCTCCTATGGCCCATGGATGCGTGGTTTCTTTCCAAACTAGGACAATTCAAACCAGAGGATATTGTTCATCCAAAGCTTCTCAATTCTACTCCTAATATCTCATCTGGAGTTCTAAATCTCTTGCCGAAAACTCGCTCTGGACAACAGTTTCTATTGAATAAAGGAAAACAAATAGAGTCCTTTGTTCCTTCTTCAGAGCATATCTCGTCATGGTCCACAACAGATTGTATGCAAGCCGAATCAGCAGCAAGCTTCTAAAGAACAACTAAGGAACAATTATTTGTGTTGAAAGCAAACAAAACTAAATCTCTCTCGAAACACTCGAGGAGTTCTAAGTCATCATTGTCAGCTTGTGGCAAAAGAACCCAATTGGTGGGAATGTCGGGAAAAGGACAAGATTCTCCCACCACGTTCAATAATCCTTGTTCCCATATTCCCTTTTTGAGAAACTTGATCCCCATAGAGCCGTCTTCCTTACATGCTCTTATAGAATCCTGTACCTTTGATCTTTCTTTAGAACATCCAACGATTCAGGATTCTCCCTCAAGTTATCATTATCAGCGATCATTAATCCAGTTTCAACTGAATGAGGTCACTCACAATACTGTATCAAGGGAACCACTTTTGACTACAAATGATCCAGATCATGATGGAATTTCATTTAATGAACCAGCACACAGGCCTCTTTGTTTTGGGCAAACTTCCTTTCAAATCCAGCATATCATTGGGCCAAGAATCCAAGCCCATCAAGCACAGCAAGGTTCATTCGGCATCTCAATTAAAAACTTTTCTAATTCCAACCCGTTTGATATTACTCAGTCTATTTCACCCAATTCTACTACATCACCTGTCTTTCAACATTCTAACCCTAACCTTACACTTCTTCTGCCCAATAACAATACCCCACTCTTTGCAACCTTCCCTACCTCAACTTCTATAACCATGGAATCAAAGGAACAGACAGGATCCTCAGAATAGGAGATCATTTCGGGGCATTCTTCCAGAGCACCGACAAAGGAAAGCAAGTTGAGACAACTCTTACAATCCAACAATAGCAGAGCGGTGGCAAGTTGAAATGGAAAGTTGTACTTCCAGGGAACAGAAAGAAGCAGCGCCATTCTCCATGCAATTCGTAGCTTATGGGCTTATCTTAGGTCTCACAAACCTGATACTTTATTTTTATCTGAAACTCTTTTAAATGATCGTAATGTTGCTACTATTATTAATAGATTAGGGTTTGATCAGTATTTTTGTAAACTCCCTCTTACTAAATGGGGTGATCTCTCTTTGCGTAGAAGTTTGAGCTAGACTTAGAACTGATATATAGTGATGCAAATATTATTATTATGTTGGTTTACTCAAGTTATGTACATGTACCTTGGGTGCTTTGTCTTATATATTGTCCGGTTGCGTATGGTTCAAAGTGGAGATTCTAGGACACATTGGACAAATGCATCAATCTATTTGGGGGTCCTATTCTTGTTCTGGGTGATTTAATGATATCCTTCATCCTTCAGATAAAAAAGGGGATAAGCCTTTTGCTTCCTCTTCTCGTAAGTTAGGTCTCTCCAAGTTTATGGAAGGTAACGGGATGATTGACTTATTTTTTGCACCTAAATTCACTTCGACTAATAACCGTCAAGGATCGGGGAATATAAAGGAAAGGTTGGATAGTGGGATTGCTAACTCTCTTTGGTCATCTCTTTTTCGAATGCTACGATAATACATTTTCCTATCTTTTCTTCGAATCATGCACCAATTCTTCTAGATACTAAGGGTTTCAAGAATCATTTCAAATCTTTCACTTTTGAAGAATTTTGGGTTCATTATCCTACTTGTCAATTGGTTATTCAAAAGGCTTGGAATATTCCTAAATTTGGTACTCCGGCCTTCATTCTTACAAAGAAGCTTAAAGAGGTAAAACATGCTTTAAAGCATTGGAATAAGACTTGCTTTAATCATATCCAAACAAAAATTAAGGAGTTGACCAATTCTCCTTCTACTCTTCAGTCCCAATCTAATCATTCTTCTCCAAGTGAGGTCGAGTTGTCTCTTCAAGCAAATCTTCATGAAATACTTAAAAGAGAATAAATCCTTTGGAGGCAAAAATCAAGACAGCAATGGCTAACTACCACTGATCTTAATACCAGATTCTTCTATCTCAGTACTACAATTCGTCGGAGGAAGAAATCCATTGATTGTCTCCGCATTCTCCCTCGGCAATGGATTACGGATAGGGATGAGATTGATAATCCTATCGTGTCTCATTTTTCTAGTTTCTTCTCTTCAACTCACCTTGTTTTATCTGAGGAACTTAAGGATGTCTTTTCCCCCATAATCTCCTTTATAGCATCCCTATTGAATCGGAAATTTGGGACACTCTTAAGAATACTCCCTCTTCAAAAGCTCCTGGACCTGAAGGTTTCACAAGGTTGTTTTATAAGCGCTATTGGGGAATTGGGAAGACTGAGGTCATCTCCACCAGTCAAAATTTCTTTCTCAATGAGACTCTTCTCAAAGAATTAAATCATACTCACATCACTCTAGTTCTAAAGACTTCCAACCCTCAAACTATTCATCATTCCAGACTTATCAGTCTTTTGAATGTTTTTTATAAACTTATTTCTAAGATTATGACAAATCGTCTAAAGACTGTGCTTGGTAAGATAATTTCTCCCCTTCAGACTGCTTTTGCTCTTGGCCAACAAATTCAAGAAAACTCAATCATTACTTAAGAAATTTTTTATTATCTTAAAAGGAAGAAGGGTAACAGTTATTCAATGGCTATCAAAGTTGATATGGAGAAAGTTTTTTATTTTATGGAGTAAGAGTTTCTTTTAAAGATTCTTATTAGCCTAAATTTTTCATCCTCTTAGGTGGGTTTGATTAAAGAATACATCACCACCCCTTTTTATTCGGTCATCATTAATGGACAACCTAAAGGTTATATTCAACCAACAAGAGGCCTCCAATAGGGGGATCATCTTTCCCTTTTTGTTCATTTTGGAGTCAAAGTGTCTGTCTAGAGTTATTGCAAAAAGTGAATCCCAAAATGGTCTTCAAGGTCTTAATATCAATAGAAGAGGTCCTAGACTTACGCATCTGCTTTTTGCTGATGATCTTATACTGTTTGGTCTTGCCAATATTAGGACGATCAATGCTCTCTCTACTTGTTTGGAGAAATACTCATCTTGGTTTGGTCAAAAAATTCATCCTGAGAAATCTATGATTCAATTCAGCCGAAATACTTCTCCCATTGAAAAACAAAGAATTTGAAATTTGTTGGGGTACAAAATTATTCCAAACAAATTAAAGTATCTGGGTCTTCTGTTAATTTTCAAAAGGTCTAAGTCCTCTATCTTCTCAAATCTTTTTCAGAAAATCTCCAATAAAGTTACAGCGTAGAAAGCTAAACTCCTCTCTCAAGCAGGTTGCACTGCTTTTATTAAGTTTATTGCCAATAACATTCCTTTTTATGTCATGTTTACTTTCTGGATTCCTAAAAAAATCTCAAAAAAGCTGGATCAAATGCTTATGCATTTTTGGTGGGGTTTTAATTCTCAGAAGACTCATAATTTCACCCCTAAATTCTGGACTTCAATTCGTCAGCCTAGAAGAAATGGTGGGCTAGGTATTCGGCTTACCTCTCAATCAAATCAAGCTCTGTTAAGCAAACTCGCCTGGAATATGATGACTGAGAGGCATTCCATGTGGTACTCTGTTCTTAGGTCCTGTCATCTTAAAAATTCTTCTCTTTTTGATGTTTCTCTGAAGTCCACTGAATCATGGTTGTGGAAAGGTCTCCTCAACCAAAGGGACATTGTCCGCAAGAATTATTGTCTTCAAATTAATAACGGAGAAACTTGTCGCATTTGGTTTGATCCTTGCATTCATAATCTTCTGGATTGTCTTCCATTACCTCGTAATGATGACATATTGCGCTCTTTGGACTTAAAAGTGGCTGATCTTATTCTGGATAATCCTAGGTGTTGGAATCTTTCACTTTTTCAGTCTCTCTTTCATCAATCAACTCTACATTTGTGTTGAAATTGGAATTGGTCCAGTTTCATTTTTTCTCAAGAGGAATAAAATCACAAAACATATTTTCTATATCATTTGTTTGGTTGGAAATAAAGCAAAAGTTCTTGTTCATGCCATATATAAAAATATTACAAAATTATGCATTTAATAATTAATGCAAAAGGTTGTAATAATGAATTCTTAGTACTCCATTCTATTTGAAAGGATTGAATCTTTTGTAAGCAAAATGATCAAAACAATAATTGTCAGGGATCAAATCTAATTATCCAAGGGCTCTCTACAATTCCTCTATGCCTAGACTCCACGTATAGTGATTCTAAAAGATCTCTTTCAAGTGAGACATCATCTTTAACCTGTCAAAATTTTAAAAATTTCGATTGTATTAAGAAACGTCTAAACTTATGAGAGATTGTAAAATCTATTATTATAGTGAATTCCACCCCAACCAATTCGTGAATATAAACTTTTTTATTGAATTATGTAAATCTTTATATTTGTTTTTGTTTTTTTTATTTACTTATTTGTTATTTACTTTTATGAATAAATGAGAATGGCATCATATCAATGCCTGGATCGATGATAACTTTTCCCTTCATCCCAACTATTTTTTTTAACCCAAACGAAAAGGCAAAATAATATACATGTCCTCAAGTCCAACCTATTGTGCAATTTTTAGCATTAAATATATCGTGATCGATAAAGCTAATGCAATTATGCAAGGCCGAGTGAGTCTCGATTTGGGCTCGCATATGCTTGTGATATCTCACTTTACTTAGCGATAGGGTCGGTATACTCATCTTTATCATGAATGATGGTCATTTATTGATTCAATGTATGCATGATTTTTCTCTTCTAGGCCCTGTCGATTGTAACCAAACCGACAGTAAAGTAACGTCACCAGCTGTATGGTGTATCTTTAACTTTAATAAAGCTATATTGCAATCATGCAAGAACGAGTCCCAGTTCGGGCCCGCATATGTTTGTGATACCTTGACTTGACTTGGTGATTAAGGCTGGTACATTCATTTTTTTATCATTCCAGGATAATGCACATCACCCTTCTGTCAAATCCAGAAAAGAAGATGTATAAAGATGACAATCACACAGAACACTCTAGACACCAAAATTTGAAGTGGTTCGGTTTAACACAAGCCTACGTCCACTGTTGAATCGGTCTCAATGAATCACTATAGAACAAAAGATGGAGTTCAGAGATTGAATCAGATTATTCTCATACTAGATCACTCAATCTCACTTACAAGTTGCAAAGTTCTCTCTCACAACTCTCAACCTTTTCTTCTTTACAAATGTTCTCAATAAATAGAAATCTAACACAAAATGAGCTCCTCACCAAGCTGAGGGTTCAAATGAACGCGGTGCTACTTATAAGCCAAATCTCGCTCGAGTGAGACTACTCTTGCTCGAGCGAAATACTATTTGAAACGGCGCCAACCCTGATTCCAAAACATTATCTTGAAGCAAACCATTGAGCGAGCTTCGAGCCAACGTCTAGGGTTGACTCTCGCTCGAGCGAGGGTCAAGCGAAGTCTCTTTCTGGATCTCGCTCGAGCTGGAAGTCGAGCAAAGGTCAAGCGAACTCTCTGTCTAGAATCTCGCTCAAGCTAGAAGTCGAACGAGGGTTGAGCAAAGTCTCTGTCTGATGTCTCACTCGAGCTGGACGTCGAGCGAGGGTCAAGCGACCTTACAAGTTGAGTTTCTCTCGAGCTACCACTCATGCGAAAGTCAAGCAAGCATACTGATGTGCTTTCAAACAATTTAAAACACATCTTATCAAATCTTCACCTTGGCTTAAATTGTCACAACTTCCACAAAATCCATTCTTTACAAAAGACCCACAAATCCCTAAATCATATCACAAAAGGGAAAACCCAATCGAAATACGAAGTTTATCTTTGAAAAACTGAATTTCCACACAAAAGTCTTCAACACCATAGATGACTTGACCAAATCACCGGTTTGGTCCTAATAAAGAATCAATATTTTCACACAAACGGCAATGCACCACTATAAAAACTGCTTATTTGAACAATGGCTTTTGAATATAGACGAAGACAACTAACAAATATTCTCTGCCAAAGAAAGAACCTAACAAAGCATATATGAGCATATCCCAAAGATGGCCAAATTGCCTCCTATATGTACCAATTGTAGAACTGCTCTCACTGTGAACTAATGCCAATAAACAAAGTCAAAATCATACTTAATCACAAAGTATAATCTAGAGTACCATCTGTACTCTGTTGTGAAGCTCTCTCAACAACTTCACCTTCTTGCTATAACGATGTTCTTATTTCCAGTGGAATAAAAAGAGAGAAGGTTCATCCAATAGCAGGTTGTGCTGTCTGCTTCACCCACAATTTGTAGACAAGTTTGGCAAACCCAAAGAAAACTGTAGACTCTGATACTCAAGTCCACCTCATTCCATTCAGCTACTCCATTTCTGTGGAGTGAAACAAACTATATGGTCTGAGCAACGCTCTACCTTCTTATCTATAGATCACTAGTCTTCTCAAGTGTTTGGACACATTAAACACATCACAAAAAACAAATAAACAAAACCATACTCTTCTCCAATGGTCATAAAACAAATACGGGTATAACAAAACACAACCTTACACAAGATGTATCCTAATCAGAAATAAACAACTGTAGAAAACCTGATTCTACACTATTTTTCAATAACACAATACAAACAAAAAATCAAGATTACTGTCTTCTGATCACACTAAGTAAAATATGCCGACTCATAAATGACCACACCATTTGGCATACTCACATGTGCTGCATACGAGCATCAATTACCATACTGCCCTCAAGGAAGTAAAGACCATTTGTCCTCTTTTTCGCTGTCATTACCACCAAAGAGCCTTTATAGACTCAAAAGACTCCACCTTTAGCTAAAAGCTGATAACCAAGAGAATCTAAAGTGCCCAAAGATATGAGATTCTTTTTCACAGACGGAATGTGTCTAACATTAGACCAAGTCCTAATAGTTCCATCATATATCTCAATCTTAATTGAACCCATCTCAATAATATCACAAGCCATATCATTCACAACCAAAACGAAATTACCGTTGATTGATTTATAGTTAGTGAACCAATCTATCTTAGAACACATATGAACATACAAGTTGAATCCATGATTCACTTATCACCAAAACAACCACTAGGGCTATTGACTGCTAGGACAATATCAGGGTAATTAGACTAATCTTCAATGCTAACTACATTAGAGGAACTCTCCTCTTTCTCCATATATTTCAGTCTAGGACACTCATTTTTGTAATGATCAAACTTATGGCAGTAATAACACTTAACATTTTTCTTGTTAGATTTAGAGATATTATGTAACACCCCGGTCCCGAAGGTCCAGAGAGTTAGGTCATTTTTCTCAAGTCATCCCAAAACATCAATTCATATATTCCAAATTCTCCAATAACCAACTAATATAAAAAGGACACTCCATAATTAATTAACAAATATTTATGAAACTCTCCAAGAAACTAAACATAAACTTTAATAAAATCAAATGACTTCAAATACTTGCAACAATCCAAAACTTGACATACTAGAAATATCAATGAAGATAAATATTTACTAAGACTAAAAATGTATCCACGAGCACTTATTCTCCTATGATCACCAAGCCTCTCTAGTAATGGCTACCCTTGCTGATAATGCCCTGAATCATCTCAACTATCTGAAAAATGTAATTAGAGGAGAGGGGTGAGTTATCCACAACTCAGTAAGCAAAGAACATATACTAGTGTGCAAACATGAGCATTTACCAAAATTCAGAATGCAGAACAAAATATTTCTTACTTTCCAGAAAAATGCAGAAGCAGGTTATATTATCAAAAATCAGAGCGAAAGTTTAATGTAACCAGAAACAGGAAAATCCTTTTGGCATAGCATAACTGAAACGTCTTATCAAAATAGAAATACCATGTTTAACCCCCGTGGTAGGGTTGTGCAAACCTCGGCGGCCAACCGAGCAGAAACAGAATGTGAATCTTCCCCTTATTATTCTCGGAAACCCGAGTGTGCACACAGGAAAGACCACGCAGAAAACCACTTTGCAGCCAAAGTGGGTGCACCGGAAACAGAATAGTTGGTACCAACCCAGGACAAAACAAAGCGAAACAGAACCAGAATGTCATGCCAGAGGTTTCAGAAATCATATCGTATCATACCCGAGTACAGGATTTTTCCAAAACAAGAACAGAATCAGATCATAAACATCATTTATACAGAAATTTTCATATTCGCTCTTTTTCAGTTCGAAAAATAGAATGCAACAAAATAGCTCATGTCTACACCAGTTCATGCCAAAAAAATATTTTATTCTTATACGATTTCTTATGTATATGCGAAACAAAACTGAGGTGATTTCAAAATTTCTTTTCGTGACTAAAATATGCATATTTTTCAAAATAAAACCCAGTTCATATTTTTAATGTAAAGTCTAGTATAGGAACCCCGCTTACCTGAATTTCTTAGCTTCTCAAAATTTATCTCCACACGGCTGAACAAAAATTAGTCGCCACCTATAAAATAATCACATAGTTTCCGTAAACTTCTAAATGATTACAAACTTTCAAAATAGACCCTGAGATATAAAAATCTAATATTTTTCCTTAACATCTAAACATCCTCGATATCCCAAATAACAATTCTCCTCAAAATACTAGAATTCGCTAAACTTCTCTCGAACCTCATAGTAAATTTCTTCAATACCTCGATCTTCACTTAATAAAATATTACAAGGCTCAAAAATATTTTAAAGATGTATCCAAAATAATATAGAGTTCGAAATCAAAAATAACAATTTAAAAAGAACTCGAACCCAATCCAAAACATTTAACCTCAAAAAATACCTTAACATAAAACACTTGAAAAGAACCTGAGTAGTAACAAGCCCCGTAGGCTCCAAGTCCAAACAAAACAACCTTTATATAAAAGTATTGGGTTGCTTGACAGCAGTACAGTTGCTGCTATACACCTACACATCTCCACATATTAAATTTTTAATAATTATTATTATTATTATTATTATTTTTTTCAAACAATAGGTGTGCACCGACGGTTGACTTTTCCAAAAATATGACCTTAAAACTCTGCTTTTCATTTTGCAAAAGAAAAAATATTTGACGGGCTCGACTGTTTGCGGCAGCCAAAACATCCCAGACATATTAATAGTATTTTTACTGTTTATATAAACAGTAAAAACAATGTTAATGCGTTTCCAACTGCAATCACTGCTCTTTTCAAAAATATCACCTAAGGGGGTAAAACTGTAATTCCATAAGCTAAAACTCTACAACGATACGTAGAGGGTGAAAACACAGGTAGAAAACCCAAGTTATTAGCAGGGAAGCATAACGAACCGAGGCTGAGGCTAAGGCATGCGATGGAGGATCACCGAGATGATGAATAAGCGGTGGTAGGCAGCGGCAAGAAGCTGGGCGCGGTGGGAGACAACTGCGAAAAGAAGCGAGAGAAGGTGCTGAAAGAGAGAATCCGAGAGAGCAGAGGTGAAACCGTGGGGACGAAAGAAAACTCGTCGTGACTTACCGAGAGGTGGCCACGGCGGACTGGGTGATTTGTGGGGACGTGAGGTGCGCGGGCGGCACTCTCTGTGCAGGGTGACAAAGTGGAGGGGGTTGGCGCCGTGTCAACCGTGGGGAAATAATCTCCCCTGTCTCGGCAGTTCAAAACAGAGCACTCAACTAGGTCTTAGGGTGGCTGAACGCTGAGGGTCCAGGGGTTACGACGGTGGTGTGGAGTGGCGTGGTGGAGGAGCATAGCGGCTTGGCCTCCTTGGAGCAGCTGTTTGTTTTTCTCGTGGGCTGGGTAGTGGCTAGAGCAGCTGGCAACGGGGTGGATACGAAACTGGCAAGGGCTGGTTTGTGGGGTCTAGTAGTTTCCGGTGGTGCAAGGCTTTGTTTCCCTCCGCTAGGTGCAGCTACGAAACAAGAAACGTGCAGAGAGTGGGATCGAGAAGTGCACGAAGCGGCTCAAGGCTGCTACTTGCGATGGAGGTTAGCGGCTGCAGAAGGTTTTTCCTATGCATGAGGGGTAACTGCAACTATAGATATATATATATAGGGGCAGACTTTGCTGGGAAGGAAATTGATCGGTTGCCAAAAATAGTGGGAGAAGATACGTGCATGGTGATGTGAAGGTGAGGGCCGTGATCGCGGAAGAGGTTGGGATTGCTACCGGGATGCCTGATTCTATGGGATGCGGCCACTGTGAGTTAAAAGAAGCAAACGGAAAAAGGGCAAAAAAAATCCGAGTATAGAAGGAAAATGTGATGCTAACGTCAATGGAAAAGGAAGGAAATTTATAAAAATGGAAAGTGCAAATCAGAGGGATCGCTGGAAATAAACAAACAGTTAAAATAAATAAATAATAAAGATCATACATTAAAACTATGTCGGAAGAAAAAAAAAATCTGGCTCCTCAAGGTTGTGGGTGTTACATATTAGAACTATCCCTACTCTTTCCTGAACATCTCTTCTCGGATCTATCACCAGAAGAACCTTTTACAAACAAACCATCAGCTTGATCGTCCATGCCTATTCTCTCAAATTTTGTTCTCAATTCCTTAGAATTCAAAGCAGACTTAACATCTACCAAGAAGATTGTATCTCTACCATACAACATTGAGTTTACAAAATTATTAAACGAAATAGGTAATGAATACAAAACAACTAAGGCTTGATCTTCCTCACCAATCTTAATGTCAATGTTCCTCAGATCAATAATTATCTTATTAAATTCATCTAGATGTGAAGAAATATAAGTACTTTCCTTCATTTTGAGAGTGTATAACCGTTGTTTCAAATACAACCGGTTAGTAAGACATTTCTTCATGTACAAGATCTCGAGCTTGTCCTACAAACCGACAGCGGTCTCCTCTTCAACAACTCTCAAAACTCCATCTAATAGTGACAATAGAATAATACTGTGAGCCATTTCTTGGTCATTCTTTGACTATGCAGGAGACTCACCAGTCACCTCTTCTAGAAAATTGAATAGACTCGTCTGTCGCAACAAAGCCTTCATCTTGATGAGCCATGGACTAAAACTGTTTTATCCGTCGAATTTCTCGACTTCAAATCTTACTGTGGCCATTCCTTCAGATATGCACAAAGCTCAAGAGCTCTAATGCCAGTTTGTTGGAAATGAACCGGTTAACAAATAACATATAAGAAGTAGTGTAGCGAAAATGCAACAAAAGAAAAGACGACAATCACACAGAACACTCTAGACACCAAGATTTGAAATGGTTCAACTTAACACAAGCCCACGTCTATTATTGGGTCGGTCTCAATGAATCACTATAGAACAAAAGATGGAGTACAGAGATTGAATAAGATGATTCCTACACTAAATCACTCAATCTCACTTACAAGTTACAAATATCTCTCTCACAACTCTCAACAAACAGAAATCTAACACAAAATGAGCTCCTCACCAAGCTGAGCATTCAAATGAATGCGATGCTACTTATAAGCCAAATCTTGCTCGAGCAAGACTACCTCGCTCAAGCGGAACACTATTTGAAACGGTGCCAACCCTGGTTCCAAAATATTAGCTTGAAACGAACCATCAAGCAAGATTCGAGTGACCGACTTTTTAAAATAATATGTTTAATAATTTTATAAAAAAAATCTTAATTAGCTAAAAAATTAAAAATCAATTTTTTTCAAAAATTACCAACTTTTTAAAAATATTTCATTCTCATTCGGTTGATGATAATTTGGTTTAGAAAGCTAGTTCCTCTAAAAAGTTTACAGTCAAATCAGCTTACAAAGCAGTGTTGGATATGGAAGGAACTTCTCTGAATAACTCTGGAACCCAATTCCCTTGATAAAACCTTGGAAGCTTCAGATCTAGGATAGACTCAAAATGTTTATGTGGAAAATTCTCAACCACGTCTCGCCTACCTATTCTCTCCTTAAACATTTCCTTGACTTTGGGGATCTTATATGTCCCTTGTGTAATCATCCAATAGAAATTGATATTCATTTGTTTCTGGAATGCCCTTTCTCTTGTATTCTTTGGAGATAGTGTACATAGCCTTTGCAATTGCATCTTTTTGTGGACCGTGGGATTAAAACTTGGATTCAGTGCATCTTATCCACTGAGAAGCTTTCCATTTTGGCTACTGAGCACCATTCGTTTCAAATCTTTGGCATAACAATTATGGATAGCATTGGGTTTTGTCGAAACAAAGTAGTACATGAAAAAGTACTCCCAAATATTAATGTCTTTACCCAACATGTCTAGAGGATTTACAATGAACATATCTCAACTTGGGGAGCAAAGGAATGCATCCAAACTCCAACTCAAACAACTCTTCCACAAGGCTATCATTATCTCATCTTTAATGTGGCGGTTAGAGATCGCACTAGTTCAACAGTGGTTGTTTGTTCTGCTGATAACAGAGAAATTATCTTTGTCTGCACCAAAGAAATCACTCATGTTAACCCAAATCAATGAGAGGCTTTGGCTTTACTTGATGGTGTTCAAAAAGCGTTATCCAAATCAATCAAGAATATCGTTCTCGCTAGTGACTGTCAAATTACTATTGATGCAGCAAAAGACCCTGACTCAGCAATGAACTGGACCATTAAACCCATTGCTAGAGATATCAATTTTCTCTTTCGGTCATTTGAAAATTAACATTTGGGAAAATTTATTGAGACTTTAATCGATGCTTACATTTTATTGTTAATGGACAGCCTCTATCAAAATATATAATTGCCTACCACTCATGTAACGCCCTGATTTTTTGCCTCGATTAAGACATAAATCGAAACGTCCGAACAAGTAACACAATACTACTTATCCTACATAAACGTAAGAAATAACATGCATGTATCTAAACTTACTAATTAAATGCAATGTGAAACACAGCAGAAAGAGGTAAAACTTCAATATATCCAAAGAGATCTAACTCTTGCATAAATAGATCACATGGCATGGTAAAGTTATAATCTTCATAGCATCACATTTACAAAAAAACATATTGTATCCAAGACTTACATAACCCAGTTAGTTTTCTTAAAACAAAATATCGTATCCCATCATCATGCAGTAATCTTACTATTCCACTTGATTACGTACATAAGAGAAGTATTCTATAGGACCCTCAGGGTACCTCAGAATTTCATGTACACAATATCTATCATTCCATAAGAAATGATAGAAAAAACTTAAAATAGTAAGATTTCCAAGAAATCTCAGTAAGTACACAGTTAACAAAACAAAGCATAGATAACATCAGAAATTATCATACATAGCAATGATCACAGATCTATAGCTTATAAAAATGTTTTAAGAGACTTATGGTTGTCAATGACCACTCTTCCCATACAAACTTAGACCTTACTTAGACCCATCATCTTATACTTGAAACTTATACTTTTCATCTTATTTATTAATCTTGTGGGTCTTACTTAATGCTTATCCTTTATAGGCGTTACGTATCGCCGTTCCTATCGGGTCTTACTTATCTCTTACTCTCTATAGGCGTTACGTATCATCGTCCCCATCGGGCTTACTTAGCATGATACGTCAACTTATCCATACATATAACTCATCAATCGTCCAAGTGTTACATATCTTACTTAGCATGATACGTCAATTTATCCATACATATAACTCATCAATCATGCAGACGTTACGTATCACCGCCCCGTCGTGATGAGTCTCGTGTTAGTCTTCCGGGCGTTACGTATCGTTGTCCCCGTCGTGACACGAAAAATACTTAACATAACAGGCGTTACGTATCGTCGTTCCCGCTAATCATGTTAGTCGTCTGGGTATTATGTATCACCGTCCCCATCGTGACACGACTCTTAACTTATCAAATCACGTTAATCTTCTGGGCATTACATATCGTCATCCCAGTCATGACGTGATTTAAGTATTATCATGTTCTCTTAAAGTTTTCTTAATGTATTTTCTTAAAACAAACTTCATGACTTATGACGACACATACATATGATGAAATGCAACATACGCATAAATTTAGACTTATGACATGTATGTTTCATATTTTCATAAATCATATGACATATAAAAACATATCACAAGAACCTACATGCACATACGTCACCTAAATTCGTAACGTCAAAACTTAACGACTAATACATACACAATTAAATAAAATATTATAATCTTATTAAACTAGGCTGGCCAAATTGCATGGGAAACTTAATCTTAATTATTTATTTATTTAACTTATTTAACTTAAACCAAGATTTACATAATTATACAACTTAAGCATATTTATAAGTTTTCTTGAATATTTCTCTTATATATATAATTTTATTATTATTATTTTATCTTTTTAGCATAATAATTCTAAAAATTCTCCTAGTACATTGAAATTTCTAAACTTACCATACTTGTTAAAAATCTTGTTCAAATAATTCATTAAAAGGTTAGAATAAAAGAAATACATCCTTTGAAGTCCATACCTACTCTGTTTTGCTTTTTTAATTTCGAATTCGCCCTTTATAGAGTTCTTATCTCTTAAAACTTAAAACACAAAAGTTGTATATCTCTGTCTTAGATTTCCATAGCCTCTTGAATTATCCAATTCTGACATCACACTAGCAAGTTATAATCAATTTATCATAAGATATTAAATTTGTCAACATTACCCCTTTTAAATCTAAAAGTTGCTAAGGTTGATCTATCATTTTTTTTCTTCAAATCAAGACCTTATATTTTCACATAATCCTTTTAATATATAATTATAAAATATAATCCTAAGGTTATAAAATTTTTCTTAGAATTTTTCCATAACAAAAATCATTCCATAACTCAATAGCTTTCAATCTACTACATAAGCAATACATAAGCTCAAACAAGCATCAAACAAGCATCAAATTAAATCTATAAATCAAGCCACTTATACTACACCAAGATTATGTTAAGTAGTGCACTCACTAATTTTTCCAAAACTAGATTAGTTGTCTAGAGTTGATCTTGTACCAACCTTTTCTCCAAGGCTCCCACATTGCTTCCTTTCGATGTTTGGGTGTTGTAAGTGAAATTTTTGGTATTTTTCTTAGCTTTCTCTCAAGGTAACCGTATGATCTTTCCAAAAAGGAAAAAAAGAGAAGCTTTTGTGTCTATTTATAGAGGTAAAAAGGTGTTGGAGTCTTGAGGAAGGGAGAGGGTGTCTCGGCAGTGGCATTAGCCGAATGGGTGAGGTGTCCCCCCTATATGCATGGCCTTATGATCACCCCTAACTCTAATGATTTTCTAAGACTTTCATCCCATGGCTGAACTTAATCCTCCTCTAAACTAATCTTGATCAATGGCTCAAAAGATTACAACACATGGATAAAAAATAAACAAAAAGTCTAGAATATCTAAGATGGATTCAACCGACCACTTGGCCTCCCCTTGTACCCTACGGTTTCTAGATCAATTTCTCTCTTCATGACACATGTTCTAGCTCTCATTGGCACCCTTGGGACATCTTGGAAGAATTCATTCAAGGCTTGATTGGCTATTGGTTAAGAATAGAAGGGTAACTTGGTTGGTTTGATTAGTTCTAAACTAATCAGATTTGTTCCTACTTCTACCATGGTTATAGACAATTTTTCCTTCTAGAAACTCTTCCACCACAAAACAAAAACCTTCTTACACATGTCTAGAAGATAAAAATGTATAGAACCAATCAAATTCGAGCTTCTAAAGTAGGTCGGTGGTATAATTCTTTTTCAGATTTCAGTTTACGCTCAATTCGGATCAGTCTACTTCCAGCCCAAATAACCCATTGATCCAATTCGATCCTCCAAAAACTCAAAACATGAACGTTTTAGATCATCCTCTTAGTGATCTATAGGATGTTAAATCAAATTATTCCAAGATCAGATGAGAGCAATATGATTAATTTACCGAAACACGTAAAAACCACCCGAAAACACCCATTCCGAGTTCTCCATTTATTTTCCTTTGTTTTCTTACCCGCTAAGGCTTCTAGATAAATTCTCATCAACTTGTCACATATTCTCACACAAGTCAAGACCTCATAAAGTTTGGTAGCCAATCACAATTTTTGTCACATGGCCAAATATAAGCAACTCATCTAAGTCGGTTACCAGTTGACTCCTATTCTTGTCCGTCTACTTCACACCAGATTTCGTCCTTGATTTATTACTTATCTTCAAAAGTCCAAAACATAAAAGTTCTAGATATACATCTTAAGGTTCTATTGGAACTAGAATCACTTCATTTGGAGCTCATATGACCAAGTTATTATTTTTCTACTGAAAGTCGATAGATAAGCCCGAGAGTACCAATTCGAGCACATCAAGTGTTTGATAAATGATCCCTCTTATTTCACACGAAACTTACTGAATAAAATCTTCTCATTTGACATATTTCTACACATTTGTCAAGATCTTAGGATAATTGAAAAAATATATCAAAGGCTTAATATTAATTAAAGTCACTAGTCAACTCCAAGTCAATGCTTATATATCCAATTTAGATCTGCCACCTCAATCTCAGTTTCGCATTTGATTAATTTTATATCTCTTAAAACTCGAAATATAAGAATTGTAGATATTCCTTGTAACTTTCCAAATTATCTTGAATCATCTCAATCCGATATAAATTGAGTAATTTATGTCCATATTACTAAAGGACGTTGAAATTATCTAAATTAACCTAATCCGAAAATATCATAGGATATATTCCTTATTTATACCACTTGACTTCTTTTATAAAATTCCTTCAATTTTTATATAATATTATCTTGAATATTTAAAAATCATATCTTCTTATTTTATTTAGTATCTCCCATAGTTTTTTTTCAATATCAATAAAAGACTCATAAAAACTATATACATATATTAAGATTTTAAAGATTCTCTAAAAAAAAAATATAATTATATCAAATATAAAAATTAAACAAATACCTAAAAAATCTAGATTATCACAACTCATTTTTATACTGTTATATTTGTTGGATTTTTATAATGACCAATATCCTCTTTTGATCAAAAGGTGCGTTAAAACTGAAAGTGATTATGTATGCTAGTTTATGGTTTGAGTTTATCTGCATTCAAGTTGTTTGTGTTGTACTCAATCTCATTTTATAACAGGGTGGTGATATTCGTGTAATTATTTTTATAATATTTGTATAATTCTGTGTGTATTTGAGTATTTTTTTTATTTTTTTATTATTTTCTTTTAGGTATTTTTTTGATATTTTTAATCATTAAGAAAATATAGATATAATTTTATTAATATTTACATCTTTAATTACTAAATAAATTTAAAATTAAATAATAAATTGTAAAATAATTATAAATTTATTATAAATATATCATTATTATAAAATAAAATAATTGTTGTAAAGTCAGTACCAAAAAAGATTGTTATAAAGTCACATCATTTCCCTAAAAAAACAAAAAACGGAAAAACAGCACTAAAAAAAAGTCGTTGTGAAGTCACATCATTTCCTAAAAATACAAAAAACAAAAAAACAGCACTAAAAAAGATTGTTATAAAGTCACATTATTTCCTAAAAAAACAAAAAATAAAAAGACAGCACTAAAAAAAGCCGTGGTGAAGTCACATCATTTCCTAAAAAACCAAAAAATAAAAATACAGCACTAAAATAAATCGTTGTGAAGTCACATCATTTCCTCTAGCTAGCTGACAATTTCCATTACAAGTCTTTTCTACATCTTATCTTGTTTCTTATTTTCTCTTCTGTTTAGATTCAGAAAATATTTGTGAAAATTCCATTTAATTAGTATGTTATAATATATTTTTAAAATCTATTTTTTATTATTTATTTAAATAATTTTTAACATTCTTATTTATTAAGATAAAAATTACAAAAATATATATAACTTTATTAATAAATCGCTTTTTTAAACCAGTAAATAAAAATAAGTAAAAAAAATCAGAAATAAGTATATAAAATCAGAAACCTATCGTTATCCTATTGCAAATATATTTTATCCCTTTTTATAGCTTCTTTCAACAAATTCCAAAACACGAGATTAAGCATCAGACAGATCAGGATAATACATATGCATGAGGCCGTAGGTTATCAATCAAATAAATAATTTAATTTTTCAAATTTAAAAATAAAAATAATATGAAAAAATAGATTTTAATAATATTTTAACCTCATTCTTTTTATTAATTATAAATTTCAAATTAAAGAAAAAATTTATTTTAAGAAAATAGTTTATTTATAATTAATTACGTTTTGTCAAATTAAATATTTTCTATCAAAATAAATTTATTTTTATTATAAATAATAATAATTATTGTTGAGACCATAAAAATCGGCCAACAGGTCGGGGTGAGAGAAAGAATTATTTCCAACCCACTGGTACGAGTTGAGTTTCGTTCGAGATTGTTTGAGGCTCCCAGCGGGGTCCCAGTGTGACTGTACGTGCGTAAATAACAGATGAAATAAATAGAGATGGACACATAATTTTACGTGATTTGGCAAGTGCCTACATCTACGGATATTTGAGGATGAGAATCCACTATAATGAGAATTTTTACAGTCTCTCATAACTCACTGTACAGGAAAAAATGTAGATGAATATGCAGATAAATTCGCCAGTCAAAACTCTCGGGAAAGGCTAAAGAAGCTGATGTTGGGAAAGATGAGGCTACCAAAATTATTCCACGGGAGAGAGTCCAGCCTTCGTCATCTAATTAGGTCCTTTTATAGCCAAATTTCGATCTGTACAGTCAGATATTTACCTTGCGTGTATCAATCGGTCAACTTTTCTTTCTTCCTTTCTTTTCTTTGCCCGCGTACCCATGTGCCTGACATCCCTTCCTCATGTCACCACAATTACCAGACTAGTCTTTCCTGACCCCATATGCTTTTATCCCATCATGTCCATTTTTGTCCCCTAGTGTCATAAATGCATAGCTTGGTTGTGGGTTTTCCGTTTCATCCATTTTAGTACCCCGCGAATTCTTAGCAAAGGTATTTTGATTGGAATTCTGTCTTGTTATCTTGTATCCTGAATTCTGAGAAGGTGGTAGTTTGTCTCCAGATCTCTAAAAATTCTGATTGCGTAAAATGTAGTTGTGGAGCTAGATTAAGGTGGGAGATGGACTCGACCATGAACGTGGGATTGCCGAGCTCAAACGTAGAGGGAGATGAACCCAACCACTCAAGTGGGAGCGCAATGCTCAAATGTGGCAAAAGAGTCATGGAGTGGGCCATGGGTGATCCGACAACCTTGCGAGTCTTTGAGCGAAATGTGAGTCTTCGAGTGGGATGGGGGTGATCCGACAACCCCGCGAGTTTTTATGCAGGATGTAGATGATCTGACAACCTCGCGAGTCGTCAAGTGGGATGTGGATAATCCGACAACCTCGCAAGTTATCAAGGGGGATGTGAGTGATCCGACAACCATGTGAGTCATCGAGCGGGATGTGGGTGATCCAACAACCCCGTGAGTCTTCGATGAGATTTCGCTGTGAGGAGGGCGAAAAGCCTATTCCGTCACCACATGAGACCCGGCGGGAGGTGTCATCGAGTGAGACTTGGCAGGAGTGTATCGTCTGGGACTCCACGGGAGGTATCATTGCGTGGGACCCGACTGGTGGTGTCATCGCGTGAGACCCGGCGGGAGTGCATTGCCCAAGACTCCGCGGGAGGTGTCATTGCTTGAGACCCCGCGGGAGGTGTCATCGCGTGAGTCCCTGCGGGAGTGCATCGCTTAAGACTCCGCTAGAGGTGTCATCACGGAAGACCCGGCGGGAGTGCATCGCTTAAGACTCCGCGGAATTTGATTGATTTCGCGTAGGTGGGTAGGCCAACCCCGCGGGATTCTGTTACTTCGCGTGGGTGGATAGACTGACCCCACAGGATGTGATAACTCGTTGACATCCCATGCTGCAGGCAATAACTTTATCAGTACAAAAATAAATTTACATATGGTAAGAGAGACAAACTGATGTATTTTTGTCTGTGGAAAAAAGTTTTCGAGTGTCGAATGTCGAGCGATGAATTTCTGGAAGTTGACTCCCGAGCGAGGAGCCATGAGATCCCAAGCGTCGTCTCCCGAGTTTCGACTTCCGAGTGAGGAGCTGTGAGATCTTGAGCATTGACTTCCAAGTGTCGACTTCCGAGTGTCAAGGCATGGGTGGTGGTTGCCTGATTTCTGCAAAAAGGAGAGGAAGATAGCTTTTATAGAGCGTGAGTATTCTGAGCTTGTGAGTTTTCCATAAGCTAGGTGAGCCCCGAGAACACGAATAATGAGAACTCAAGCTGCTTAGTATAGTTCCTGATGACCTTCTAAGGCCGGTGTGCCTACGAGGAGGACATGATTGGTCCCGAACGGGTGACAAAATTCTAAATCCTGAGGAATGGATCCACGTAAATGGGTCTATGAGAGTCCCAAGAGCACAGAGACTGGGAGTGGTTCCCAAATGAATAAATTCTAAGTGTGATGCCATGGGTTCACGTGTAAGGCGAGTTTTGAGTAGGTGAGGGTATGCGAGCTTGTGTGGCGACTCGGTGAGCTGTGCATGTGAGAAGTCGTGATCGAATAGGTGTCCCATGTATAGGATGTGTTACCATGAGACAGCAATGGTGCAGTTACCGTGCACCAGCATAGTCTCTATGCATGCATGCACTCCGTGAGGTGCCAGGGACATGCAGGTACGCTGCATACCTTGGTGTGGTAAAGTGGTCTGAGTGGTAGGCGACCGAGCCAGTGGAACCTCAAGCTGTAGGAGCCCGAGTTGAGGAAGCCTGGGCTGGTACAACCTGAGCATGGTGAAGCAAGGTGATGCCCTGTGTGCGAGGGAGTATGGCGAGTGGGTTCCCGTATGGGGAGTTGTGAGCTGGTTTGAGCTCAAACTTGGTTCCTAAATGAATAAATCCTGAGAGAGGATCTGGGCTAAGGTGGCGAGCTAGTGTGTGATGAGTGTATTTAGAGATGTTCCCAAGTGGTGACTACTGAGATCATGGAATATGAAGGGAGTTCATACTGTGAAGTGCCGAGTGAACAAGTTCTTGATGCTATGCTTGGGAGTGGGTCGTATGTGTTGTGTCCGTGCAAGTTAGCTAATCAAACACTGGAGTTTAGTGTAGGAGGTCTATGTGTATGTGCTTCCCGAGCTCCTACGAGAAGTCCAAGTTCATGGAAGTGTGCTCAAAGCCAGAACGAAGTTGCAAGCTCAAGGTGTGGGCAGTACCCCGCAAGTTGAGCGGCTTAAACCTATGAGCTCCGAATGGAGGTGGGGGTTTCCAAGTGGCACGGTGAAGACATTTTATTTTTCGAGTAGCACTCCTGAGTGGTTTATGTGCTATTTGATGCTCATTTCAACGAGAGTCTCGAGTGTATGAGGCTATGGCGAGTTGGCAAATGAGGGAGGCGTGAGTTCATTGGTGGGCTGTGTGAGAGAAGGTGGAGCCCGAGTATGGGGGAGCTCGGGTGGTGAAGAATCCCGAACTAGTGAGCCCGGATTGGAGGAGCCCGAGCTGGTGTTCTCGAGCATGCATGGCGAGCATGGGTGCGTTAAGTTGGAGTCTGTGTAATAAGTTAGGAAGAGAGGGCAGGAGCTCGGTGGACCCTCGAGCTGGTGGAGCTCAAACCGAAGGACCTCAAGCTGGTGGAACCTGTGATGAGGGCGTCCCGAGCTAGGCACGAACCAAGGACTCCCAAGCTAGGCCCGAGCTAGGGGAGTCCGAGCCCATGGAGATCTCGAGTTCCCACTATGTCCATGGAGTGCAACGTGAGGGAATTCCGAGATGAGGGAATCTGATCTGAGCTAAGAGAATTCTGAACTGGTGCTCGGTCGGTCCGAGCTGAGGGAGTTCGTGATTGATGAGTCGTGTTCCCGGATGTGTGTAACGTGATTGGCCTGAACACGTATGTGTGATGTAAGTCCCGAGAGAGAGGGAGGGAGCTCGGTGAACTCCTGAGTTGGTGGAGCCCGAGCTAGAGGAGCCCGAGCTGGGGTTCCCGAGCATGCATAGCGAGTATGGGTGCAGTAAGTTTGAGGTTTGTGTGAAAGGTCCCGGGAGAGAAGGATGGTGCTCGATGGATTCCCAAGCTCAGCTCGAGGGGCGATCCGGGAGGCACCACTCCAATGAGGGCTCGGGAGCGGGCATCCCGAGCGTGGGGGGATAACTTGGGAAAGTCTAAGCTACGTGATGGTGCACTCAAAAACCTCTAAGCCGAATGAGGTTGCCGAGCTGGGTTAGCTGGGTTCCCACCTTCTGCCAAGGGGGGCTCTCGGTTGAAGACAGAGGTTGCCGGCGGGACGTTTGGTGGCTGCTGACACAGCCAGCAATCCGAGATACCTGCCAGGTCCAATCCCAACCCGGTTTGCAGCACACGGGGAGCGAAGTAGGGAACCTCCAAGGACACAGGGATTGCCGGCGAACTTCCATTCGGGACAGACGGCGCTAGCGACTTCCATGGTGACGGTAGGCGACCCAACGGTGCGACGAGTTGGCTGGGCATGATCCCGAGCATGTGAAAAGGGAGTAAATCTGATGGGGCTACATCGACGGGAACGATGGCCCATCGGGACTCCGACAGAGGCAGAAACTGCTGACGGTTCCAGTGGAGACCGCCAGCAAGCCAGCCATGCCCACGGTGGTAAGTCGTGAGGCTCGGGGTGACGCTATGCTTGGGGTGCACCACGTTGAGCCCCCGAGCACTGTGCATGCATGACATACTGTGCATGCATGCACAGTACGTGCATGCCCCTTGTGATAACCCGGATTTTTAGATATCCGTTTATTTTTCATATGTGGGATGATTATGTTTCTCCAAAACTATTTTTAGGAATTTTTGGGATATATGTATAGGTTTTTTTATATTGAAAGGTTAGGAGTAGGGTTGGGTACAAATGTGGCTTGTTTTAAGTTGAAAAAGTGCCTAACCCGAGATCTCGTGCGACTCTCGCTTGATGTCTGGCTCGAGCGAAATACAGCGACAGACTTAACGTCTTTTGGTAGAAAGGTCATAACTTGCTCATTTGATGTTGGATTTGAGTGATTCAAGAGGCTATGGAAAGATAAGAGGAATATATAAAACTTTTATGTTTTGAAATTTAAGAGATATGGACTTAATCAAATAAGAAATAGAAATTGAAGTAGTAGATCTGAATTGGAGATAGATAAGCATTGACTTTGAAGTTGACTAAGAACTTTGGATAAGATTAAGCCTTTGGATTATTTTCTTAGTTATCTTAAGATCCGGACAAGTATGTAGAGATGAGGAAAATGAGGAGATTTTATTTAGTAAATTTCGTGTGAAATAAGAGGAATCATCTATCCAACACTTGGTGTGCCCGGGCTGGTGTTCTCGGGCTTATCTATCGAGTTTTATTAGAAAAATCATAACTTGGTCATATGAACTCCAAATAAAGTAATTCTAGTTCCTATGGAACCTTAAGACATAGATCTAGAACTTTTATGATATACATTTGTGAATATTTGGACTATAGCTATGATTTATTCTAGAAACAAGTGGACAGTTCTGGGTTGAGCTCAAATGGAACTCGAGTTAGAAGAAATGGATCAAATTGGGGCATGTGATGAAAATTGTGATTGGATGTCAATTCTTCTAAGGTCTTGACATGTGTAGGAGTATGTGGCATGAGGATAAGAAGTAATCTAGAAGCTTTAGTTGACACAAAGACATGAAGTAACATGAGAGGAAGAAATCTATCTGAATCTATCCATATCTAACTAAGTGAGTTACAAACCAAAGTTATCCCAACCAAATCTCGAAATGGCCTTCTAGAACATGTCAAATGTAGTCTTAGGAGGCTTAAGAAGTTACCAAAAGTGGTAAGAAGGAGGCTGGGGGCGTGGCATACCAGATGAGGGCTGGAATGGCTTGATTCATGCATGGTTAGGTGAGTGCCACCTCATGCCTTATCTCCTTAGCTCTCTTCTCAACCTTTGATCAATTTTGGCTGACTAAAGTGACTTAATATCAGCCATTAGATGAAGATATTTTCTACCAAGTTTAGATTCTATATGCCTAGAGTTGATCATTTGATTTTAGGAGGTATGACACCTCATCTCCCAAGCAAAGACATAACCGGTTGCCTATAGCCATCCTTTCTTTTCCTTTTTCTCTAAAGGGTCGACCATCCTCCTATATATATGGGTTGATAAGTCTTATAACCCTCTTTGGAAAGCTAGAACACACGCCCACTTGGAGAGAAAGCCAAAGAAGAAGCCTCTCTTAGCCCTTGAACCTCCAAATATCATCTAAGTGAGCTAAGTGAGTGTTTTGAGGAGAAATATTGCAAAGACTAGTTTGATCATTCAACCAAGCTTTAGAGAAACTTGTAAGTATACAATTTAACTTAATCTTGACATAGAATAAGTAGATTGTTGATGGAATTAAGTTTGTTGTTAGTTGGAGCTTAAACTAGGCTTATATGATGTGCTTGGAATCTATGGTGTTTTGGATATGATTTTGTGATGGTAAAATGTTAGGAAAATTATAAGGATATAGATGTATGTTTTAATAAGTAAAAATAAGGTTTATGTGAAAAGATTGGTTGGTTTAGGTTGAAAAACCCCATGAGCCGTGATCTCGCTCGACTGTCGCTTGATACCCCACTCGAGCGAGTTCCAACCCGTGACTTTGCTTGACTTTCGCTCGACACCCCGCTCGAGCGAGATGCCCTATTTTGCTTAGATTCAGGGTTTTTCCTGGAATAAAATTGGTGTCTCAAATTGAATGAGTTCTAGGTGAAAAACTCATATGAATAAGAAAAGATATAGTATGACCCAACTACGGGTATTAATAGTGACATGACCCGACCACGGGTAATAATAGTGGCATGGCCCGACCACGGGTAACAATAGTGACATGGCTCGACCACAGGTAATAATAGTGGATATTAGTAAAGACTTGTGAGAAAAAGGGTTCTAAGATAAGAATGAAAAGCATATGCATGTTATGAATATGTTAGTCACGTCATGACGGGGATGGCGATACGTAACGCCCGTATGACTGATGTGCCGACAGGGACAGCGATACGTAATGCCTGTCTTAAGAATAAGAATTATGTCATTACGGGGACGGCGATACGTAACGCCCGCTATGATAAGAATGCTTACGTCATCACGGGGACGACAATACGTAACGCTCGGATGACTGGTAAGTTAACGGGGACGCCTGTCATATATGTTATGTATGTTCCGTGTCATTACGGGGACGGCAATACGTAACGCCCGAAAAATTGACACGAGACTCATCATTACGGGGATGGCGATACGTAACGCCCGAATGACTGATGAGTTATATGTAATGGGGACGACGATACGTAACGCCCATCAAAGATAAGAGATAAGTAAGACCCGACAGGGACGGCGATACGTAACGCCTGTCGAGGTTATGCGATAAGTAAGACCCGACAGGGACAGCGATACGTAACGCCTGTCGAGGTTATGCAATAAGTAGATCCCGATGGGGACGGCGATACGTAACGCCCATCGAAGATAAGAAATAAGGGAAACCTATAAGGTTAAGAAGTAAGATGAAAAGTATAAGTATTAAGTATGTGATGATAGGTCTAGATAAGATCTAATTTTGTATGGGAGGATGGGTAATTGACCTGTATAAGTCCCATAAAGCATTATTATAAGTGATATGTTGGTGAGTATGACTATGTATGATGATAGTTGATGTTATCTGTGCCTTATTTCGTTAACGCCCATGGAATGATAGATGTTGTTGCAGGGATAGATAAATTGCATTGGAACTCGATCAGCACTGGAGATTCTGAGATACCCTGAGGGTCCTATAGAATGCTCTCTCCGGTTGAGATGATCCCATGTACGTGATCAAGTAAAGTAAGAGTACTGGATGATAGTGGGATATGAGATTATGTTTTGAGAAAACTAACTGGATTATGTAAGAGTCAATACAGTATGTTTTATGTAAATATGATGTTATGAGAAGTGTAATTTTAGTATGCCATGTGATCTGTGTAATTTTAGTATGCCATGTGATCTATTGATGCAAGAAATAGATCTCTTTGCATATATTGAGAATTTACTTCTTCCAGCTGCGATCGGCGTTGCATTTAATTAGTAAGCTTAGATGCATGCATGCTACTTTTTATGTTTATGTAGGATAAGTAGCCTTGTGTTACTTGTCCGGATGCGTCGATTTACGTTGTAATTGATGCGAAAAATCGGGGCGTTACACCCCTACTGTGCATGCCTGCCCAGCGTGCATGCATGCCTGCCCAGCGTGCATGCATGCCTGCCCAGCGTGCATGCATGCCTGCCCAGCGTGCATGCATGCATGGTATATACTATATATCTACCTTTATGTGCATTTTAAGTGTACAGTACATTATTTTTCCGAGATGTGTTCAGGTCCACCACGTGTTTAGTGCATGTGTTAGTGACTTTTGTAAGCATCTCGATCGGGAAGGTAGACAAACAAGGGGTCCAAAATAAGAGCATAAACGAGCTGATACCAACACTTTTCTGGTCGTGTAAGTGATAAAGATAAAAAATAAAAATAAGACTGAGGTGTCGAGCACACTTATCTGGAGGGAAAATTTTTGCCGAGTCGGTCAGAAACTTTTATTCAATGGGCTGAAAAGTTATCTTTCTTCCACCTCCGACTTTAAAATCCTACAGATGGCGCCACTGTTGAGACCATAAAAATCGGCCAATAGGTCGGGGTGAGAGAAAGAATTATTTCCAACCCACTGGTACAAGTTGGGTTTCGTTCGAGATTGTTTGAGGCTCCCAGGGAGGTCCCGGTGTGACTGTACGTGCGTAAATAACAGATGAAATAAATAGAGATGGACACACAATTTTACGTGATTTGGCAAGTACCTACGTCTATGAATATTTGAGGATGAGAATCCACTATAATGAGAATTTTTACAGTCTTTCATAGCTCACTGTATAGGAAAAAATATAGATGAATATGCAGATAAATTTGCTAGTCAAAACTCTCGGAAAAGGCTAAAGAAGCTTATGTTAGGGAAGATGAGGCTACCAAAATTATTCCAACGGGAGAGAGTCTAGCCTTCGTCATCTGATTAAGTTCTTTTATAGCCAAATTTTGATCTGTATTATCAGATATTTACTTTACGTATATCAATCGATCAACTTTTCTTTCTTCTTTTCTTTTCTTTGTCCGCGTACCCACGTGCCTGACATGTCTCATATCATCTCAATCATAGACTAGTCTTTCCTGACTCCCATATACTCTTATCCTATCATGTCATTTTTTGTCCCCTAATATCATAATGGATTGTGGATTTTCCGTTTCATCCCCTTTAATTATTATTATTATAAATAAGAAAGACCACTCCTCGAGTACTTGCAACCACTTCACTTTTTCCTTTTTGAAGTCAAGCAAAGGAATCATTTTCCAACATCAATTTTTTTATTTGCTTTATATATAAGAACTTCCATAATGCACCAGATCGTGACATATGATCAGCACCCACACGTCATCAACGGTATTTGATGATTCCTTCCTTGATCTCCAAATAGCTGGATTCCATTTAATTTGTTTTGTAAGAATTTGTGCAGCAACCGTGGAATTTTCTAATTAGGCAGAGGTCGGTGCAGCAAATGAATCAATTGATGGTTTTGCTGGTATTATAGACGGGTTTCTTTTTATTTTTCATAGAATTACAGACGAATTTCTTTTGTGACTGTGACCAATTAATTAAGAATTTATAAATAAGATGAAATAAGATGAGATAAAAAATAAAAATAAAAATAAAAAATTTTATAATTTATTTTTTTAATATTAATTTTATTTTAAAATTAGAAAAAGTTATTTTAGTATTTAAAAAAGTTTAATTATTTATTTTATTTTGTATAAAATTTTGAAAAAATAATAATAATGAGATAAAATGATATGAGATTGTTTGTGAAAATAAACAGGCCTAAAATTATCATCAATTGTCATGACACCATTGTAAATTCAGATATTCAACAATATTTGATATTAGATGTCTATATCATTAACGTCCAAACATACTAGTAGTGGTAGCACGTTCAAGGGACGTAATTCGTCCAGTTGAGAGGAAGGCAGCAAAAAACAATACACACATCAATTATAGTCTACCTACATATTAATTAAAAGTCATGATTGGCATACTATTTTAACCAGTTTGCACGACTCTCTCCCAACTATTAGATAGGTGTAACTAATACAAGTAATCATGTACATGACCCAATACTGCAGATCATTGAAAAAGCAAATTAGGCCAAGACAATTAATAATTTAATTGTTACTGCATAAAGTAAGTGGAGTACCAGCAGGAAACTAGCTAGCTAATATTTCATCCTCTACTTTGTTACTAAAAATGGGGTTATGCCAGTAACACTACAAATCAATCGATAGTAAAGCGGCCCCTTAACTCAAAGGAACATGATTGTGTTTGAAGTAACAAAACAAAATAACTAGACTTATATATTTCACCCATGCATGGTTGGCTACAACAATCATTTAAAGTTGAGTTGCAGATCATCAACATTCTCTAGACTCGATACAAGTAAGGAATACAAAAGACTGCTCTACCAGCAAATACATAATTCAAGAAATGGTAGATCACAATCTTCAACGCAGTAAGATCAATGTCCAATCTAGTAGCGATTGGGCATTATGGGCTTATAAGAGCCATCGAGAAAATCATCGACAACATTGCCAGCAACTGCAGCTATTGTAACGATGAGGCACCCGAAACTGAGGATTTGAAGACCAACCCATCTTGCGCTCCACTTTGGTGTCCTCTTTTGCACGATATACATCTCTACTGGGAAGTAAATTACAATGGGCCAAAACGTCATAGTCCCTATGAGTTTAAGCACGTCCAAATATACCGCAAAAAACATTGATAACAAAGTGATCGCGGTCACGAAAAATGTCCTCCAAACCAACCGGAAGAGGTTGTATTTGTACTTGTAGAAACCAAATGTCGGGATCAAGATCTTGATTTCTTTGGTGCCGTAATAACCCCTAAAGAGGTTGTAGTTGTAATAACCAAATCTTGGGATCCAGATGTTGATTTCTTTGGTGACGAATTTATTGTCCGGGAATTTTCCTGATACGAGTTCCTCAACCATTGCGAAAATGGGTTGGGCAAAAAGTTGATTTCCGCCGGCTAGATTGATAACTATGGCAGCATTTGCTATGTACATCAGCCAATACGGTTTATAGAAGCCGTCACGGAGGAATTCGGGGGAGGCTTCTCCCAAAGCAGCATAACCCATGCACGCAAAAATCATGGAAATAATAGTTAGGACAGCAACGCTTATACTAGTGGCCTTCTTCATTGTCTGGACCTCTGATGGTGGGGATCCAACAGTGTCCTGTTTTAGAATTGGTTATATTCATTAACGTATATATCATCTGAAAAGAATAAAAGATGGAAGTCATACATTTTGGACAAATGCATACCTGAATTTCAAGAAGAACATTAGAGAAATCATATGCTTGAGCTATTTCCCCAATCGCTTGAAAGATCTTCCATGTCTTTTGGGCTCGAGTCACTTGATCAGGGCCAATGCTCATTCCAGTCAGGCTTCCTTTGATCTTTCCATTCTCTAGTAATTAATATATGCATGGTAAAGCATAAAACATCAAATTAAGTTTACAAAAAAAAAAAAAAAAGTCAGGATTTATAAGAATCATAATAATTATAGTAGTCATATAAACCTGCTACTTTAGCAGTAGCAAGGCCAAGAAGAATTGATGAATAAAGTAGGAACATGACACCACAGAGAACCGATAGCCACCGCAGCTGATGAAAATTGGGAATTTGAGAGAGAAATATTTGAAAGACGCCGAATGCGATGTAATATGGTTTTAGATAAACATAGCAAGGCTCTACGCCATCACTGTTGTAGCATTTAGCTGCGAACCAGTTGATATCCCTGTTTTGATCAAAACGGCCAAAAGACCCATCAGCCCCATACGTGCTGTTCCAAACATCAACTAATTCTATAACGGCAAATTAATTGAAATCAGATTCTATATATATGGTTTCAAACATACGTACGCCATCGCTGTGGATGCTGAATGTGTGGACCAACTAGTAAATACCAAAAGGCTCAGGTACTGAAGTACCCAACAGATTTTGTGTACGATCGGTCGATCTAGAAAGACCACAAAAGAGAAGAGAAATACTCAAAATTCATGACTAAAAACTGCGCTTCTCAGTTTGTTAAGAATATATATATATATGTGTGTGTGTGTGTGTGTGTGTGTGTGTGTAAACCCCTTGGCACGACTCTTATCAGTGTGTGTATATATATAGCAACATGATCTAAGTACGTACGTACCAAAGTTGGATCGAATGGCATCCATGTAAGTCGGGTTTCTGGTATCGTCAGGTGAGCGATAGGAGGTGCAGAGGATCGTGGAGGCAAAGTAAGAAATGAAGGAGAACAAGATTATCACTAAAGGACCAGCGATCCATCCAAGCTGAGCCATGTGCCACGCGAAGTTCAGAAGACCAGGAGCTGTCACACCTGCAACTATATAAGCACTTGCTGTCCAAACAGTCCCTGATTGACAAGAAAAGCATCAAATTAAGCAATGGTAAATTTGAAAAGAAAATACGTACAGAGAAAAGATGATCATGTTAAACCCTTTACCGGTTCGCTTGGGATTGCCAACGGAGCCCAAGCCGGTTCGCTTGGGATTGCCAACGGCGTCCAAGCTCTTGGAGCTGCCTTTGGGGAGCAAATCGTGGTCCGAAAAATGCGTAGTCGTTATTTGTGCAGTGTTCCCAGCCATCTTTGATACGAAACCTAGCTAGCTCAACGTCTTTTCCTTCAAAACCTAGCAGCTTTTAGAAGAAGAGTCAAAGAAATTACAGGAAAAAGAGAAGCTTCTTCCCAGAATTAACGTACTGAGTAGATTCAGATAAATAAATGATTTCTTCTGTGTTTGGCTCTGCAATACATAAGAAAGAGGAAGGGATCATCTTTCTCGGGACGACGCGTAAAAAAACGCGTGCAACCTTTTTAATTTAGGTTCAGTTTATTTTTAGAGATAAGTTAAAATAAAATAAAATTAAAATTAAAAAATTATTATAATATATTTTTTTAATATTATTTTTTATTTAAAAAAAATTATTTTAGAATTTTAAAAAAAATTATTTTATTTTATATTAAATTTTAAAAAAATATAATAAAAAATTAAAAATGAGATAAAGATAATTCCAAAAAACAAACGTGTTATATTTCCTTCGTCTCTATTTTTGAGCAACTTGTTTGCATTTTGTATCGACCTTTGGCCTTCACGTGGGGAGCCAAGCTTTTCTTTTCAGGCAACATTACATATAGTTTAAAAAATTCGGCTCCTTTATCGTCCAAAAAATAAATAAATAAAAAATTTCTATTTTAAAAATATCTTTATTTATAAATAAAAAAATTTAAAAAACTGAAAATTCATTTAATTTAATTATAAAATGAGAACATTTTTATGTGGACTACATTCAAATATAGATTGTAAAAAAAATTATTCTTTATCTTCATCCTAGGATCTTAGATCAGTCCTAACAGACTAGCTAAAAACCAATTTTTTATAAAATATGAAGGAAAATCGATAAAAATGAGCTCCTTCGAATGTGTTAAAATAAAGGAAATATGAATTTGTGAACAGTATGTGCGTTACATGTAGCGCACGTACTGCTTATCTTTCAAAAATATTTTTTTAATATTTTTGAGTTCATTGATCTGCACCCCAGGGATGTGCGATTCTGTTCGACCCACCGCCGGTCGTTAGCAGTTATACTACTGGTATCACTAGCATCAAACGACGCCAACAACCAAACTCTCGGCGATCCCAGTTCCGACCAACCTCTAGTAGTCCCCCACACGCAGATCGAAAGTCTAAAATGGGTTTCGGACTATTTGAAATTCGTTTGACCCACCGTCGGCATCGCTGGACTTGTTTCACACCGGTGACTAAGTTTTTAAAATTCCATCACCGTCGTCTCCCACGAGCAGCTTGTGGACTTCGACAACACTGCTCACACTAGGGGTGTAAGAAAAAATCGATAAACCGATAAACCGGACTGAACCTGTGGAATCGGTCTGGTTTTGGATAGGTATCGGTTCGGAATCGGTTTTTATAATATTAAAACCAGTAGATATCGGTTCGGTTCTAGTTATAAACTTTTTAAAACTGGACCGGACCGGTTCAATATAATATATATAATTTAATTTAATTTTTTTAATATGATACATAATAGAAAATATTTTTTTAATTATATATAATTTGTTATACATTAGTATAATATAAATTAGTTATAATTTATATTTTATGGTCTAATACTAATAATATAATACTATATTATTATTAGTAATATACTTT
Organism: Platycarya longipes; assembly: GCA_036559045.1. Classification (NCBI taxonomy): domain Eukaryota; kingdom Viridiplantae; phylum Streptophyta; class Magnoliopsida; order Fagales; family Juglandaceae; genus Platycarya; species Platycarya longipes. The sequence goes on from CM071802.1 coordinate 34,862,193, forward strand.
AAGTCTATATATAAATTATTATACTAAATAATTACACATGAAATAATGATATAATAATACTAATACAATTTTTTTAAGCTAATACTAATAATATTAGTTATAAATATCAATGATATAATTATAAAAAATTAAACTTATTATAACAATTACTAATATATAATTATTTTAATCATTATAAATAATACTAATATATATATATTAATAGTCTAATAAATTAATATAAATTTACTTAAAATCAGAAAACCGGACCAGAACCGATAAAACCGATGTTACTGGTTTTGGAGAATAACTGGTGCATAATCGATTTTAGAAAATAAAAAATCGGTCGTACCGGTTCGGTTCTAACTTTTATCCAAAATTGGTCCGAACCAGACCGGTTACACCCCTAGTTCATGCGTGAGTTCGTTCTCCATTTCCAGACTATTTTTTTAAATTTGTAAAATAAATAAAATAAGAATATTTTAAAAGATATAGAGAAAAAATAGAGATGCTGATTGATGATTAAATGTAAAAGTGAATAGCTAAAATAAAAAGTGTGTTTTTTATAATTAAATTTGAAGGAATTTTAATGAGTTCGTTGGGAGTTCTCTTAGGTTGCATTTAGATGTTGAGAAATATTAAGAGAATTTATGAATAATAGTAAAAAATAAATAAAAATAAATAATAAGATATTGAATAGTAGTAAAAAAATAATGAATAGTAATAAAAGTAAATAAAAAATAATAATAATATATTTTGAGAATATTTGAGAATTTCTTATTTTGGAAAAATTCTTAACGACTAACGAGACAAAACCCAACATCCATGGCATCCACCTTCAGTTTCTAAGGTTTGCTCATAAAAGAATTAAGAAATATTTGGCGAAGAAAATGGAAACAAAGTACTATCACTGTTATAATTTTTTCTTCTTTTAGGCAAGAGTGGCATACGCTGTGGCCTGGGCAGTATCGTTCTTTTTTTTTTCCCCCTGGAAGATAGTAATGCATTAAACCAAACTATTGTTCCTTAATAAAAACAACTGAAATTAAAGCACAACTGAAAAAAAAACTAAACTTAAAACGTACAACAAAAAGAGACAAAATTGAAAATCAACTTCAAGAAGGATCTTTGCCACTATGAAATTTCATCAAACACAGCGGGACAATGATGAGGGGGGTGCAACCATATATGTGGGTAGAGGTTGTCCATTGCACAATAGAATGCGCACACCGGTTTAGATCTCGGTGAATTTTCATTAGTTGCCAACTTTCAAAGGATTGCAACTTGATTTGGATATCTCAAGCTATAGGTTAGATGGTCCAGTCCATAGCGTTGTCTGGATCTTTGGCAGCATCGATAGCAATTTGGGAATCACTTGCTAACGCGATGTTCTTGATGGATCTAGCGAGGGCTTCTTTTACACAATCTAACAGGGCAAGGCTTCTCCTTGAGTTGGGTTCAGAGTAGCAATTTCTTTTATGCAAAAAAAAATAATATCACCACTGTCTGAGGAGCAAACTGCCACTGTGGAGCCCGAATGTAGGGGTGGGCAAAAATTCCAACTTCCGACTTCCGAACAACTTCTGCTCCAATTCCGACTCTGATCGGAATCTGAAGTCGGAAATCGAAATCGGAGTCAGAAGACTTCCGACTCTAAAGTCGGAGTTCGGAAGCGGAGTCGGAGCACACGATTGCTCCGAACTCCGATCTTTTTTTAAAAAAAGTCCAGAAGCAAAATGACGTCGTTTTGCATTTGGGTTATTTTTTTTAAAAATGAAACGACATTGTTCCAATTAATGAGGAACGATGCCGTTTTGTTATTACTCGGCCTCCCCCCCCCCTCCCCTCCCCTCCCCTCCCCCCAATCCCTTCTTTCTCTTCAGTCTTCTCTTTCGCTCCTTTTCTTGCTTCTTTCTTCCGCTTCGCCCTTCGGTTTCTCTGTTCTCCAGCAGTCCAGGCCCCAGCTTCATCTTCTCCTGCCTTTGAGGCTCGAGCAACCACTTCTTCAGCTGCGACGCTGCTGTCTGACTTTCGGTCCGCCACTGCCTAGGAGATCCGAGAAATTCCACTTTTTAATTGGTATTTTTTAGAGTTTCAAAATAGGAATTTATTTTTAATTTTAATTTGAGAAATTGAGTTTGGATTGTGTTAATTGTTTTCTATTGTATTAATTTTGTAAGGTAATTGCGGATTCGAAATTTTTAGTGTTTAATTTATTTGTTTCTTCAAATTTTTAGCCTCTAGGGTTTCAAAATTTTTTTGGTTGCAAATTAACGAATTCTCTGCTTGTATTAGGTTTTGGTTGTATTGCATATAGTTTACTTAAGAGAAAAATTATCCTGGTTTTGATAGAATTTTGAGATACTCAATATCCAATAATTGTTTGATAGAATGTCCCGTATGATTGTTTGAGTCACTTTGATGGCTGGTATTTGGTATTATGCAAATATGATTATCACAAATTCACATGATAAAAGTTCCAATGTTATGAGTAGAGAAGATTGGGAAAAACAATTCAAAAGAAAATAAAAAGAGAAAAAACAGTTTAGTTTTCTGAATTTGGATTAAAATTTAGAAAAGCTAGATTTTCTTGACAACCTATTTAACACAATATAAACATGGTGTAGGAAAGACCACGGCCCACAATCAAGGCACTAATAGTTTAAACACAATGTGACAATATGAAATGAATAGATGTTTTTTTTATAATGGTATGTGTCTATATTTCTTATTTTAGATTAAAAAGTTAGGATAAGAAGTTAAGAACAATAAAAAATCTTGATCTAGACTATCCAATACGATTAATTAAAATATTCCCTCAATACCAATAATATATATATAGATAAACTTATTATTATATATTTGCTTCGAGGGTTGGAATTTGGATGATATAAGAATGATTATATTGAAAATAAAAAGAAGAAATGTACTATGGTGAGCTATAAGATCATAAAAAGTTTAAGAGGTTATGTTTAATTTGGGATTTGGTACTTGTTAATATAGAAAAGAAATGAAGAAGATGTTCATAACCACTGGTCAGAGAGTGTCATTTACGACTGACACATGGACATCTATACAGAATACCTTGTACATGTGTATCACAGCACACTACATTGACAGTGAGTGAAATTTTAAAAAGAGAATTATTGAATTTAAAGAAATAGCTGACCATAAGGGTGCATCGTTAGGGGTAGAGATGGATGATTATCTGGTGGGCTGGGTTATCCAAAAAATGCTATGCATTATAGTTGATAATGCCGGTTCCAATGAGACTGCCATCGAGTGGTTTTTGCGGAATACGAGGGCAAGATACGATGTGATTAAAAATCATCAATATATTCACATTCGATGCACTGCTCACATACTTAACCTTATTGTTGGTGAGCCTTTCTGGTTTTGATTTTGTATTTTATATTTTAATATTTTTATGATTAAAGTTTTTGAAAATAGTATCATTTTTCAATGATGAAACAGTTAAGGGGATGGAAAATGTGGACGATTCCATCAAGAAAGTCCGCAACATTGTGCGGTACGTAAGGGCTTCTCCCCAAGGGCTGCGGAAGTTCAAGGCAATAGCAGAACAGGTTGGGATTGAGTCTTCAAAAATGTTATGTTTGAATGTTTCCACTCGATGGAACTCCACATATCTGATGTTGGATGTGGCACTAAAGTACCAGAAGGCATTTGAGTGGTTGGATATTGAGGATGGAGGTCTGAGGTATGCCCTGCTGGAGCCTAATGGAATGGGACTCGGTTCGCTAGACAGTACGGATTAGCAAGCTGTATCTGAGTTTGTCAATTTTTTACAAATTTTCTATGATATTACTAAGCGGGTATCTGGATCCACATATGCGACAGCAAACATATGGTTCAGCGAGATCTCAATGATACACCACCACTTGAAAGAAGATTGTGCTGACTCGAGCGGACTGTTATCTGGTATGGCATTACAGATGTAGTCAAAATATGATAAATATTAGGGGCAAGTTGAGAAAATAAATCAATTATTGTTCATAGCATCGATTCTCAACCCCCGATTGAAGTTGGCGGTGATAGAATGGTGGCCAACTGAAGTTCTCGGGGCAGTGAAGGCAGCTACATTTATCATAGCATTTAAGACAGATCTGAACAACTTATACACCCACTACAACATCAATAGCCAGCCTTCATCCTCAGCAACCGCAGGTAGCTCACATTCAAGCTCGAGGTTAGGACCTCATTCAGATGCCCGTACCCGTCAGGTTAGTGCAAACAGTGTCAGTTGATCCCGAGGTTTCAACGTTATGACATTATTTCACGCACGGTCAGTGAGAAATCCACTGCAGTGTACGAATGAGGTTGAGCGGTATTTATTGGCAGAGGTCGATGAGCCTAGTGATGAGTTTCAAATCTTGATATGGTGGAGGGCTAATTCTTCCAAGTACCCAATCCTCTCACGTATTGCTTGAGATGTACTAGCCGTTCCTATCACTACAGTTGCATCTGAGTCGGCATTTAGCACCGGAGGTTGAGTGTTGGATGCTTATCAGAATTTATTGGCACCGTCAACTGTGGAGGCCCTCATTTGCACGTAGAATTGGATTAGTGATATTCCTTCTGGACTAGAAAGCATTGACATCGATGATGTTAGTTATAGGCTTGAGTCAGGTAAAATTAAATTAATTTGTTTACTTGTTTTTTTATGATTAAATTAACAAAATGTATATAATTATTTCAATAACTATTTTTTATGATTTAATAAATCTATCTAACTTATACTGTCTATAATTTCACAGATCTACATATCAATCCTGACATAATTGTCGATGACTGATGAACCACATTACGATGGAGCGATTGCGTATATTTTTTTCTCTACTTTACGAATGATTTATTTTGTAGTTTATACTATTATTTGTATTATTCAGTTTGTCCTATTTTTTGTATTAGCCTTAGCAGTTAGTGTTAACAATTAGTATTGTAAATTATAATAATATAATTTGTTTATCAAATATCAACTATTCAACGGTAAATTATTTAAGACTAATTTACTAATTTATTATTTATATGTGAAACAAATAAAATACATCAAAAAATTGGCTCCTTTGAGCCCATTAGAATCAGAATAGCGCAATTGGGCCCATTTTGTTTCGAAATGGGCCAAAATTTGCCCATTTCAGTCGGAAGTCGGAATGGAAGTCGGAGTTCCAACTTTTGTTCGGAATTCCGATCGAACTCCTATCGGAGTTCGGAGTGCCGAACTCCGATCAGAGTCGAACTCCGATTCCATTTTGAAGTCGAAGTCGGAAGTGATTTTCGACTCCGACTTAAGTGGAAGTCGGAATCGGAAACTTCGAACTCCGACTCCATCAGAGTTGGAGTCCACCCCTACCCGAATGTCTTCTAACCGCCACATCAAATATAAGATAATAGTGACCCACAAGAATCGATGGCGGAATAGGACCTTGCAATATCTCACTATTGCCCCAAGCTGATATATGATCTTGATAAGTTTCGTGGACATCACGTATGAATACATCAATTTGTGGGGACTGATTCTCATGAACTACTTTGTTACGAGTAAACAAAATACAATCCATAGCAATAATAGCATAAATCTGAAAATGGTGGTGCTCCCTAGGTGGTGCTCCATAGGTGAAGTAATAAACTCTCCACCTATGTCTAATGATGAGTGGATGAATGCCAAATTATCTGTATCCTCCAAAGAATTCGTTGGCAAGTTGTCGGTAAAACTAGGGCAAAAGAGCCAATCCAGCTTACATGATTCTCTCAACTTTAGCATGGTTCATTCCAGCAATCCACGCGTCTCTTTCAAGCCACATGATGACAATCATTCTTCTTTTTGGGAAGGACAAGAAATTTACAACACGTGTAGTCGCCAACTCAAACAAATCTCCTTTTGGGGTTACCCATTCTCCAAGCATCTCTCTTCTGAGTCGGACCAAGAAGAATCCAACAGTTTTGATTCACTCTCTATTCATCCAATGCTTTCGAAGGCTCTATCAAGCATTAATGTTCAGGCACAATTCAACCCATCACTCCCTGCCGATGTCCTTCAACAACAAATAAATTCATTCGATGTTGAAAAAAATACTAGTGGTGGGCCAACGATATTTCTTTTTAATCTGTTGGTTGGGCCTGGTTTCTCGACCCAGCATTCTTTTGCTGATCTCTTAGCCCATCTAGTAGCTCATTGATTCCAGAAACATTCTAGCCGTATTTCAGAGCATGTTCTATTCACTAGCCCCATTTCTCAATCTCCATTCAATTCTTACGTCAACCCACGTGACTAGATCTCTTCATCTTCCCCATTTCCAGTTCTTGACCCAACCCTAAACTTTCTCCACTCTACCATGGAACCTGGTGAACTCAAAGAATCTCCCTCTCAGGAGGATCTCTCTAGTCAAACATCAAAGTCAATTGCCAAAGAAAAGCAAGTTGCAGTTTGTAAAGCAGATCACAAAGCAGAATCGGGTGGTAAGGTGAAGCGCAAGGATTCTACTCCAAAAGGAAACAAAAAAGCTCGTTTCTCTCCTTATTACTAGTGGAAATCAGACACAGTCCTTCAAAATCTCCTCTTCTCCTGATGAGGCCGACGGGGCAGGGTCAATACTGCCACCCCCTCAAGTATGAAACTCCTCGCTTGGAATTGCAGGGGAATTGCCACTCCCCTTACAATTAGGAATCTATAGGCAAATATTAGGTCATAACAACCTGATGCTCTATTCTTGTCAGAAACTCTTTTTGATTCTGTAAATATTAATACTTTGGCTTCTAGACTGGGGTTTGATATGTTTATATGTACGCCACCTGCCATTAAGTGGGGTGGGCTTATGTTTATGTGGAAGTCTGAACTAGACATGGAGTTGCTGTCTAGTGATGCTAATATGATTGTATTGTTAGTGTACTCCTATCCTGCCCATGCTCCTTGGCTTCTTTGTCTTACTTCTTGTTCGGTTGCTATTCAAGTTAAATGTCAGTTTTGGGATCATCTGGATAAATACATCAATTTGTTTAGGGGGCCTAATTTAGTTATTGGGGACTTAAATGTGATTTTCCACCCATCTGAAAAACGTAGTGGTCGGCCTTTCGCTAGTACCTCTTCCAACCCTGGCCTATCAAAGTTTATGGAAACAAATGGGATGGTTGATCTAGGATTTCATGGCCCTAGATTCACTTGGAATAATAATCGGCATGGTATGGCCAATATTTGGGAAAGGCTAGATGGGGATATTGCCAATCTCTCTTGGACTTCACTTTTTCCTGATGCTATTGTGAGACATCTTCCTGTCATTGCTTCAGACCATGCTCCTATCTTGCTAAATACTATGGGCTTTCTAAATCATTTCAAATTATTTACTTTTGAGGAATTCTGGGTCAGAGACCCTTCATGTCAGATAGTTATCCAACATGCTTGGAACATTCCTCAGTTTGGAACCCCTGCCTTTGTTCTTACTAGGAAGTTGAAAGAGGTTAGAAAGGCTTTAAAGCATTAGAATAAGACTTGTTTCAGGCATATACAAAATAACATCAAAGAGCTGACTCATTCGCTTGAATCTATTCAAGCCAATCCCTTTTCTTCTTCGAATCCGGATCTTGAGTTCTTTATAAAGGCAAAATTAAATGAAATGCTCAAGCGAGAGGAAATTCTATGGAAGCGGAAGTCTCGACTGTAGTGGCTCACCGCCACTGATTTAAACACCAAATCTTTCCATTTAAGCACCACCATGGGAAGGAGAAAAAAAATCATTGAGTGTCTTCGTACTAATCCTCATCAATGGATCACCAATCAAGTTGAAATTGAAAATGTTGTTCTGACTCACTTTCCCAACATTTACTCTTCCACCTCTACTGCACTTTTTGCGAAATTTGATAAGCTCTTTCCTTCAGTCATAATGGACCAGGAGAATTCTATTCTTTGTCAAATCCCTTATGAGGAAGAAATTTGGCAAACCCTAAAAAACACACCATCTTTAAAAGCTCTTGGGCCGAATGGTTTTACCGGCATGTTTTATAAGTATTACTTGGGTATTGTCAAGATTGAGGTGATTAACACGGTTCAAAATTTCTTCGTCCATGGTAAACTTCTTAAAGCGTTGAATCACACCAACATCACTCTCATTCCCAAAATTCCCAATCCTCAAACTATGCACCAATATGGATCTATCAATCTTTCAAATGTCTGTTATAAGCTCATTCTAAAATTTTAGCAAACAGACTCAAAATTGTCATTGGAAAGATTATTTCTCCTTATTAGACAGCTTTTGTTCCTGGTCGCCACATTCAAGAAAATTCCATTTTGGCCCATGAGATTTTTCATCATCGTAAACGGAAGAAAGGAAATAGTTATTCCATGGCCATTAAAATTGATATGGAAAAAGCTTTTGATTACATGGAATGAAACTTCTTTCTCAATATTTCTCTAAATCTTGGTTTCTCTCAAACTTGGGTCAATTGGATTCGGGAATGTATTTCCACTCCTACTTATTCGGTCATTATCAATGGGCACCCGAAAGGTCACATTCAACCGTCTCATGGTCTACGACAAAGAGAGTCTCCTCTTTCTCCTTTTCTATTTATACTTGGCTCTGAATGCCTTTCTCATTTAATTCCCCATAGTGAAGTTTAGGGAAGTCTCAAGGCCTTAGTATCAGTCGAGGTGTCCCAAAATCACTCATCTTCTTTTTGCAGATGAACATCTTCTCTTTGGGCAGGCTTATCAAAGTACTCTTTCAGCTTTCTCATCTTGCCTTGAGAAGTACTCTGCCTAGTCAGGTCAAAAAATTCGCACTGATAAATCTTTGATCAAATTCAACCAAAATACACCAATTTTGGAACAAAGGCGTTTGCGCTCCATGATAGGGTATAAACTTTCATCCTTTCGGATTATATACTTGGGCCTTCCTCTTGTTTTTGGTAAATCCAAAAAACCTATTTTTGATGTCCTTTTTCAGAAAATCTCAAATAAAGTGCCATGTAGAAAGAAAAAATCCTTTCACAAGTTGGGCAGACTGCTTTGATCAAATAGGTTGCAAATGTTCTTCCATCTTATGTTATGTCCACTTTCTGGATCCCAAAGTCCATCTCTAAAAAGATTGATAAAGTTTTGATGAGGTTCTGGTGGGGTTTTAGCCCACGCAAGGTCTACAACTTCACTCCTAAATCTTAGAGATCGATTTATCAACTTAAACATATAGGAGGGTTAGGTATCAAAACTTCCTAAAATTACAATCAAGCTTTGCTAGCAAAGCTCACTTTGAAGTTGACTCATCCTAGTTGTCAGCTATGGCATAATATTCTTTCTTCCAAATATCTCACGAATTCTATGTTTGCGGATGTCTCTCACAAATCGACGGATTCCTAGATTTGAAAAGGCCTGTTAAATCAATGAGAGTTTGTGAAACAATGCTCTTGTTATCAGATTAATAGTGGCTTTTGTTGTAGAATTTGGCTTGACCCTTGGATTCCGATTAATGCAAATTGTGTTCCTATTCTCAAGAATGAAGAAATTCCTCAATTTCCAGATATGAGAGTATCCGAACTAAACTTGGAAAATCAAAAAAGTTGGAATGTTTTACTCCTTCAGACTCTTTTCACTGATACCACGGTTGAGGAGATTCTTAAAATCTCTTTGGCTGAAAATCATTATCATTCCATAGATGACAAGCTTGTGTGGCGAAATAGTGCCTCTAGAACTTCTCTGCGAATGCTGCATACTCGACTATCCTTCAATGCGATCCTTTTCTTCTTCTTTTGCTAGTAATACATCTATTTGAAAAAAGTTATGAAAACTCGAGATTCAAGATAGGCTTAAGTTTTTTTATGGAAGATTTTCCACCACATCCTTCTTACACAATCTCTTCTCAAGTAATTCCTCGACCACATTCTTTTTTGTGGCCTATCAATATTTTTTAAATTTTAAAATAATAATAATATAAAAAATTAATTTTTTAATTTTTTTAATTTTAAAATAATAATATCAAAAAATAATATTATAATAATTTTTTATTTTTTATTTACTCTTATTTTCTTCGAATTCAGACCAAACTTAAAATTAGCTTTTCATTCTTATTTTATTTTCTTATTCTCATTTTTTTATCATTTTTACAAATCATTAAAAAACTAATATACTAATAATTATTTTTTTAACTATTAAAAAAAATAAAAAATAAAATATTATATCCAAATAAAATATTATATGAGAATAGACAAAATAACATTTCTCTTTTTGACAATAAGTGTGACAGAGAAAAATCAAAATGTGAAAAAGCAATTACATCGTGAAGCACACATTATTTCGATGCGTTCGGTTTTCCACTAAGCAGCAATCGAAGTCCGTCTTTCAAGGAACGAAGCAGCAATCAATTTTTTTGTTTTGTTTTTAGAAGTGATATTTATAATATATTTTATAATATTTATATAATACAAATTATAAAACAAGAATATTTTTATAATATTTTATAAAATTAATCTCATTTTATAGAAAAATTCTTATTTTACAATACATGTTTCATGTAAATTGTTGTAAAAAATATTGTGGATTTATCATTTTTTATTTTTTTGAGATGAAAGCAACAATCATTGAAGTTTGAAAATGAACTTATTAAATTAATGTGAATGCTCTCGCCCTCAATTGTCAAGATAAAATTTGCAGCTATTATAAAACTAAATAAAAAATGAGAAATGATAGATGTTGTAAGCGGCGTACAGTCGCTTTAGAAAAAAGTGAATATATATGGGACCCACGTGAAAAAGTTAACTTTTTTTCTAAAATGACTGCATACCGTTTGCAACTCCAGGACTGTATGTAGCATTACCCATAAAAAATTATTATTACAAGATACAAATATAATATAAATTCTTTAGAACTCTTAAGAACTGAAACTTTATTTATTCTATATATTTTTCTTATGAATTTCAGAACGATTGAAACTCATATTTATAGGCCTTGAAACTACTATGCAAGTTACTATACAAGCCTTAAAATAATAGTAGTGGAGTCATTCACAAAATTATTGGTGGGGACAGAAGGCGGCGCCGACGCTTCATAACACTCACTCTCCCTGACCACCCATAAAGAATCTGTCTTTTTAAAACCTTGCCAAAGAAAAATCCAGTAGGAAGAAAAATCAATGGCAAAAGAAAAAGAATATAGTATTCTTATGTACCTCCAAGTATTTTAAGATTGCCTTATTAAAATCTTATAAAGGAAAATCCAGTGGGACAAAATCTTAGCGAAGGAAAAAGAGTACAATTAGCATAAGTCTTCAGGACATTTACTCCTCTTGAAAAGTGCATGTTGATAGATATTTGAGTCTTCGCATTCCAATGTTCTATACAATCTTCTTGAATGTCGTAGTTGGTAATGTCTTTGTGAATAAATCTGCCAGATTATCACTTGATTGTATCTGCTTGACATCAATTTCACCTTTCTCTTGAAGTTCGTGAGTATAAAAGAATTTAGGTGAAATATGTTTGGTTCTGTCACTTTTGATATATCCTCTTCTGATTTGAGTGATACAAGTAGTATTATCTTCATATAAAATTATTAGGCTATCAGTGATCATGAGAAGTCCACACTTTTCTTGGATATATTGAATAATTGATCTCAGCCAAATACACTCTCGACTTGCTTCATGAATTGCAATGATTTCTGAGTGTTTTGAAGATGTAGCAGACAGTGTCTGCTTGATAGATCTCTATGATATGGCAGTATCTCTATAAGTAAATAAATATCCAGTTTCAGATCTACTTTTATGTGGATCTGAAAAATAACCTGCATCTGCATACCCAACCAATTGTGGACTTGATCCACGTTGATAAAATAATCTCATATCAACCGTACCATGAAAGTAACGAGAACATGTTTAATACCATTCTAATACTTTCGAGTTGGTACAGAGCTATATCTTACAAGTAAATTAACTGAGAATGTAATATCAGACCGAGTACAATTTGCAAGATATATCAAGGCTTTAATTGCACTGAGATATGGTACTTCAGGATCAAGAATTTCTTCATCGTCACTACAAGGATGGAATGGATCGTTTTTCACATCAAATGATCGAACAATTATTAGAGTACTCAGGGGATGAGATTTGTCCACATACAAGTACTTCAGGTTTTTCTCTGTATACATAGACTGATGAATAAAAATTTCATTTGGCAAGTGCTCAAGCTGTAGGCCGAAACAAAATTTTATTTTGCCAAAATCTTTCATTTCAAATTCATTCTTTAAATATGTAGCGGTTTTTTAGATATCTTTATGAGTTTCCACAATATTTAAATCATCAACATAAACCATAATAATGGCAAATCCAGATTCTGATTTTTTAATAAAAACACATTAGTATGTAGGATTTTCTCAAATCTTTCTTTCAATAGATATTCGCTTAGGCGATTATACCACATGCGTCCGGACTGTTTCAACCCATATAAAGATATTTGAAGTTTGATAGAGTACATATTTCTAGATGTACTTGTAGATGCTTCAGGCATTTTATATCATTCAAGAATTTTCATATATGTGTCATGGTCTAAGGATCGATATAAATATGCAATGACAACATCCATTAACCGCATTTCTAATGCTTTTGTAACAACCAGACTAATCAAAAATTTGAATCTGATTGCATCTATAACGGAAAAATATGTTTCTTCATAATCAATTCCGGATATCTGCAGGAAATCTTGTACAACAAGTCGTGCTTTGTACCACACAATTTCATTTTTCTCATTGCGTTTTCGTACAAATACCTACTTATATCCAACAGGCATTCCACCATTTGGTGTTTGGACAACATGTCCAAATACTTTTCACTTTGCTAACGAGTTTAATTCAGCTTCAATAGCTGCTTTCCATTTTAGCCAATCATTTCTACATCGACATTCTTTGACAGTTCTTGACTCACTTTCTTCATTACTTCTAGTAATGTCAAGGGCCATCTTATATGAAAATATGTTGTCGGCAACAGTTTTATTTCTATCCAGAATTTCTCCAATACTCATGAAATGTATTGAGATATCATTATTTTCAGGTACCTATTCCTATTGAGGAGAAAACATTTCATGAAATACCTCTTCAGGAGGTCCATTTTACGGAGATTTTGGAATAAAAAATTTGACATCTTCAGGAGTATCAACTATATTTATAGCCTATGTTGTGAGTATGGGTTCTTCGGGAACACTTAATTTATTTTGTATCATTTTCCTTAGGAAAATTTTGTCTTTTGCACTAATAGGTCTTCCACGCTTCAGGTGTGTCTTAGATCCACCTATTGTTGTTTTGATAACTTGTCCTTCAGGGACTTGCTGGAGCATTAACAACAGAAATTTAAGATTTTACTATATCTTTAGTGTCAGTAAATATATCCGGTAATTAATTTGCAACACTTTATAAATAAATAATCCTCTGAACTTCAAGTTTACATATATTTGTAGGAGGATCAAATTGAGACAGAGCTTTATTATCTCAAGTAATTTCTTGTTGTGCTTTAGGCACCAACTTTTCTTTACCCACTAATGGAAAAGTGGATTTGTCAAAGTAACAATTCTCAAAATGTGCTTTAAACATATTCTTTGTAAGAGGTTTAATGTATCTAATAATAGATAAAAAATCAAAACTAACATATATCTCAAGTCTACGTTGAGGACCCATTTTTGTATGTTGTGGAGGTGCAATTGGAATATATATAACACATCCAAAAGTACGAAGATGAGAAATATTTGGTTGTTGACCAAATGTAAACTGTAATGGAGAATATTTATGATATGTATATGGTTTAATTCTAATTAATGATAGTGCATGAAGAATAGCATGTCCCCAAACTGAAATAGATAGTCTTGATTTCATAAGTAAAAATCTAGCGATTCGCTGAAACCTTTTGATCAAAGATTCAACTAAACCGTTTTGAGTATATGTATGGGCAACATGATGTTCAACATCTATTCCTATTAACATGAAATAATTATAAAAAACTTGAAATAAAAATTCACCTGTATTATCTAATCGAATGGTTTTAATTGAATATTCAAGAAATTGTGATCGTAGTTTGATTATGTTAGCAAGAAGTCTAGCAAATGCAACATTTTTAGTGGAAAGCAAAACAAATATGTGACTATCGACTTAATGCATCAATCAAAACCATAAAGTATTTAAATGGTTCACTAGATAGGTGAATAGGCCCATATGTATCTCTGTGAATCCTTTGTAAAAAGGATAGAGATTCAACAATGACTTTGGAGAGAGATGGTCTAATAATCACTTTACCTTGAGAACGTACAGAGCACGGAGATTCAATGAATAAAAATACCTTTTGATTCCTTAAGCCCATGCGAATTTTTAATAATTCGTCACATCATTATAGATCCCGGATGTCCAAGGCAATTATGCCAAGTCATAAATACTTTGGGGTCAATGCACTTCTGGTGCACTACCACATATGATTCAATTGTTCTCATATTTGTATAATAAAATCCAGAAGAGAGAGCAGACAGTTTTTCTAATACGAGATTCTGGTCTGAAATTATTTTAGTAATAAAAAGATGTTCTTTACTGCCTTTATTAGTAGTTTTAATATGGTAATCACTTCGACGTATATCTTTGAAACTCAATAAATTTCTTCTAAATTGTGAAGAAAATAGAGTATCATCAATACAAAATTTGGTGTCATTAGGCAACACAATATAAACTCTTCCGGTGCCTTAAATTAAATTTGATGAACCTTATATAGTATAGATATAGACTTTACTTAGTGTTAGATTTTGAAAATATTTTTTATCTTTAAGAATTGTGTGAGTTGTAGCACTGTCAGCCAGATATATCTTTATCATTCAACTCAGAGATAAAAAACTCATCAATATGATCCATAATTTTACAAAATATACAAAAATTTTATTACAAATAAAGAAAATACATTAATTGAGTGAACACTTCTATTTCTAATTAAGTGATCACTTCTACCATCAGGATCTTTAAAGAAATCATAAACATCAAGATGAGTGACATCTACATTTGCTGATTTTAATAAATCATCTGATGGTTTTACTAAATTTGTTTCAATCTTTTTATTCTTTCCTTTAATAGATGTTTGATATAAATCAATCAAGTGTCTGGCCGTACAACAAGTACGTGGCTAATGTTCAGTCATACCACATCTATGACACAACTATTCACTTCTTCTTGAAGAATTATTTTAGGAGCTTTTACTCCTTTATGAGTTGTACCACTTTTGGTGATACGATATATTATTATTATCTTTTTTATTGTGGTCACTTTCTGTGACCAATATTTTTATAATTTCTCCTACCACATCAACGCCATCGATTTTTTCAAAAGGATGCACTATTCACTTCTGAAAATGATACAAACCTATTACTATTCATTTCAGGGAATGATGTTGAGCCAGTAGGGCGTGACTGTTGGTTTTTTAATAAGAGCTCATTTTTTTGCTCAGTTACTAGAAGATATGATATAAGTTCAGAATATTTTTTAAACTTTCTCTCTCGATACTGCTGTTGCAGGAGCACATTCAAGGCATGAAAAGTAGTATAAGTCTTCTCTAGCATATCATCATCGGTGATTTTCTCACCGCATAATTTTAGTACTGAGTTTATTTTAAATAGTGCAGAATTATACTCACTAACACTTTTAAAATCTTGCAACCTCAGGTGCAACCATTCATAACGAGCTCTTAGGAGGATGACAGTTTTCTGATATTCATACCTCTCCATTAAATTATTACACAAGATAAAGAGATCTTTTATTATAAGATACTCAGTTTTTAATTCTTCGTGAAGATGGTGACAAAGGAAAATCATTACTTTAGCACGTCCTGCAGGTACATTTGATTTCCTTCTTTAATTGTTTCTCCCAGGTTCATAGCATCAAGATAGATTTCAACATCAAGAATCCATGCTAAATAATTTTTCCTAAAAATATCAAGAGCAATGAATTCCAATTTTGTAAGGTTTGCCATTTTTTGAAGAATAAGACCACTAACTTCAGAATTGGTAGAACCGTCGTACTGATAACGTGTTATAAAACTAAAGAAGAAACTACTACTGTAAGAGAGAAATATAATAGAAACTCTTTGGAACTCTTAAGACTGAAATTTTTTTTGTTTTATATATTTTTCTTGTGAATTTCAGAACGATTGAAACTTATATTTATAGGTTTTGAAATTACTATGCAAGTTATTATACAAGCGTTAAAATAATAGTGGTGGAGTCATTCACAAAATTATTGATGGAGATAGGGGATGAAGCCAACGCTTCACCTCTCCAAAGAAATTATACCTTGAACAGAAATTGGGTCAGCAATGAATACTTTGCAACTGGGCCATTTGAGTGCCAAGATAAATAAATGCTCTTGCACCATGAGCACTTGGCTCTCATTTCCTGCTCAGACTCTATATGCCCTGGTTCAAGCCCTCCCTAGACTTTAAGTCCCATTGATGATCATGTATGATTTCCAGGCCAACCCCTTCCTAGAAGTTTAAGTAACCTTTCATGATCATGGTTATTAACTCAGGTTGGTAGTAGGTTGTTTGACACTTTTGCTTCCAATCTTCGTAAAAAGATACGATGACAACTTACACCTCAAAGGCTTCACCTTGTTTCTTTTCTCTTCTTTTGATTTGTGGCTGAATAGTCAAGTATTTGCTAGGAGTTGGTAAGAGCAACTAAACATTTGAGCAAGAAGGCGCCAATGAATATAGGTAATAGGATAAATACAATTGAGATTGACTTAGCAGGTGTAGAGATAGACTGTCACTAGAATGGGCAGAAAATTAATAATCGATAACCCAAACTGAAGAAAAAGGGTAGAAAATGCATTTATTATGTGGAACATCTCTCCAAAGAAGATTATGCACGAGACAGTTTCTGACACCTACTTAACAGAATATTATAGAACTTATGGATCAGAAGATAAAGGGTAGCGGGTGCTCCATAGAAATCTCCCACAACTAAGCCACAATCTACAACTGTGATAACTTAAAATATGCCTTACACCTTCAAACCTTTGTAACTAGTTCCCAACATATTTACAAAAGGTACTAAATAGAAATTTGTGCAGATCCAACACGCAACTCGATTCACTTGATCACACATAAACAAGACCTGAAACCTAAATGTTTTACTACTATCTCAGTAACTTTGTAAGTTGAGAACAAAACAAGAGAATATGACAACACTGATTAAATCTACTCCATTAACCTAACTATCAGATGAGCATAAATGAAATATAACTCGGTGAGTGCCTATATGTCAGTGAGTTCAATGTAAAAGAATAAAATTTCACCATAGAATCTCTATATATGTCTATTCTCCATCCCATGAAAAACACACATTTTACTTACAACATAAAAGTAACCTTAACACTGAGGAAATACTGAAAAAGAACAGAAAGGAGAAAAACGACCTTGGACGACAAAGAACGGAAATCAGATATAACATCTAGGAAAAATTATGGACCATACTTCCATCTCCAAGTTCAGAAGTTATCAAGTTTGAAAAGAAATTGGAATTTCTTTTACTGGAGTCAAACAAAATGAGTCCATTGCTAGATCCACCTCATTTGCGAACCAAAAAGTTCCAATTTTTCGCTAAGAAACATATAACAATCTCAAATCGATCAATACCTCCTCTAAGAGCAAGCATGCTTTTTACACAGCCTAGAATTCTATGATAATATGTAAGATTAGCCACCACAGAATTTTAAATAAAGGAACTAAATTCTTTTAAAAATTTCCACCAATAACACAATATATGAAAACAAATAAGGATGAGAAAAAACGCAAATTAGATATTCAAACAAACAGAAAACCAGAAAAAAAAATCCATCTTTACAAATTCAAATACAAATCCACACACCCAAATCACGAAACATCAATAAAAACTAACAAACAAAATCAATTCAAAGTCGGAAACAAGTAACAACATTAACCCACGCCCACAAAGTGTTGGGTTTGCTCCTTTTGGAGTCCCACATCGGTGGGATTTGATGAGGGGACAAGCCCATGTGGTTATAAAAGAAGGCCTAGCCTCTTTACTTAATTACATTAGTCAGAAACTTATCTAATAACTTTTGACTCTAGTAAAATTCCTCTGTTGTTCTTTTTATATGTAAAAGGAAGAGATGTGAAAGTTAGAGTTTTACTAGTGGAAGAATTTTTTGTGGATGTCATTGGGGTGAGGAGAAAAATTGTGTGATTGTAATAATTTTCACATAATGTATTTTCTTCTCTGGGTCTAGTGGTTTTTCTCCTGGTTTGGGAGTTTTCCACGTAAATTCTTATGTTGTGTTTATTTATCCATTTTTTCTTGATATTCTGTCAAAAGTAGATCTTAGTAGGGGGAATTTGGGAGATCCAAGATTCCCAACAAATGGTATTAGAGCCACTAGGTTCTTTTGGCTGGGTAGAGCTTTGGTGTGGTAGTGTGGATACGTACGGTCTAAGGAGGTTCTGTCTAGGAGATTAGAAATTTTAAATGTGTCCGTTGTGACCCTCCAATCTTTCCTGGGAACTTACTTAGTGAGTATCATTCATTTCTACGGTAAAATTCATCGAGGCAATGTTAAGAATGGAGATAGAAAAATTTGATGGGAGAATCAATTTTGACTTGTGGCAAGTACAAGTCAGGAATATTTTGATTCCATCAATTACACAAGAGTAGACCAACCCTTGAAGTCAGCAATTTGCTGGAGGTGTGGACAACCTGGCAGGTCAAGAAAAGTTGTCAACAAGCGTTGGAGCAGGTTCGGCAAGGGCTCCAAGTCAGTAAATGGAGATACTGACAATGAAATTAATATCGTGTCTCTCTTTACAGTAGACGGTGTCTGTTAAAAAGAGACATGTACATCCTCATGGTATGTTGCTGATTCCAAAATTGCCATGATAGAGGATGTGTTAATGTTAGTTGTTCCACAAGTTTGCACACGGGCATTGGTTTGGCATTGATGCAGGGTGTGTGGTGGAAATTCATGTCGATAGCTGATGAACTTCCACGAAAGCCAAACGTAGAAGGTGCGCCATAATTTTTCAGCAAGGTTATTTTCGACATGGGTGAAAGTGAAATGCTTGGAATTGGTTTATTCTGAGTGGTTATGCTTTTATGGTGGAGCATGATAGCGGAAGTTATGAAGATTCTCATTGCGGTGGAGCATGGCTGTGGGATCAGCCAAAGTCATAAGGTAGAGATTGTTGGATTTGCTCTTTTTGGAGTCCCACATCGATGGGACTTGATGAGGGGGCAAGCTCTTGTGGTTATAAAAAGAGGCTTAGCCTCTTTAGTTAATTATATCAGTTGAAAACTTATCTAGTAACTTTTGACTTTAATAAAATTTCTCTGTCACTACAAGAAACATTACCTTTCGTAGCCATTTTAAATTCGCTGCATCAAAATTCGTTGTGTATGCTTTAGCTTTTCCGACAATGTAAGTCACATTTATTTGACGGAAGTCAATGTGTTAGTGCTTTTTATGAATGTCACGGCGAAAAACATCGCCAAAAATTACAGTTATAATCTCCATTGCAGCGATATTTATTCGCTGCAAGGTAGTTTTATAAGCCCGCAAGAATAGCCTCTCTTTCTTCCCCCCACACTTCCGATTTTCCCCCCACCCGACTTTTGTACATCACTCCGCGTGAAGAATGCCCAAAAAACCCTTCCCCAGCTGCGATTGCCAATGCCCTCGATCTCACCAGCGACGTGCTCCACTGAAGACTGCCACTGCCCATGCTCGGAAGGGATGGTTTAGCCAATCCCTCGAATTTATATTTTGAAAGGAAGATATTGAAAATCTGTCAAGCTACGATGTGTGTAAATTCTACCCGTTCTCACATTAATCACTCGAGCGTGTTTGATAGTTAGGGCTAGAGAATTAGGAAATACGTCGAACTGGTTTTGACCTGGTTTCGCCTCCTCCATCACCATTTGCCCACTCTGTTGTTGCCGATTGAGGTAAGATTTTTTTGAGTTGCTCCATTCGTTTTGTCATAAATATTGCTTTGTTTGTAGTGCATTTGTGATTTGTTTGTTTTTTTGTCATTTGTTGGGTGATTTGCATGATGAGCCTAATATAATCAGGGAAATAGGAGAGAACAGAGTTCTATTTTTGTAACTCAAACCTCCATTTTTAATCGATTATATGTTTTCAACAGAGTTCTTATTGGTGTTGGTTATATTTTGGAATTTAGTGTTGCTGGAATTTAGTCTTGGAAGTGTTGCTGGAATTTAGTGTTTAACTTACTGACAAATAATTCATCTAGCTATCTTGAACTCATGCTTTTTAAGACTTTGAGAGATATTTTAGTTACAAAATGATTTTATAAAAATAATTTTATCCATGTAGCAGTTCTCTGAATTTATTATGTATACATGACTTAGGGAGATGCTCAGCTTAATTTCGAGATTTCAAAAACTAAAATGTGTACTATTGGATAGTTCAACAGAATCGATTTTAGGGGTCCCAACTCCCTTAAACCATTTGCCTAGCTACCATGGAACTTCAAGTGAGATATAATAAATTAAGATCATAAATATTTGAGTTTCTGACATTAAAAAATACTGTATAAAATGCCAAATTATACACTTTTCAAAATTTTTATGGTTGAATTCACCTTTATTTAAATATAATTAAATTTAGAATTTTTCCTTTGTGTTTTTGGAGTTTGAAGTTGGAAATTATGCCTTAAAAGTTTATAATCTGAATATTTATACAAATAGACAGCAACTGTGTTTTGATAATGACATTTCAATCCGGTACTAAAATGTTAAGGGAAATCTCATGCAATGCAAATATTAAGAGTACTTTAGCTATATATATATATTGCAATTGTCTTTTTGTGAGTGTTTAGCTCATGTATTAATGCTTTGTACTGATATTTTGATGAGTTTTTGCTTTTGGGTTGATAGACAAGGTAATTAGCCGGTTAATCTGTTTTTTTTAATCCGATTATCCTTGTTTACTACTTGAGATTTGGGGACGTTGGGTTTAATTTTTCAGCCTATAAAAGTTTTTCTTGTGGCACCTTTTATTTCTGATATTTTTCTATAGCCAATTTTTTTCTTGTTACAGACTTCAATTTTCTAAATGATTTCAGAAAATTATCACTAAAAAGAACCTGTTGGAAACGGGAAAAGAAAGAATACAGAAAATTCTAAAGATTTATCAAATTGACTTCCAAGCTATAGGTAGAATTTAGAAAGAGTTCTCAAGTATGGTTAAGCTCACTAGCTATAAATCCCTTTTGGAAAATTCTAAAAATTCAGTAGTCTCTAGGTTGTTGGATATGACCATGAAGCTTGAAAATGAAGTTATGTGTGGTCTGCTACTTTTCATTATAAATCACGTATCTGCAGAAAAAAATAAAACAAAAAATTGTAATGCATAGATGGTAGTAAAGTTAGAAAATGGAAAATCAAACGAAAACGTAAAAATTTTATGAATATTTGGCTAGAAAATGAACATAAATACTGTATACTTTAAGAACTATGGCACTAAGCCTAGCTATATATAACAGAAAATTCTCTGTTTCTGTAGGGAAATAATGGTGCATATATATAGCACTAAGCTTTAGTTTACAACTAAACACCTATCTATCTCCCCAAACACAAATCATGCCAAAATCTATATCCCCAAACACAAAGCATGAAGTGTATGTTTAAAATTAAATTTTATTAAATGCATTATTTTATTGGTAAGGTTGGATTATTCATCTAATTCACGTTTGTAATTGTTACATCTTAGGTGGTTCTCATGTGGAGCATCAACGACCCAGGTATACATATTTTGTAGATTAAGTAATTTCATTTAGTGTTAGACATGATCCTATGAAGAAATCTCTTATTAGTTTCAAGTTTCAAGTGGTAAGGTAACACTAGCTATTGTTACAAAATGCTTAACAACTTTTTATATTGTTTACTGCAGTGCTGAGGGCAAACTGCATCTAATTTCGACTTTCTTAGGTTAATCACTCAGGGAATTAAACATCTTTGCTAGTGATGCTCCTGATTTTATGTGTATTTCTTTATTGTTGTTGTTTATGTTTTGTTGTTGACTGCTTTATATATATGTTCTATACTGGGATATCAAACGGCGTGTTTTTGGTTAGATCTTGGAATTCTCTGATTATCAATGTAGTAGCTACCTCCCCTATGTTTAAGTTGGTGCTTTGTATAAAATCTGTCCAAGCTTTTGAGTTAGGAAGAGGATGATTGAATATTGTGATGAGTTAGGAAGGTGATGATTGAATATTGTGATGAGTTAGGAAGATATTGAATAATAAAAAAATATTATTTTTGCTGCATGTGCATGCGTCTGTCGTATTCTAACTGACATAGTTCCTTTATTCCAACATCTACCATTGTTTTTGTGCCACGTTGGGTTCCTGTAACTAAAGGCAGAACTCTGGAAGAGATTCAGCAGTCATGATATTGCATTTGGAGAGATTGGAGGTACATGCTATTTTGGAGGCCGTACCCATTTATGAACGCCCTTTCATGATTACCTTCAATTAAAGATGATCTTTGAATAGTATGAAATATTAGGAGACGTTATTAGTATTTAGTTTTGAAGTAAGTGAAATATTCTTTGACCTAGACATTGATCTAGGGAAAGTTATTAGTAGTTAAATGTTGATTTATTTATTTACCTCTGAATAAATGTTGATTTAATCTAAAACTAATTAAATAGAAACAATTTAGCTGAATTTTGCTATTAAAATCTTCTAGTCAATTCAGATGTGTTACAGAGCCCCCCATTTTCTAAAAAAATCATGGAAGAATTTTAGTCTGTCTTTCAAAATGATACCAAGGAATTCTTAAGTTTGCTGAGATTCAAATGCTTGTTCCCACTTTTGCTTTTTTAATGATGGAAGACGCATGAAGTGGTATAAAATGGAACTTGCACATTGTTTCTGTAGTCCTTCCCTATGTTGCACACTCGGCTTACAATGTATCACTTCTTTATGATAACATATCCTCATTTATTTAGATATAACCCTATCAGCTTAAGTTTTTGAGTTATCGAATTGTAAATGGTACCATTATTTTCTCCTCGTGAGTTTTTCTTTCTTACCCATTTACTCAGCAGAACTCTGGAAGAGATTCAATTAGATTCAGCAGAAACTAATGGCAGAAATCGGGCTTTGAAGTGGATGTAAAGCCAGTGTCATTGCATGTAGAAATGGGGCTTTGAAATCGGGTTTTGGAAAATTGCAAGAACAATCGCAATGGTTTATTCATTTTGCATTTCTTTGTAAAATTTGACAGATATAGTATATGGTATTCTATCTAAAAACTACTATTGGATACTTTATTGATAGAACTATTACATTTCTTTCTATCTGTTTTGGTGAATGACAAATCTATGTCATATATAAACTCATTATGATGCACACGCGCGTTAGAAATTCTACAAGTTCTGCCTTGAATTTTGAAAAGAGGTAGGTTTGTAATTACACTTGAATCTGATAAGATATTAAGAAGATGCCTATACTTTTGTTATAAAGACTGCTGATTTACAGTAATAGCTCCAATAGCTATGGAAGTAATAGCTGTCTCCGTGGGATGCTTGTATATATATATATATATATATATATAAATTTTTATATATAGATATGAGTTTGACTTGCTTGATCTGCAGTTATATTTCTTGCAATTACAATATATTTTGAAAAGGATAAAAAAACAATTAAAATATATTTAAAGATGATATATTTAAAATATATTTAAATAGGGTAGACATCTTTTTTAGAGGATCATTTTTAGCATTTCCCTTCTAATATTCCCATAAAAAATTTTAAAAAAAAATCTAGCATTTTAAAATCATCTGAAAAAATAACTAGGATCATTTTTTGTTTATATACAGTTTAAAAGAAAAATGATTTGGATAAACTATACTCAGAACACTCTATCTCACATGTCATTGTTCATGTGATCAGTGACATGTGAGATAGAGTGTGCTGAGTGTGGTTTATTCCTAGCATAACATGCTTAAAAACATATGCAGCTTTGTTCGGCCAGAGAATAATTGCTACAAACAATTCTTTGTTGCAGCGATTTTATTCGCTGCAATCTAAATCATGGTAACGCCGCAAAGTTATTGTTACGCGATTTAAGTTGCGAATGGGTTGTTTTATGAGGCGAAAATTTTAAATATTTCAGCGAATATATTCACCGCAAATGAAGGTTTTATTTTGGCGAGTACCTTTGTTCGCTGCGTTAATTTATAAACGGCATTTTAATAGAGGCGAATCCTCCGGTAGTAGAAAATCGTGGCTGATAGCTATAAGCGGCGAATAATGTGACTATTTGCGACGATTATTTTTGTCGCAAAAATCGCTTATTCTTGTAGTGTTGTTGTTCTTTTTGTATGTAAGAGGAAGAGAGATGAAAGTTAGAATTTTACTAGTAAAAGAAGTTTTTGTAGGGGTCGTTGGGGTAAGGAGAAAAATTGTGTGATTGTAACAATTTTTCACATAGTATTTTTTTTTTCTGGGTCTGGTGGTTTTTCTCCTGATTTGGGAGTTTTTCACTTAAATTCTTAGGTTGTGTTTATTTCTCTATTTTTTTTATGATATTTTGTCAAAAGTAGATCCTGATTGACGGAATTTGGGAGATCCAAAATTCCCAACACAAAGACTCAAAAAGGACCCAGAAAAATCTGTAGCCAACCAATTGAAATATTTAAAAAATAACCCAAAAACCCACACCAAAACCAACACCAATATCAGATATTAATCACAAATCAACGAGTATTTAGCAACCATCTATACCTTAGATATTAATCCCAAACTCTCGGCCGAGCTGTTGAGTATGGCTTAGGAATACATGCCCAGACCTGTCTCGCTCGACCGTCGCTCGAGCGAGACTTCGAGACTTCCAGAATTGCTCCAACCCGAGACTTCGCTCGACCCTCGCTCGACCTCCAGCTCGAGCGAGGTTCAGGCAGTGACTTCGCTCGACCCTCGCTCGACCTCCCGCTCGAGCGAGATTCCACGTGGCGCCAGGTGTCCGATTTCTAGTTGAACGAATCTGACCTAGAAGTCCTCGCTCGAGCGAGTTTAAATCTCGCTCGAGCGAGATTGCATAATATAAATATCGCGAAGGCATTTCGCGCAGCGGCAGACGAAGAACGAGAGGCCCCTGTTTTCGGTGCCAGTGAACAGTGTTTGCTTCTAGATCATTTTCTTCTCCATTTCTCCACTATTCTGAGTGAAACTTGTAAGGATTGAGTGTATACACGTGAGGTGAGTGTTCTCTGTTGTAAGAATCTTCTGATTCTCTCTCTGTAACCTCCATTTGATCTAGTGAAGCTTTGAAACCAACCCCACAGTGGATATAAGCTCATTTTGAGCTGAACCACTTAAATCTGTGTGTTCTTTCTGTGTTTACTGTTTTATTTCTCATTGTTGCATCCGCTGCGGTTTATTTCATATCTTTGTTGTTTGTTTCCTTGCCTATTTCCCAACAAATTGGTATCAGAGCATTTTCAGGCTCTGTGAATATTTGAAGGGATGGCTACAGCAAGATTTGAAGTTGAGAAATTTGACGGTCAGAACAGTTTCAGCTTGTGGCGCCTGAAGATGAGGGCATTATTGTGCCAGCAGGGGTTATTCAAAGTTCTAGAGGAAAGGACGGCAGATTCTCCTGTACCGTCTAAGGACGATGAAGAAAAGGTACATAGTACAATTCAATTATCATTGTCTGATAGAGTGTTGAGAGAGGTGGCGGAGGAGGAGACCGTTGAGGGTCTCTGGAACAAGTTTGAGAGCTTGTACATTAAGAAGTCTCTCACAAACCGGTTGTATTTAAAACAACGGTTGTATACACTCAAAATGGCTGAGGGTTCGTCAGTTACTGAACACCTAGATGAGTTTAATAAGATTGTAATGGATCTTAGAAATGTTGACATTAAGCTTGATGAGGAAGATCAAGCTCTAATTGTGCTGTGTTCATTACCTGCCTCTTTTGAGAATTTTGTAAATTCTATGCTGTATGGTAGAGATACTATCTCCTTAGCAGATGTGATCAGCTTTGAACTCGAAGGAGTTGAGGAGCAAGTATGATAAGGGTGGTGAAGCGCAGCCCAGTGGTTTGTTTGTCAAATATACCTCCGACAGAGGAAGATCCAGTCAGCAGGGTTCAGAGAAGGGCAGAGGCAAGTCCCGGGGGAAATCAAAGTCCAAGTCCAACAAGAAGAATGTAAAATGTTATTACTGTCAGAAGTTTGGACACTTTAAGAGTGAGTGTACGAAGCTGAAGAAGAAGGAGGAATCTACGAGTTCCTCTAATGCTGTCAGTGCTGCTGATGAATCTGACGGCTCTGATGTAGTTCTTGCAATCAGTGATTCAAACAGTCGGTTTAGTAATAAGTGGGTGATGGACTCAGCTTGCACGTTCCATATGTGTCCTAGAAGGGACTGGTTCATGTCTTATGAATCAGTCAACAGTGGTTCTGTTTTGTTGGGGAACGACACTGCTTGCAAGATTGCAGGAATGGGTTCTGTGAAGATCAAGATGTTTGATGGGATGGTTAGGACATTGACCAACGTCCGGCACATTCCAGACTTGAAAAAGAATCTTATCTCCATGGGGGCCCTTGATTCTTTGGGCTTGAAGTACACGGGACAAGGTGGAGCTTTGAAAGTCAGCAAAGGCTCCATGATCATTATGAAGGGAGACCTGAAAGACGGTCTCTATTTCCTCCAGGGCAGTACTGTCAGCTTTGAAGCTGCAGTTTCAGTATCTGATCAGTCAGAGTCAGATGTTACTCGTCTATGGCACATGAGATTGGGCCATATGAGTGAGAAGGGGATGTCTATCCTCAGTAAGCAAGGGTTGCTAGGGAATCAGAATTTGGGCAAGCTAGACCTGTGCGAGCACTGTGTATTCGGGAAGCAGAGCAGGGTTCAGTTTGCAACTGGGGTCCACAGAACAAAAGAAAAGTGAAGTCTTCAAGAACTTCAAGCAGTGGAAAGTTCTAATAGAGAATCAGACCGGCAAGAAGGTGAAACGGCTTCGGACTGACAACGGGATGGAATTTTGCGGCAATGACTTTGATGAGTTCTGTAAGAACGAAGGAATTGCCAGACACCGTATAGTCAGGCACACTCCACAGCAAAATGGAGTGGCTGAACGCATGAACCGGACCCTCCTAGAACGAGCAAGCAGTATGCTCTCCAAAGCCGGCCTGTCTAAGGACTTTTGGGCAGAAGCAGTCAATATAGCTTGTTTTCTGGTGAACCGCTCTCCAACCACAGCTATTGAGTTGAAGACACCTAATCAGGTATGGTCTGATGAACCTACTGATTATTTGAACCTGAAGATTTTTGGTTGTCCTGCTTATTTTCATGTAAATGATGGTAAGCTAGAACCTAGGGCAAAGAAGTGTATTTTTATGGGATATGCTTCTGGGGTGAAGGGATATAGATTGTGGTGTACTGATCCCAAGTCACCCAAGTTTGTGATAAGCAGGGATGTTGTGTTTGATGAGAAATCCATGCTTAGTCCGACAAAACAAATTCCCGTGTCTACAGGGAAGAAGGTGGAGCTGCAGGCTTTACTTGAGACACCACCAGTAACTCAGGATCATGCTATGACTGATGAGCATGGTTCTGAGTCAGAGACTGAGACACCAGCTGAGGAGCAATACAGTATAGCTGCTGGTAGACAGAGGAGGCAGATCAGACCACCTCAGAGATATGCTCATGCAGATATGATCAGTTATGCACTCGCTACAGCGGAAGAAATTGTGGGACAGGAGTCTTCCAGTTACTCAGAGGCTGTGAAGAGTACTGAGTCTGCACAGTGGTGTTCAGCGATGATTGAAGAGATTGAGTCTCTTCACAAGAACCAAACCTGGGATTTGGTTAAGTTACCAGCAAAGACCAGAGTTGTGGGCTGCAAATGGGTTTTCAAGAGAAAAGAGGGAATCCAGTCTGATGCAAGATACAAAGCTCGTCTAGTTGCTAAAGGCTACAGTCAGAGAGAGGGGGTCGACTTCACTGAAGTGTTCTCTCCAGTAGTAAAGCACAGTTCAATCTGAGTTTTACTAGCCATCACGGCTTTGTATGATCTGGAGCTTCAGCAGCTTGATGTGAAGACAGCGTTCTTACATGGTGAGCTTGAAGAAACTATCTATATGCGTCAGCCAGAGGGGTTCACAGTTGAAGGTAAAGAAGACCGTGTATGCAGACTGAAGAGGTCTTTGTATGGGTTGAAGCAATCACCTAGGCAATGGTGTAAACGTTTTGATTTGTTTATGAGTGATCATGATTATTTGAGAAGTAATTATGACTGTTGTGTATATCATAAACAATTGCCTGATAAGTCTTTCATTCACTTATTGCTTTATGTTGATGACATGCTTATAACTGCTAAAAGCATGGTTGATGTTGATTTGTTGAAAACTCAACTTAAGGATGAGTTTGAGATGAAAGATTTAGGTGATGCTAAGAAAATACTGGGGATGGATATTTACAGGGATAGAAAAGCTGGGAAGTTATACTTGTCCCAGAGAAAGTATATAGAGAAGGTTCTAGACAGGTTTGGAATGTTTGACTCCAAGCCTGTCAGCACGCCGTTGGCATCGCATTTTAAACTTTCAGCTTCCCTATCCCTCCAGACAGATGAGAAGGAACAGTCCATGGCAAATGTTCCTTTCTCTAATGCTGTAGGTAGCATTATGTATGCTATGGTGTGTACCCGTCCAGATATTTCACAGGCAGTGAGTGTGGTTAGCAGATATATGGCTAAGCCTAGTAGAACTCACTGGCAGGCCGTGAAATGGATTTTGAGGTACTTGAAGGGAACCTCGCATGTGGGCTTGATATTTGATAGAGATGTAGATCTCAGTTCTGTTGTGATTGGTTTTGTTGATTCTGACTATGCTGGGGATTTAGATAAGAGAAGATCATTGACAGGCTACATTTTCACTTTGTGTGGTTCTGCTATTAGTTGGAAAGCAACACTTCAATCAACTGTTGCTTTATCAACTACAGAGGCAGAATACATGGCAGCAGCTGAGGCTGTTAAGGAGGCCATTTGGGTGAAGGGGCTAATCAGTGACCTGGGTCTTCAGCAGACAGAGATGACAGTGTTTTGTGACAGCCAGTGTGAGATCCCAGATTTACGTGTATTTTTACACGTTATTTTATGCTCGGTGTTAATTATTTTAATTTATTTAAATAATATTATTGGTCATATTTTATTTGTTTAAGATATTTATTTGAGCTATTAATTAGTTAATATCGAGTTACGTTGTTTTTTTTATTTATTTTAATGAGTTAATTATTTTAATGAGTGGAATTAAATTCCTTTATTTTATTATGTGAATTTATTTGATCTGCTTTCGTTATATTAATTATTGTTTTATTTTTAATATTGTGCTTAGGTTTAATTTATTTATATTGTTGGGGTTTTAAATATTTTATTTTATTGATATTAGATTGTAGTATTTTGACTGGCTTTTATTTAATTTATTGTGTTTTTTTCAGTTGGATTCCTTTTTTTTTCTCTTTTTTCTTTTCCTTTTCTTTTCTTTTTCTTCTTTTTCTTCCTTTTCTTTCCTTTTCTTCTTTCCTTCCCAGACCCCCCCCAGCCCGTGCGTCCTCCCCTGCCTCCCTCTCCCCTTCGCCCGTTCCTTCTCCTCAGCCCCAGGACCGCCGCCGGCCACCCACCGGCGACACTGCCCACACCACCAGCCTCCCCTCACGCCGGCGAGCTCAACGGCACCGGTGGTGTCCCCTCCGGCCACCCCACCGCCCCTCCACGGCCACAAACCCGAAATGGCCATTTTGCATTCCCTTGCATTTTCCGGCCACCGCCGGCCACCCCTTGTCCTCCGACCACCACCACTAGACTCCCCAACCTCCGGCGAGCATAACCCACCGCCCAAAGCCACCCATCGCCGCCGGTTAGCCCCTCCACCCGAAATGGGCCTTAAACGGGTCGTTCTTCGCCGCGCCGCCGTCCGGCCACCGTAGGTCTCACCTCCGCCACCATTCGACTCCCCTCACCCAGCCGGTCAACCCCCTAGCTCAGTTTCCCCAACCGCGGCCTCACCTTCCGGTACGACCCCAAACTCGAAAATGGGTTTTCACCCCTTTTGACCCCGATCCGCCACCTTCCGGTGGTTGTGCCGCCACACCACCACCTCCATGAGATTCCCCACCCTTCAAAGTATATCTCCCTAAATTTTGGGGTCAAACCGAGTGTTTTAGCCTAACGTACATGTGACCGCTACTAACGTTGCAGATTGGCGTTGTTCAAGGAAATGCGTTTTTACCGCTGTAAGTACTTTCCAAACGAGCTTTAAGATTTAAATATATTTTTGGCATCAACAGTTGTTATATTTGATTATTGCTGTTATGTGATGGTTGATGTTGGTATTTGTTGGTTGATTGGATTATTTAATTGTTGGCTATTTGGTGCATAGTTGTCTGCATTGTGTATTTACGCGCATGCTCATGAAAATATTTGGAAAGTGAATTTTGGCATGATTTTAGATATTCATGTGTTGGAGATGGAAAATGGGATTTAAATTGTGTTTAGCGGATTTTATTGGTTTTGGGCTGAGTCATAACGGGGACGGCGATACGTAACGCCCGTTGTGATCAGCGTGTGAGTGTGTGGGTGACATAATGGGGACGGCGATACGTAACGCCCATTATGGTCATCGGGTGTGCATTTCATATCGGGGACGGCGATACGTAACGCCCGGTATGAAATGAGTGTGTGTGGATCGTAATGGGGACGGCGATACGTAACGCCCATTATGGTTTCGGGTGTGTGTGTGTAAATCATATCGGGGACGGCGATACGTAACGCCCGGTATGATCGGTTTTGAGGATATTATTTTATGGAAAATGATGGGTGATTTTATTGTGGATTAAATTGGGATTTTGACGAGTGTGGTTATTTCATCGATTTTGAGGAAGATGATTTTGAGCTTCATGCATATGGTAATTGTTTATGGTCGTTGTTGTGGCATTAATGTATTTCTCTCTTTTGGTTTGGTTGGTTTGTACTTACCTGCGATGCCATCTTGGCGTCGTAGTTTTATTTGGATGCAGACTTTGGAGAGGCCGAGCCTGAGGAGACGGCTCCTCTATTGAGGTGATATTATTAATTGATATCTCGGGAAATTTATTTTCCCCTTTTTTATAATTATGTATTTGTTTAAATTGTATTTTTGGATAACTGTATTAAATCTCCTGTTGGAGAGTTTTTATTAATTTGGTTTGTAAAATATTTCTAAAAATTCTGGTACTTAGATATTAATTTATTTTCCGCTGCGACCTTTTATTTATGTATGTCACGTGTGCACACACGTTTGTCACGTGTTGTTGGGATGTGTGACCCGTGTTGTCATCATCCCGACGCCTCGATTCCCGTGTTATTTTAAGGAGAATTTGGGGGCGTCACAGCCAGAGTGCTATACATTTGACCAAAAATCAAATGTATCATGAGAGGACAAAGCACATTGACGTCAGGTATCACTTTATCAGAGGAGTAGTGTCAGATGGTACAGTCAGTATTCAGAAGATTGCTACTTCAGAGAATCCAGCAGATGTAATGACCAAGCCAGTTGCAGTATTCAAGTTCAAATTTTGTTTGGACTTGATAGGGGTTCGGGGTTTCCAGGTTCCTTAGGTAACTTAGATGGGGTTGGTTTTCTCAGTTGCTGCATTTTACATTCTTGGGTTGATCTGGACTTTATGGGGCTGTTAGGTATTCAAGCCAAGGTGGAGATTTGTTGAGTATGGCTTAGGAATACAAGCCCAGACCTGTCTCGCTCGACCGTCGCTCGAGCAAGACTTCGAGACTTCCAGAATTGCTCCAACCTGAGACTTCGCTCGACCCTCGCTCGACCTCCAGCTCGAGCGAGGTTTAGGCAGTGATTTCGCTCGACCCTCGCTCGACCTCCCTCTCGAGCGAGATTCCACATGGCGCCAGGTGTCCGATTTCTAGTTGAGCGAATCTGACCTAGAAGTCCTCGCTCGAGCGAGTTTAAATCTCGCTCGAGCGAGATTGCATAATATAAATATCGCGAAGGCATTTCGCGCAGCGGCAGACGAAGAACGAGAGGCCTCTGTTTTCGGCGCCAGTGAACAGTGTTTGCTTCTAGATCATTTTCTTCTCCATTTCTCCACTATTCTGAGTGAAACTTGTGAGGATTGAGTGTATACACGTGAGGTGAGTGTTCTCTGTTGTAAGAATCTTCTGATTCTCTCTCTGTAACCTCTATTTGATCTAGTGAAGTTTTGAAACCAACCCCACAGTGGATGTAAGCTCATTTTGAGCTGAACAACTTAAATCTGTGTGTTCTTTCTGTGTTTACTGTTTTATTTCTCATTGTTGCATCCGCTGCGGTTTATTTCATATATTTGTTGTTTGTTTCCTTGCCTATTTCCCAACACGAGCCTCTCGCTTTGTCTATACAGATCAGTCAGTCAGCACCACAAAATGAGCAGCTCTGTCGCCTCGTGTAGTATTAATAATGCATCTGGAGAGTTTATAGAAGGATTATAGATAATATGAAAACATCAGCATAACAAGTGCCCTCCGTTGTTCTTCTAATGACAATATTGCCACCTCAGAAGATGATGAGGCCTTTAATTTTTCTTAAATTTTATAGCCATGTTGTAAGCGAGTGACCTTTATTTATTTATTAATTTTATTCACAACCTGCGGTTGCCTTAATATGGTAGAAAATTCTCGTGCCCTGTAAGGTTGACCACTGTACTTTGTAGACTTTCGAACGCAAAACAAGGAACCTTCACGGGGTAGTTAGCCTCCACCGCTTTGTTTCTCAATTGCATTAGGGAAGTGCTATTCATCAATCATCCCACTAATTTGAATCTCGATGGAAACCGTTTTTCTTTTTAGTTTTTCTCACATAATTTTGAAGTTTTTTTTATATAATTTTTTTAACATCTTAAAATATCTTTTAAAAGTATAAAAAATCGCAACATCATTTAAAAACATTTACTTAAAAATTATATAAAAAGAAAACTCAAAAGAAAATTCAAAATGGGACCTATTCAAATGAAAGGCAACGAAAAAAAAAAGCATTTTCTATTGCATTAATGGACTTCATTTTATATAAAAAAATGTTACAGATTCTCATTTTGGGATTTTATTAGTTATCGATGGAGCAACCTCTCGGTTTCAAAGATAGTGATTTTTTAGACTCAGTTTGTCATTTAAAAAAGACAATTTATGAGCTAAAACAAGCCCCAAGGGCTTGATTTGATAGGTTTAGCTCACATCTATTACAAATTGGTTTTAATTATAATGCTGCTAACCCAAGCTTATTTATCAATCATTCGGATCAAGGGACATTAGCACTATTGCTATATGTCGAAGATATTATCTTAACAGGTTCTTCTTCAGCTCTCATTCAAGAGTTTATAAATCAACTCCATCATGAGTTTGCAATGAAAGATCTCGGGCCACTACATTATTTCTTGGGCATACAAGTTTCGAAAGTATCAAGTGGCTTATTTCTCCAACAAACAAAGTATGCTGTGGAGATTCTAGAAAGAACAAGGAATGCATGAGTCCAAACCTATCAAGACCCCAATGTGCACAAAGACACAACCATATATCAATTCACCCTTGCATCCTGATTCACATGCATATTGATCATTGGTAGGAGCCCTAATACCCTATAGTACTTAACGAAAATTCTTCAACTTCTATTTTTTGTTATTTTGGTTTGTACACCATCAATAGAAATCCAGACACCTTATGCTACTTCAATTGTAAAAGAGCATGGAGAACAATAATGGCTGATTCTTTGTTAAAATTCTTTTACAACTTATGTAAGATCCTAATTAAAACCAACATCGCAAATGCAAACAACAACATAATCAATTAAAGCTATCTGAATACAGAGAAAGTGAAATAAGCTAAAAGAAAAAAAAAAATCTTTCGAAGTCGATATCAGAATGAAACTCGAGATGGAGGTCGGAAATATGAAGTGCTGGCATCAAAGTATGAAGTAACGGAATCGAAAAAGGGGGACAACCAGTAATAATGGACGAACATAGGAACTGAGAGTCTGAGAGCAACGAAAATGGTGACTTAATTATCAATTTTATGTAGATGTTTCTATTGTAAGCTATGTAGAATATCTGATGTGGCATCTCACTAATGGAGGGCTGTTTTTATGGACTTACCAGTCGGATCGGCTAGTAGTGTCCCCCTTTACCAAATGTTCTTCAATTCATCTCAATTCATTTTATTTAATTATTATAATTTTTTAAAGTTTTATACAAAATATAATAAACACTTCAATTTTTCCAAGTTTTAAAATAATAATAATATAAATAATATTTTATTCAAAATTTAACTTTTATCTCAATTTATCTCATCTCACTTCACTATTCTAACCTCATAACCTTTCGTTTAAGACTCTCCTGCTATTGTATCTTTAAATTTATTGATATTAGATTTCTCATATGAATAATAATAAATTTACATCCTATTTATTACCACTTTATCACCTTTTCAAATTATTTTGTTTTTAAATTTTTTTTTTTACTTAATGGTTAAAGAATAATTATTAATGAAATTATGTATTTTGTAAATTTTTTCTTAATGATTAAGAATGTTAAAAAAATACTGAAAAGAAAAAAAAATACATAATAAGTGATAAAGTGATAATAAATAAAATATAAACCTATCATTAGGGGTGTAAAAAAAAAAAGATCGGTAAACTGGTAAACCGGCCCGAAACGGTCCAAACTGAACTGGTTCAATTGGGTTTGAACCTATTCGGTCAAGAACCAATTTTTAGAAACACAAAACCGGTAAGATCCGGTTTTGGTTTCTGTTCCTTTCATTTTAAAACCGAACCGTACCGGTCCTAGTAATTATATATTTTAAATTATTTTTTTAATATTATATATAATATGTTTTTACATTTTATATATTTTTATATATAATACATAATAACATA
The DNA here is from genome assembly GCA_036559045.1 of Platycarya longipes. Lineage (NCBI taxonomy): Eukaryota > Viridiplantae > Streptophyta > Magnoliopsida > Fagales > Juglandaceae > Platycarya > Platycarya longipes. The sequence goes on from CM071802.1 coordinate 34,897,147, forward strand.
ATCATATATAAGTAATACTATAGTATTTATAAAATAAAAGTTTAATTTTAAACATGAAATTAAAGTAGTTTTTTATATAACATTTTTATTTTATAACTATTTTTTAAATAAAAAAAGATTTTTTAAACCAGACTTTTTTTTTTATAATAAAAAATATAGATTTATTTTTAAAAATTTGCAATTTATTAGAACCGAAAAATCGGACCTGAACCAGTACTATCAGTTTTGGAGGATAATCGGGGCATAACCAGTTTTGCATTTTGCAAAATCAGTGGTATCTATTCGATTTTATATTTTGACCAAAACTAAATTGAACTGGACCGGTTACACTCATACCTATCATTATCTTTCTCAGATTTCGCCATCTCCACTCCTTTTCCCCACAATGGCTACACGTATAGCATTTTGTATGTTTTGAGGGGAGAGAATTTTGATTTTCTTAAGAAAAAGTCATCAATTTTGGAAATTTTGAGAAAATTCTTCTCAAGAAAATTTTGAGGGTTACTTCTTTTCTTGAGGGATACCTGTTTTCTCAATAGGATAATATTAGTCATATTGAGAAAATTCATCAAAGGTGATTATTTTTTAAGCTAATATTTAACAAAATATTTTATCATGAATGAATTCATAATTAATTTTTAAAAAACATTCAAAAAATTTTAAAAATATTTGAAAAAAAAAAATACACATTCGTTATCCCTAGTCTCAATGGGTTTTTTCAATGTGTAGCATTGTCCTACTTCGTAAGCTGCCAATAAAATTTGAGACATTTTTATGTATTCATTTCTCACCTTCAACTTGTGCAGTTGTGCTACTGTATATAGCATATGTAATGGTTTTTTTTTTTTTTTTTAAAGGGTCACCACCCTCACCCTCTTTCTTCGTTAATAGTATTTATTAGTTTATTAGAGAAACGCATAGAATAAAAATCAAGATCTAACTCATGTCCAATTTTTCTTGAAATTAAATTCATTAGTTAAAAGACACGTACGGTCACGTAGTGAAAAACAAGAGAACATCCAATAAATCCAACTAATTACATCCAAATATTGGATGTGAAAAAAGAAAAGAAAAAGTAACTTTTTTGTAATGAATCAAACGTTTGACGTCATGCATGCTTGCATGATCTCTTCTCGAAACTTGACTTGGAGATGAAGTAGATTCAAGATTTGGAGGTTGATCTCATGATTAAGCTCATCTTGTCATATAGAGGAGATTGAGTTGTATGAGAACTCATTAATAGAACCAAAAGTACTCAAACATATAATTAGGATGAAGACAAGAAGATAGGAGATCAGGATAAGGCTTGTGATGAATACAGAGTTGGACAATTATAATAGGATACTGATCATATGCAATTATAATTATAATAGAATATTGATGCATGCCAGGTAAAAATAGTTCTACCAGACAAAAAAAGATTCGTAGATAATATATAAGATCCAAATAAGCGGACACAAATAATGAATCTCTCTCTCTCTCTCTCTCTCTCTCTCTCTCTATATATATATATAGGGTCACTAGGAATCGAAGCTGGTTCACTAATTCATTTACAATGACTGATCGATCATACCTTTTCAGCAACTAGCAGTCACACCTAAAAAATAAAGCAATATTTAAAAACCAAAAAACTATAAAACTAAAAATAAAACTACTACTATTGCAAGAGAAATATAAAAGAAACTCTCTGAAACTTTCTTCTTTCTATATATTTTATTATAAAATTTATAACAACTGAAACCCATATTTATAAGCTTTGAAATTACTATACAAGTTACAATGTAAGTCACTATGCAAGATTTAAAATAATTGTGGGTGGGTCATTCACATAATTTAGTAGTGGGGTAGGGGGCGGCAGCCGCCCCTCCAATTAATTATTAACACTCCCTCTTGAATGACCGCCCATAAATAATCTGCCTCGTTAAAACCTTTCCAAGGAAAAATCCAGTGGGAAGAAAAACCAATAGCGAAGGAAAAATAGTACACTCTTCTTATGTATCCACAAGTACTTTAAAATTGCCTCATTAAAATCTTGCAAAGGAAAACCTAGTGGGACAAAACCTTAGCGAAGGAAAAAGAGTACAATCAGCATAAGTTTTCAGGACTTTTACTCACCTTGGAAAGTGCATGACGATAGATTTTTGAGTCTTCACATTCTAATGTTCTGCACAATTTTCTTGAATGTTGCAGTTGGTGATGCCTTCGTGAATAAATCTGTCAGATTATCACTAGATCATATTTTTGATATATCTCCCTCTGATTTGAATGATACAAGCAGTATTATTTTATAATCTCTGAGTGATTTGAAGATATGGCAGATACAAGCAACTCTATATCCCCATTTGATATTGTTTGTGTTGGCACTTCAGGGCATTACGAGTTTAAAATACGTCGGATAAAGTAGAGAGAATCTCATATATAAGGTACTTGACAGACTTAATAGAAATCTGAAATCTGCAATAATACTTAAACTCTCCCTGAAAATATGCGTCAGTTTTTCAAGTAATAAATAATCACGATTTCAGCATATATAACAGGGTATTTAAACAAGATTTCCATCTAAATAATGCATTGGAGGGAACATCTTAATATTCTCATCTAAAATTTTCTCTCCTTCATTCGGCGTTATTAGGGAGAACTTGTTTATATACGGCGAAAATAGCACTGGAAACCATCCATATATGATAAAAGCTGTAAAAGCTTGAGGTCTAATATTATCGGTTCAGCCGAAAATCAAATCCGCTTAACATTGTTGACAAACGAGATCTTGAAGAGATTTGAAGGCTTCAGTTTGCTATTTAAATATAACTATTTTACAAGCAAAAGATCTCACATTCTTTATAGATCCAGTTATTGTTCATTCAGAATGATATTATATTTGATAGAAATTCTTTTGTTAATGATGTCCCATATTTGAATCATGAACCTTTTATACCTCAACCACTCATCTTTTCTCCTGAGGCTGTAAACACCATGATAGGAGTAGAGATATATCTTTCTAATAAATCTGATCCTGAAATTGTTGCAGCATCAAGAACCCTTAGTGCTCAATATGCTGTCTCTCTTACAATCATGTCTCAGAAGCTACTGGCGAGAACGAGTGAGGTTGATCATCTTAAAAATCAAATATCTGAGTTGCATCAAACGCTTGCAACTAAAGATAGAAAAAATAAAGATTTAAGACAAAAAAACAAGGAGCTGAAGAAGTTTGTAGACTGGTATTCTCGTGACCTAAAAATACGAGTAAGAGAGCTGGAACGAGAGAGAGCTTAAATACAAAGTCAACAACAATACCTAATGGCAGAGGTTCAGCGTTTACAAGAAAATAGGGATAGCTGTAATTAATCTCGCTGGCTTTTGAAATTATGCATCCAGTATATCTTGTAAAGTGAGATTTGAAGAGGTGATGGTTTGTCTTATTCTTATTTCCATTTCTATAAGAACCGTCTTTAGTTTCATATAGTTCGCATCAAATATTCTTCTCATATATATAACTCATCTATATTTACATTATTATTCCACAAATTCCCAATGGCTCATCAATTTCCTTTCAATATTTCTCACGATCAATATATGAGGTATCATTCACCTCAATTACAAGTTGTTCCTGCATCTTCCGCAGGTGCCATGTTGCAGCAAGCGAATGATCTGGCTAATAAGTCAGATCGTGAAGCCGTTTATGAGCTGCTGACTCTCGGCACCCGATACTCCTCCTCTATTGTCGGGTTTTCTAACCGATTACAATCTAAAAATCGTCAGATTGAGGAGCTTAACGAGAATGTTTCCGTACTTCAATGACTCGTTCAAGAGTCTGACAGAAAAATTGCAGACTTAAAACAAGAGAATACATATTTAAAATCTTTACTTGCCTCTTCATTTCGACTGCCTAATCCTTTAGATAAGGATGGTATGTTGCTTTATAAAGAGCAAATGCATTTGAGAAATGAAGCTAGAAGTCTCAAATTCTTGTAACTCATTTATCAATAGAATAATAAGATTTTTCCATTTCAAATGCATTCCTTGTATTTATAGCAGCCCTTGTGATCTCTTCAGGAGTTCTAACAAGGTAAATCATCAACGTAAACTACAATAATGGCAAATCCAGATTCTGATAAAACACATGGGCATATAGGATTATTCTCAAATCCTTCTTTCAATAGACACTCATTGATTTAATTATACCACATGCGTCCGGATTGCTTTAATCCATATAAATACTTACTTTTATCTTATAGATATTACACCCTTTGGTGTTTGGACAACCGGTCCAAATGTATCTCGCTTTACTAGCGAGTTTAATTCAGTTTCAATAACTGCTTTCCATTTTGGTCAACCATTTCTACGTCGACATTCTTCGACGGTTTTTGACTCACTTTTTTCATTACTTCTGGTAATGTCAAGGGCCATCATATATGAAAATATGTTGTCGACAACAGTTTCATTTCTATCCAGGATTTCTCTAGTATTCATGAAATATATTAAGATTTCATTATTTCAGATACATATTCCTCTCCAGGAGAAAACATTTCATGAAACATCTCTACAAGAGATTTCTCTTCAGGAAGTTTACACTCTTCAGAAGTTTTCTATTCAGGAGTTATACTCTTCAAAAGGTTTCCTCTTCAGGAGTTTTGTACTCTCCAGGAGTTTTGTACTCTTCAAGAGTTTTGTACTGTTCAGGAGTTTTCTCTTCAAGAGGCTTGTGTTTTATACAGAAAGTCTGGATAGATCTTATTTTGTAGGTACGGTCTCTTCAGGAGCACCGATTTATGAGTACCAGAGATATCGCAGTAATGGGGTAACTGCTTGGCAGGGATTTATGAGTACCAGAGATATCGCAGCTGGTTCTCTTCAAGAGGTTTGTGTTTTATACAGAAAGTCTGGATAGATCTTATTTTGTAGGTACGGTCTCTTCAGCTACAAAATAAGATACATCCCTGCCAAGCAGTTACCCCATTACTGCGATATGTTGCTGGTAAGGAATCTGAGGAAAGGAGAACCAGCTGGTCATCATTTTCCTACGTTTAGGTAAAAATAAAATAAAATAAATTGAATTGAATTAAATTTAGTTTTTAATATTATTATTATTTTATTATTTAAAAAAATTAATTTAAGAATTAAAAATTTTATTTAGAGATTTAAAAAAATTATATTAAAATTTATATTTTATATAAAACTATAATAATAAATTTAAGATAAATTAAGACAAACTTATTTTATCTTCTAATACAAACTATCCTTACTCTTTTTTTTCGTTAAAAAAGGAGAACCATCCTACGGACGTTTCCCCGGCCTTGCCCTATCTTTATCTCAGATGAAAGCTGCAAAGTATGCCAAAGTTACAAACTGCTGCCCGGATTGAGATTGAACTAAAGGAACCGGTCCCCCGTCTATCTCTTTCACCTTTTTATGTCACCAGAGGCTAGAGTTGTAGACGTAGTACCACACTGTATGTTGTGCGTGCTTTGCGCTTTCGGATCAAAAGTGAAAAAGGCACAAACAAGATTCATACTACATTATTAATTTGGAAGGAAAATGTTTTCCAGGTCATCACCTATACACTGCCAGCCTAGCTTCTTTATTTCGTTTTAGACTTCCTTCTGTTTGGAGTCCTGATCGATCCCTCGTGCCAGAGCAATATTTTTAATCGCATTTTAGAATTCATTAGGGTAATAAAATGATAAAATAAGATGCAATAATTTATAAATAATAATAAACCCTATCAGAAAAAGAGATTTTGTGGCTCTTATTATTTCCTGTGAGCCAAAAAAAGGCCAAAAATAATAATTTTAACCTTTTGTCCGAAAATCATCTGTCTAAAATGAAAAAATGCCAAAAAAAATTGTTTAAACGACTTTTTGAGTCGTAAATACATTTGCCATAATAGACATTTATGATGGCAATTTTTTCCAAATTTTGACTTGAGCTGTCGCAAAAAAGTTACAATTTTATTTTAATGGACTTATTATAGAAAATCCCCAAATCGCTGTCTGCGTTTTATTTTTCTCTCTTTCTTCCCCGATAGCTTCTGCATCTCTCCTCCATCGTTCGTTGGCAATTTACTATCATTGACGCCTTCAATTCAGCCCAAGTGGTGAGTCTCTCCTCCTTTCGTCTCTGGTGAGTCTCTTCATTCATCTCTTAGTTTCCATTCATCTATTGTTTGTCTCTGTTACCTCCTTTTGATGCCGCTGTAGTAGTTGTCGTTGTTGTCGTTTGCGTTAAGGTACTTGCTCAATGATTCCATTCATGTGATTTTCCCTATTTTGCATTTATTTTTATCATTAGTTCTGTTTATTTGGAGATCTAACGAAGGCATAGAGCTACTTTTGCTTAGACAATATGACTTTTGACTTGATAGAAAATTTAAAAATAAATGAGACAAAAATAAACAATTAACCTGAAAGTCTTTGCTCCAATTATGACAATCATTTCACATGTTTAATCCTCTGTTTGGTTTCAGTAACTTCTCATTTTGGTTTTAGATATCTTTGTCTTGTCTAGTGCTCCTTTTTAACGGGATGTAACTTTTTTGTCTCCTTCCTAGCAAAAATTGTAGAAAAAAATTCTAGGAATTTGGCAATTTAATGTATATTAAAGAATCATAGATGAAACAAAAATGACAAGGAAAAAACAATTAAATGGAAAACCAAGTAGAATATGTCACATGTGCAATACTTGCTTTGCAGGTAGATTATATGCCACAAGCAGATCGACTTAACTAGAATTGGTAAATATATTTTCAACACCAGCAGAATTTGCAAAAGTAACTAACAATACATTTCAATAAATTCTTTAAAAGTTAGAGCCAAACTGCAAAGTGAAGAAAAAAAATCTCTATAACAACCATATTTAATTGTCATTTTTGTTTAAGAAATCTCTTATTTGTGTGTTGGTGAGCAGCTATGTTGGAAACAACAAAGAAATACAACATCTGTTATTTTTGTTTGTGGAAGTTTTCCAACATGATATTCTTTCACAAAAACGAAGTTCCATTTTTGTTGTAGAGTCTAGTTGGTTGGTTGGTTGGTTGGTTAGTTTGGATAGAATACAAGGTCATACTGCTCCTAGAATCATGGAAGATCAATTCCTTGCAATCATGGAAGAAAGTCAACAAGACAGATCAAGCAAATAAGCAAAATTATAGTAGCAATTGTGAATTCATTTTTAGCATCATAGCTACCATCTTTATGGCATAATCTTGTATTTGGGCCTTGCATAACAGTAGACATGTTTATAGCATTTTTCCTTTGTAACTTTCCTTTTGTAAATTGATTGAAAGTTATATAAATACACACTTACACAACCTGTCAGAGGTGTGGTGAGATTTCTCCAAATTACTCTATCTTTGAATTTTCCATTTGGCATCAGAGAAATACAATGACTTTCGCATCGCTTAATGTAAGCAACTTTGTTACCTTATGTCTCAAACCAGAAAATTATCCACTCAAAAGAGAATAGGTTCTTGCTATTGCTGAGAGTCAAGCATTTATTGACTTTCTCATTGGAGAAAGCCAATGCCCAATTGCTATATTTCCAGTAGTCGATGGATTTGAACCAGTTGTTAATCTAGAGTTCAAAAAGTGGAAAATAGCTGATCGATTGCTGCGAGGATGGATCATTGGAACATTGGCTGAGGAAGCACTCAGTCATATTATTGGGCTTGACACTTCTGCACAGGTATGGACAGCTCTCAAGGAAGCCTATGCTCAGTCTTCCCAAGAGTGCTAGTTTTAACTCAATCAATAATTGACTTACATGAAGAAGACTCATGAAGTTCCTCTCAATGAATATCTTCACAAATTCAAAGAGGTATGTCACAGTCTTGCTACTATAAGACACACTGTTACTGATCAAAACAAAGTGTTTTCACTGCTTACAGGACTTGGTGCTAAGTATGAACCATTCATCACCTCAATGTAAAAACCACCAATGCCCTCCTATAATGAGATAGTTCCCTTACTACAAAGCTATGAAACACGCCGCAATCTCCACACTCCAGACACTTCCCAATACACGACATTCTATGCAGACAAACATGATCAAAAGAACTTCAAAAATTAAAAGCCCTCCAATCAGTTCTCTTCAAAAGGGAGGGGCTTCGCACCTGCAAATCAGCCACCTAAGAATGTTAAACAGGGTTCCTCCCTAGCATCATCTTCTCAGAACAACCGTGACATGACCTGTCAGATCTGTGGAAAAAAGGGACATCCTGCCATTCGCTATTGGTATCGATTTAATCACTCTATGCAACTAGACAATCTACCACAACCTTTCACTGCTCTACAAATTGATCTTGAAACACACCACGAGGAGTGGACCTCAAACAGTTGTGCCTCTGTGCACATGACCACAACTAAAGGTAATCTTCACAATATTCGATCTTATAATGGGCATGATCATGTTATGTTAGGAAATGGGCAGTGTTTAAAAGTCACTCACATCGGTGAAGCTATTATTGGTTCAAGTTCCTCCTCTCTTATCTTAAGATATGTTCTTCTTGTTCCTGAGTTAGAAAGAAGCTTTCTATCTATAGGACAACTCACATCAGATTATTCAGTTATTTGTGAATTTACTGATAATGACTTTGTGATTAAGGACAAGCTGACACAGTAGGTGGTACTAAAGGGAACAAAATGGGTTAATCTCTACTCAATTCGTGCACCTCCAGTTGCCTTATTCTCAACAAGATTTAGAGCAGTCTCAAATCAAGTCTAGCACTAGAGGCTTGGACACCCACAGGCGGCTGCAGTTGTACATCTTTGCAAGAAGGAATTAATAAAGACTGTAAGCAATAAAGACAACTCTCTATGTGAAAGTTGTCAATTAGGAAAATTATCCAAGTTACCCTTTATGTTGTCTGAATCAAAAACCAATGTTCCTTTTGAAAATATTCATACTGATCTATGGGGACTAGCTCCTATTTTATCTATGCACAACTTTAGATTCTATGATGCAATAATTGATGACTTCACAAAATTTGTTTGGTTAATTCCATTAAAAAACCAATCAGATTTTGTGGAAAAATTTTTGCTCTTTGAAATATATGTCAAAAGACAATTTAATAGGCAATTTAAAGTGATTCAAATTGATGGGGGAGGAGAATTCGAAAATCACAAATTCAGATTTCATCTCAAGAACTCTGGAATAGTTCATCAACTATCATGTCCTTAGACACCTGAGCAAAATGGAAAAGTTGAGAGAAGACATCGAGTAATAAGGGAATCAAGCATTACAATGTTGATTCATGCAAATATCGCTAAGAAGTTTTGGGTTGAAGCCTTCACAACTGTTGTTTTTCTTCTCAATAGATTTCCTACAACTACATTGCAGTGGGATTCTCCTCTTTTCAGATTGTATGGGAAGCATCCTGATTATTCTTGCTTGAGAATTTTTGGCTCGAGATGCTTTCCCTATCTATGAGATTCTAAGAAAAACAAGTTTGATAACAAATATATACCATGTGTTTTTATGGGTTATAGTGACAGTCACAAAGATTATGGCAATGCTACATACAGTCCAAAAAGTTAGACTCATTTGTAGTCCAAGCAATAAACAAATAAAAAAATTTCAATTTTATAATAAAATTGATTAAAACACTCTCATTTACAAATAAGAAACTTTAAAAATCTAAAAAATTCATTTCATTTAGTCATAAAATGAGAGTGTTTCTATGTGGACTACAATGCAGTCCATCAAATATGGACTGCAAAAAGAATTATTCCAAAGATTGGGCAATGCTACATTTAGTCCAAAAAGTTAGACTCATTTGTGGTCCAAGCAATAAACAAATAGAAAATTTTCAATTTTATAATAAAATTGATTAAAACATCCTTATTTACAAATAAGAAATTTTAAAAATCTGAAAAATTTATTTCATTTAGTCATAAAACAGAAGCGTTTCTATATGGACTACAATGTAGTCTATCAAATATAGACTATAAAAAGAATTATTCTAAAGATTGGGCAATGCTACAAACAGTCCAGAAAGTTGGACTCCTTTGTAGGCCACGCAATAAACAAATAGAATATTTTCAATTTTATAATAAAATTGATTAAAATACCCTTATTTACAAATAAGAAACTTTAAAAATCTGAAAAATTCATTTCATTTACTCACCTTCAACAAACAGAACATATATTTCACGGCATGTCACTTTTGATGAGTCCCTATTACCATACAAGACCACAACTTTGTTTACAACCCCAAATAATCAACCATAGACAGCGGTTTTTTATAAATTTGATCAATGGACAAATGATCATGAAATCCCAACTATGTCCTTTGACTCACAAGAAACTAAACTCCATCCTACTCCAGATGCTCCTTTAAATAAAGCTCTCACAATAGCAGATCTTACATGCCAAACTAATGGTAACTTGGCTTCACAGAACAGCTTTCCTGCTTCACTATCTCCAAATGTTCATTCTATAGAGCAACATGATTCACATCCAATTACAGTAGAAAACACAACTCTATCAGAACTGGTATCTCATCCCATGGTGACACGCAACCATGTAGGCATTCGAAAACCAAACCCCAAGTATGCTCTCTTGCATGATTATACATCTATACCTAAGGAATCAAGGTCTCTTAAAACTGCTCTCACACATCTTGGTTAGAAACAAGCAATGCATGATGAACTTAAGGTGTTAAAGCAGCAGAGAACATGGGATTTGGTTCCTCGAACATCCTCAATGAATGTTGTAGGAACACGATGGGTTTACAAGGTTAAAATCAAAGTAGATGGTACCTTAGAACGCCTCAAAGCTAGGCTTGTGGCCAAAGGTTATCATCAGCTACAAGGGGTTAATTTTAAAGAAACAAATTCACCTATTCTTAAGCTAGGCACAATTCGGTTAATATTGTCTCTTGCAACAATTAAATGATAGGATATCAAGCAACTTGATGTAAAGAATGATTTTTTATATGGCTCCCTTAACGAGGAAGTATTCATGGAGCAACCTCTCGGTTTCAAAGATAGTGATTGATTTTTTAGACTCAATTTGTCATTTAAAAAAGCAATTTATGGGCTAAAACAAGCCCCAAGGGCTTGGTTTGATAGGTTTAGCTCACATATATTGCAAATTGGTTTTAGTTGTAATGCTGCTGACCCAAGCTTATTTATCAATCATTCGGATCAAGGGACATTAGCACTATTGCTATATGTCAATGATATTATCTTAACAGGTTCGTCTTCAGCTCTCATTCAAGAGTTTATAAATCAACTCCATCATGAGTTTGCAATGAAAGATCTCGGGCCACTACATTATTTCTTGGGCATACAAGTTTCGAAAGTATCAAGTGGCTTATTTCTCCAACAAACAAAGTATGCTGTGGAGATTCTAGAAAGAAGTGGAATGCATGAGTCCAAACCTATCAAGACCCCAATGTGCACAAAGACACAACCAGATATCAATTCACCCTTGCATCCTGATTCACATGCATATTGATCATTGGTAGGAGCCCTATAGTACTTAACGAAAATTCTTCAACTTCTATTTTTTGTTATTTTGGTTTGTACACAATCAATAGAAATCCAGAAACTTTATGTTAATTCACTTGCAAAAGAGCATGGAGAAGAATAATTGGCTGATTCTTTGCTAAAAGTTTTTTACAACTTATGTAAGATCCTAATTAAAACCAACATCGCAAATGCAAACAACAACATAATCAGTTAAAGCTATCTGAATACAGAGAAAGTGAAATAAGCTAAAAAAAAAAATCTTTTGAAGTCGATATCAGAATGAAACTCGAGATGGGGGTCAGAAATATGAAGTGCCGGCATCAAAGTATGAAGTAACGGAATCGAAAAAGGGGGACGGCCAGTAACAATGGATGAACACAGGAACTGAGAGTCTGAGAGCAACGTAAATGGTGACTTAATTTTCAATTTTATGTACATGTTTCTATTGTAAGCTATGTAGAATATCTGATGCGGCATCTCACTAATGGAGGGCTGTTTTTATGGACTTACCAACTGAATCGGCTAGCAGTGTCCCCCTTTACCAAATGTTCTTCAATTCATTTCAATTCATTTTATTTAATTATTATAATTTTTTAAAGTTTTATACAAAATATAATAAACACTTCAATTTTTTCAAGTTTTAAAATAATAATAATATAAATAATATTTTATTCAAAATTTAACTTTTATCTCAATTTATCTCATCTCACTTCACTATTCTAACCTTATAACCTTTCGTTTAAGACTTTCTGCTATTGCATCTTTAAATTTATTGATATTAGATTTCTCATATGAATAATAATAAGTTTACATCTTGTTTATTACCACTTTATCACCTTTTCAATTTTTTTTAAAATTTTTATTTTACTTAATGGTTAAAAAATAATTATTAGTGAAATTATATATTTTGTAAATTTTTTCTTAATGATTAAGAATGTTAAAAAAATACTTAAAAGGAAAAAAAAAATACACAATAAGTGATAAAGTGAGAATAAATAAAATATAAACCTATCATTAGGGGTGTAAAAATAAAAAGATCGGTAAACTGGTAAACTGGCCCGAAACGGTCCAAACCGAATTGGTTCGATTGGGTTTGAACCTGTTCGGTCTAGAACCAGTTTTTAGAAACACAAAACCGGTAAGATCCGGTTTCGGTTTCTATTTCTTTCATTTTAAAACCGAACCAGACCGAACCGGACCAGTCGTAGTAATTATATATTTTAAATTATTTTTTTAATATTATATATAATATGTTTTTACATTTTATATATTTTTATATATAATACATAATAACATAATCATATATAAGTAATACTATAATATTTATAAAATAAAAGTTTTATTTTAAACATGAAATTAAAGTAGTTTTTTATATAACAATTTTTTTTTATATAACATTTTTATTTTATAACTATTTTTGTAATAAAAAAAGATTTTTTAAACCAGACTTTTTTTTTTATATATAAAAAATATAGATTTATTTTTAAAAATTTTCAATTTATTAGAACCGAAAAATTGGACCGGAACCGGTACTATCAGTTTTGGAGGATAATCGGGACGTAACCAGTTTTGCATTTTGCAAAATCAGTAGTATTTGTTCGGTTTTATATTTTGACCAAAACTAAATCGAAGTGAACCGGTTACACTCATACCTATCATTATCTTTCTCAGATTTCGCCATCTCCACTCCTTTCCCCCACAACGGCTACACGTATAGCATTTTGTATGTTTTGAGGGGAGAGAATTTTGATTTTCTTAAGAAAAAGACATCAATTTTGGAAATTTTGAGAAAATTATTCTCAAGAAAATTTTGAGGGTTACTTCTTTTCTTGAGGGATACCTGTTTTCTCAATAGGATAATATTAGTCCTTTTGAGAAAATTCATCAAAGGTGATTATTTTTTAATCTAATAATTAACAAAATATTTTTTCAATGAATTAATAATTAATTTTTAAGAAATATTCAAAAAAATTTTAAAATATTTTAAAATTTTAAAAACATTCGTTATCCCTAGGCTCAATGGGGTTTTTCAATGTGTAGCATTGTCCTACTTCATTTGAGACAATAAAATTTGAGACATTTTTATGTATTCATTTCTCATTTTCAACTTGTGCAGTTGTGCTACTGTATATAGCATATGTAATGGTTTTTTTTTTTTTTTAAAGGGTCACCACCCTCTCCCTCTTTCTTCGTTAATAGTATTTATTAGTTTATTAGAGAAACGCATAGAATAAAAATCGGGATCTAACTCAAGTCCAATTTTTCTTGAAATTAAACTCATTAGTTAAAAGACATGCACGGTCACGTAGTGAAAAACAAGAGAACATCCAATAAATCCAACTAATTACATCCAGTATTGGATGTGAAAAAAGAAAAGAAAAAGTAACATTTTTGTAATGAATCAAACGTTTGACGTCATGCATGCTTGCATGATCTCTTCTCGAAACTTGACTTGGAGATGAAGTAGATTCAAGATTTGGAGGTTGATCTCATGATTAAGCTCATCTTGTCATATAGAGGAGATTGAGTTGTATGAGAACTCATTAATAGAACCAAAAGTACTCAAACATATAATTAGGATGAAGACAAGAAGATAGGAGATCAGGATAAGGCTTGTGATGAATACAGAGTTGGACAATTATAATAGGATACTGATCATATGCAATTATAATTATAATAGAATATTGATGCATGCCAGGTAAAAATAGTTCTACCAGACAAAAAAAGATTCGTAGATAATATATAAGATCCAAATAAGCGGACACAAATAATGAATCTCTCTCTCTCTCTCTCTCTCTCTCTCTCTCTCTATATATATATATATATATAGGGTCACTAGGAATCGAAGCTGGTTCACTAATTCATTTACAATGACTGATCGATCATACCTTTTCAGCAACTAGCAGTCACACCTAAAAAATCAAGCAATATTTAAAAACCAAAAAACTGTTATAAAACTAAAAATAAAACTAAAAATAAAACTACTACTATTGCAAGAAAAATATAAAAGAAACAATCTGAAACTTTCTTCTTTCTATATATTTTCTTATAAAATTTATAACAACTGAAACCCATATTTATAAGTTTTGAAATTACTATACAAGTTACAATGCAAGATACTATGCAAGATTTAAAATAATTGTGGTTGAATCATTCACATAATTTAGTGGTGGGGTAGGGGGCGGCAGCCGCCCCTCCAATTAATTATTAACACTCCCTCTTGAATGACCGCCCATAAATAATCTGCCTCGTTAAAACCTTTCCAAGGAAAAACCCAGTGGGAAGAAAAACCAATAGCGAAAGAAAAATAGTACACTCTTCTTATGTATCCACAAGTACTTTAAGATTGCCTCATTAAAATCTTACAAAGGAAAACCCAGTGGGATAAAACCTTAGCGAAGGAAAAAGAGTACAATCAGCATAAGTTTTCAGGACTTTTACTCACTTTGGAAAGTGCATGACGATAGATTGTTGAGTCTTCACATTCTAATGTTTTGCACAATTTTCTTGAATGTTGCAGTTGGTGATGCCTTCGTGAATAAATCTGTCAGATTATCACTAGATCATATTTTTGATATATCTCCCTCTGATTTGAATGATACAAGCAGTATTATTTTATAATCTCTGAGTGATTTGAAGATATGGTAGATACAAGCAACTCTATATCCCCATCTGATATTGTCTGTTTGGCACTTCAGGGCATTACGAGTTTAAAATGCATCAGATAAAATAGAGAGAATCTCATATATAAGGTACTTGACAGACTTAGTAGAAATCTGAAATCTGCAATAATACTTAAACTCCCCCTGAAAATATGCGTCAGTCTTTAAAGTAATAAACAATCATGATTTCAGCATATATAACAGGGTATTTAAACAAGATTTCCATCTAAATAATGCATTGGAGGGAACATCTTAATATTCTCATCTAAAATTTTCTCTCCATCATTCGGCATTATTAGGGAGAACTTGTTTATATACAGCAAAAATAGCATTGGAAACCATCCATATATGATAAAAGCTGTAAAAGTTTGAGGTCTAATATTATCGGTTCAACGGAAAATCAAATCCGCTTATCATTGTTGACAAACGAGATCTTGAAGAGATTTGAAGGCTTCGGTTTGCTTTTTAAATATAACTATTTTACCAGCAAAACATTTCACATTCTTTATAGATCCAGTTGTTGTTCATTCAGAACGATATTATGTCTAATAGAAATTCTTTTGTTAATGATGTCCCAGATCTGAATCATGAACATTTTATACCTCAACCACTCATCTTTTCTCCTGAGGCTATAAACACCATGATAGGAACAGAGATATATCTTTTTAATAAATCTGATCCTGAAATTGTTGCAACATCAAGAACCCTCAGTGCTCAATATGCTGCCTCTCTTACAACCATGTCTCAAAAGCTACTGGTGAAAACGAGTGAGCTTGATCATCTTAAAAATCAAATATCTTAGTTGCATCAAACGCTTGCAACTAAAGATAGAAAAAATAAAGATTTAAGACAAGAAAACAAGGAGCTGAAGAAGTTTGTATACTGGTATTCTCGTGACCTGAAAATACGAGTAGAAGAGCTGGAACGAGAGAGAGCTCAAATACAAATTCAACAACAACACCTAATGGCAGAGGTTCAGCGTTTACAAGAAAATAGGGATAGCTGTAATTAATCTCATTGGCTTTTGAAATTATGCATCCAACATATCTTGTGAAGTGAGATTTGAAAAGATGATGGTTTGTCTAGTTCTTATTTCCATTTCTAGAAGAACCGTCTTTAGTTTCATATAGTTCGCATCAAATCTTCTTCTCATATCTATAACTCATCTATATTTGCATTCTTATTCTACAAATTCTCAATAGCTCATCAATTTCCTTTCAATATTTCTCACGATCAACATATGAGATATCATTCACTTCAATTACAAGTTGTTCCTCCATATTCCGCAGGTGCCATGTTGCAGCAAGCGAATGATCTGGCTAATAAGTCAGATCGTGAAGCCGTTTATGAGCTGGTGACTCTTGGCACCCGATACTCCTCCTCTATTGTCGGGTTTTCTAACCGATTACAATCTAAAAATCGTCAGATTGAGGAGATTAACGAGAAGGTTTCCGTACTTCAAAGACTCGTTCAAGAGTCTGACAGAAAAATTGCAGTCTTAAAACAAGAAAATAAGGATTTAAAATCCTTACTTGCCTCTTCATTTCGACTACCTAATCCTTTAGATAAGGATGTCATGTTGCTTTATGAATAGCAAATGCATTTGAGAAATGAGGTTAAAAGTCTCAAATTCTTGTAACTCATCTATCAATAGAATAATAAGATTTTTCCTTTTCAAATGCATTCCTTGTATTTATAGCAGCCCTTGTGATCTCTTCAGGAGTTCTAACAAGGTTAGGGGTGGCAATATATGACACGACCCGTTAATCCGAAACGAACACGACACGATAAAAATGGGTTAGGATTGAGGTTTAACAGGTTTCGGGTCAAAACGGGTCAATCCGTTAAGACATGAATTCTTAACGGGTCATAACGGGTCAAACCCGTTATGACCCGTTAAAAAATAAAATTATTATTATACCCTCCAAACTCAAAAAGCCCTAAATAGCTAACTTACACCGCCGCCGCTCCTTTTGAAATTTTTCTTTTTCGTTTTCCTTCATTCGGTTTCACATTCTCGCTCAGAGCCTCGGCCCTTAACACTCTGTCTCTCACTCGTCTACAGACTTCGGCTTTCGGCGTTCAATTTCACCTTCGTCCTTCCATCGAGATATCCCTCCTGTCTCACTCATCTTCATTGATTCTTCAACCTTCAACCTTCGGCATCGGCTTTCCTCCTTCACCTTCCATCGAGATCTCCCTTTCGTCTCCCTCCCGTCTCACTCATCTTCAACCTTCGGCATCGGTGACTTGTTCAGATGTGGAAATTACAGCCCCTTTTGTTTCTACATTCTAATCGCGAGTCCTAAAATCGAAAATCAAAATCGCGAACTCCCTCCCGTCTCACTCGTCTTCAACCGTCGGTCTCTCCTTCAACCCCTTTCATTTCTTCACGGCATCGCGGCGCAGCTCAAGCTCATCTTCACGGCATCGCCCAGTCCCAGTTCTCACGCCGCCCCATTTTTTAAGGTAGCTTCTATTATGAGCTGCCAAAACACACAAATATTGATCTAAAAATGGATTTGTTAGAAACTTGGAGTTAGGGTTTGGTTGTTTTAGGAGCAATTTTTATTGTTCAATATTTATATTTTATTTTTCCATTAATTGTTGTACCTCTAATTCTTTATGTTCCTCCTGTTAAAAACTTTAACCTCTTTGTAGAGGCCATGGAAGATATCATGAGGTAATTAAGACTATATATCAATTGGATGTATCAATGGGAACATGTTGTTTGGTCTATGATCTGGGATGTTTAAATAATTTGTCTAATTTGTTCCTATTCTTGTTCTGTTTTCCCGGTTCACTAGTTTTATTTAAATCTCAAATCCTCTTCTTGCCATCTCTTGTATAAGTTAGTGTCGATGTTTTCCCTTTCATCTGTTTCTGGAGTGCTCTAAATAAATTAATAATAAGCACTTTTAAAAGAAAAAAAAACTACTTCTCAATAAGTTTCAGATGTGGATTTATAGTATTCATGAGCACATGGGTTTGTCCATAAACACAGAGAGCTCGTCCTCTGAGTACATTAACTTCCATGTGATCTAAGTTTTGTCAGTTACCATTTTTTTTTTTTTTTGGCATTCTCCGAGAGCTAGCTTCTGCATTATTTGATCATGATCACCTACTTTTATTTCTTTTCTGCAGTTGTGCCAGCATATTATACTAGATACTTTGTCACTGGAGGTAAGAATATTATGTCTCTCTCTTATCTATTTCTCTTTCGTCTTGTAATTAACAAATCATTCCTTAAACTTGCAGATAAAATAAGATATATTAATTACATGCACACGCATATATGCAGTATACAAAAAATAATTTTTGCAAGCATATATAAAATGTGTAATCCCGAAGCAATATATAATTTAGAAAAAATGCATGTCCTTGTTGACTTTGTATAATTCTATCATACCCTTCCATTTAGTATGCCTTTTAGTGTAAGTTATAATTTTTTTTTTCAAATATGTTTTAAACCTATTTAAATAATTTTTTTAGGTTAAGTGTCTTTTCATTTTGATAACATTCTGTGAAGTCACTTAAAATTTGGGCATAACCAATTCTATAGAAGAGAGCCAGACTCCTCCATTCTGTGAAGTCACTTATACTCTATTCACACTATATTATATGCATATTCATATTTGTTCTCTTCTTTGTATTCATATGATAATTCCCGTGGTTCTCTTTCATTGCTACCTAGTTACAATCTTTTATATATCCATATATATATATAACCTCCACTCCATCTTAATATTAACTTCCTTTCAATTGCACTGTATACTCTTCTTCTCATCAATTTTATTATTTGATTGATTTGATTATAATGCATAAAGCTTGCAAGACAGTTCTCGATCCTTTCAATATCTATTTTATCCACCTGAGTAGCTGAATTATGTTTTCAAAAAAAATAGGGAATTAATTAACTGACTAGTTTTTATGTTTATTTCAAATGTAAAATAATTTTTTTCTAAATAATTTAAAATATTTTGAAAAATAAGTTCAAGTTTTCTTTTTTAAAAAAAAAAAGTAGTGTGTCTGAGTAGTATCATTCACTTATACTATTAATTGATTTTCTAGAATTGATGCTAGCTGGCCGATAAAGAATAATTCTATGACCCTTTGTTCTGCATTATAAACTTGTAATTCATATAACCCTTTGTTCTTATTTGTTGTCAGATGACTGAGGCAGAAGGTGAAAATAATGAGTATATTGATTTGGACCAGTTTGAAAATGAAGAAGAAAGTTTTCAAACTAAAGAGGCTAAATCAAAATGAAGGAAGCGGTCATATGTGTGGAATGTTTTTGAAATTGTTCCTGATTCTGAGAAACAGGGTGATAAGAAGCCACGAGCTAGGTGCAAGCTGTATGGAGCTACTTACCTTGCATCGAGCAAAAATGGAACCGGAAATTTGAGGCGTCACATTGAGGTGTGCCCTAGGAGAAGTTCACGAGATATTGGTCAGTTGATTTTGGGACAAAATAGTGGTTCTATTTCGGTAAGCAATTCTAAATTTAACCCTGAAGAATATAGACAAATATTGGTAGCTGCTATTGTTAAGCATGACCTGCCTTTTCGGTTTGTTGAATATTCGGGGGTGAGATCTTTATTACAATATTTGCGTCCAGACATTCCAATTATTTCTAGGAATACTGCCAAGGCAGATTTGGTTAAGATGCATCAGAGGGAAAAAAATAGGATTAAATGCATGTTAAATGAAATGAATTAGTTTGACATCTGACTTGTGGACTTCTATAACCACTTATGGTTATATGTGTATTACAGAACATTTTTTGGATAAGAGATGGACTTTACAGAAAAGGGTTTTGAACTTTTCTTATATGCCACCACCACATAACGACATATCTTTGTCTGAAAAAATTTATAACTTACTATGTGAGTGGGGAATTGAACACAAGATTTTCTCATTGACTTTAGACAATGCTTCTTCTAATGATGTTTCGGTAGAGTTGTTAAAAACTCAATTAAACATTAAGAAAGCTCTTGTTTGTGATGGTGAGTTCTTTCATATTCGTTGTTGTGCTCACATTCTGAATTTAATAGTACAAGATGGGTTAAAAGAGATTGAGGATGCTATCCATAAAGTTCATGAAAGTGTCAAGCATGTCAAAGGATCACAATCAAGAAAACTAAAATTTTTAGATTTATCAAATCAAATGTCTTTGGATAGCAAGAAAGGGTTGAGACAGGATGTCCCCACTAGATGGAATTCTACTTATCTTCTGTTGGAGAGTGCTATTTTCTATCGTCGTGCCATTAGACATTTGGCATTGACTGATTCCAATTTTAAGCATTGTCTATCTGAGTTTGAGTAGGAATAAGTGGTGAAGATTAAAAGTTTATTGAGTGTTTTTTACATAGCCACTTGTGACTTTTCTGGGACCAAATACCCACAGCCAATCTCTACTTTTCAACAGTGTTTCTGATTTATTTTAAATTAAAGCAGCGTTCTATGGGTGATGACGACTACATGAAGATGTCTAAGAAAATGCTTACTAAGTTTGAGAAATATTGGTCTGAATTCAATGTGTTGTTGGCTATAGCAGTTATAATGGATCCCCGATACAAGTTGGTTTTTGTTAATTTCTCTTATAAGAAGCTTTACGGGAATTGTTCCTTAAAGTATATGAATGTTCAGACCAAATTGGCATCTCTTTTCATGAAATATAGTTCTTCTAGTGCTCACACTTTTTCTACCATTAGTTCTGATAACACTGTTAGTGGAGCAACAAGTGAGTTAACTGAAAATAAAGAAGTGTTTCAGGTAATATCAAATAATATTTTTGTTTAATGATTTAA
Organism: Platycarya longipes; assembly: GCA_036559045.1. NCBI lineage: Eukaryota > Viridiplantae > Streptophyta > Magnoliopsida > Fagales > Juglandaceae > Platycarya > Platycarya longipes. The sequence continues at coordinate 34,918,090 of CM071802.1, forward strand.
ATTATATTGTTGTTTCATATCGCATATCATTAAGAAATAGTTTTATTTTTTTTATTTTTTGTAGGAATTTGATACATTTGAACATGATGATCGTAATCTCCATTTGCAAAAAAGTCAATTGGATATTTACTTGGATGAACCTAAGGCAGATAGAAATGCAAAGATCAACATTCTTTCCTTTTGGAAAGGAAATGAATTTCGTTGTCCCAATCTTGCCAAAATGGCTCGTGATATTTTGAGTGTACCAATCTCTACTGTCGCATCTGAATCTACTTTTAGTGTTGGTGGGCGTATCATTGATCAGTTTAGGAGTGCACTAAAACCAGATGTTGTTGAAGCATTGGTTTGCACAAGAGATTGGTTATATGGCGACAAAGAAGGTAAAACTTTGAAATTATATGATTATTGGTTTTTTTTTATATATAGCTGTTTATATGATAGACTATCTACTAAATATTGATGCTTTTTTTTAATAGAAGTAAAAGAAGATCTTGACTTCGATAAGTTAACGGAAGATGTGATCGAGATGAACATCAACAAAGGCAATGACGACGCTATATCTATTTTTGCAAGTTCTAAATTTGTTTAGATGTGTGATTTTATTATTGTAACAATAACATGTTTACAATGTATTGTTTATTATATTTGGGTGTAATTTTAATACTTTACTATACAGTCATGAGTTTGCATTTTGGTGGTGTTATGATGTATTATCATAAATTGTAATGTATTACTTGTTAGATAACTTAGATTGTGAATTTGTGATTTTAAGATTGTAATTTGTAAATAGTTATTTATATTTTCCAGTTAGAAATAAAATTTGTAATAGAAACTGATGTAAAAGCAGGGAAGTGGACTATTTGATTCTAGGCGAACAGAAGTTTCTGCATTGTATTTGCTGGTAGTTAATAGGGTGAAACGTGTCGGGTCGTGTCGGGTTGCTAACGGGTTCACTGGGCGAAACGTATCGTGTCGGGTTTGCAGGTTGAAACATGTCGTGTCGAGTCGTGTCATTTTCGTGTATATGCTTAACGGGTCGTGTCGTGTTGACATGATATTTTATAGGGTCGTGTTAGGGTTGAAATTTTTGACACGAAATCCTTAACGGGTCATGTTCGTGTTGACCCTTTAGACGTAATGTATATGCCTTGACACGACACGAGCACGACCCGTTGACACGTTTTGACACCCCTAAACAAGGTAAATCATCAACGTAAACTGCAATAATGGCAAATACGAGTTTTGATAAAACACATGAGCATCTAGGATTATTCTCAAATCCTTCTTTCAATAGATACTCGTTGATTTAATTATACCGCATGCGTCCGGATTGCTTTAACCCATATAAAGATCTTTGAAACTTTATAAAGTATATACTCCTAAATGTATTTGGATTAGATGTTTCAAGTATCGTATATCTTTATATATGTAATGATCTAATGATCCTTATAAATATGCAATGACCACATTCATCAATTACATATCTAATCCTTTTGTAATAGCCAAATCGATTAAAAATATGAATGTGATTACATTCATAACAAGGAAAGATGTTTCCTCCTAACTACTCTCTGGTTTTTGCAAGAAACCTTGTGCGACAAATTGTACTGCACAATTTTGTTTCTCATTACGCTTTCGTATAAATACTTACTTATATCTTATAGATATTACACCCTTTGGTGTTTGGACAACAGGTCCAAATGTATCTCGCTTCACTAGCGAGTTTAATTCAGTTTCAATAACTGCTTTCCATTTTGGCTAATCATTTCTATGTCGACATTCTTCGACGGTTTTTGGCTCACTTTCTTCATTACTTCTGGTAATGTTAAGGGCCATCATATATGAAAATATATTGTCGACAACAGCTTTATTTCTATCCAGAATTTCTCCAGTATTCATGAAATGTATTAAGATCTCATTATTTCAGGTACATGTTCCTTTCCAGGGGAAAACATTTCATGAAACACCTCTACAGGAGGTTCCTGTTCAGGAGGTTTATACTCTTCAAGAGTTATACTCTTCAGGAGGTTTCCTCTTCAGGAGCTTTGTACTCTTCAGGAGTGTTGCCCAGATGACTAACACAAGAGGGGGGGTGAATTGAGTTGTATTTAAAAAAATAACAATTATAAATCAAATATATAATATAAAATATAAACAAAATATGAAACAACAATAAATATAAATAGTAAGAGTAAGAGAGAAGCAAACTCAGTATGTTAACGAGGTTCGGCCCCACTGCCTACGTCCTCGCCTCAAGCTACCTCTTGAGGATTCCCAAATCCACTATTCAATCTCCTTTAGGTGGAGATAGAAACCTATTACACCTTTGAGCAGCACCGCTCCAAAGAATCCGTGTAGAACACCCTCTACACTTCCAATCACCTTACACTTGGTGATTTAACTATTCCCCGTGTAGAACACCTTCTACACTTCCAATCACCTCACACTTGGTGATTTAACTATTCCCCGTGTAGAACACCTTCTACACACACAAGGGTTATATACACCCTTTTACAAATACAAGAGTTGATAGTAGGTAGACTATCAAAGTACACTCCTCAATGAGTGAGATAGAAACAATACAGCGCAACCTATATCTCTCTCAACAAGAACAAGAATTAAGACTCAAAACTTTAGAAAAGAGAGAATGAGAGCTTTGAAGAAATGATGCAAAACTTAGCAATAGATGTGTAAGCTCTTGTTGTGAATTTTGCAAAACTCAAGTGAGCTATTTATAGGCAAATGAGTTTTCAATTTCAAATTTGAAAAGATTTCCATGTCAAAAACATCATCATTCACTTTTCAAAAATTTCAAATCTAATATTTTTACTTTTTGCATGTGACAAAAGGAGCACACTTTACTTTTCAAAAATTTCAAACATAATCTTTTACTTTTTGCATATGACAAAAGGAGCACACTTTACTTTTCAAAATTTTCAAATAAAGACATCTACCTTTTGCATAAGTCAAGAAAATCATCCACCACTTTTGAAAATATTCAAATAAAACATGCACATGTGAAAGATGACAATCAATCATCTTAATATTTTCAAAGTTCAAACCTTTAATCATGTCATGCACATGTGAAAGATGACAATCAATCATCTTTCAAATTTTTCAAATTTAATTTTCAAAATATTCATGCATATGTGGAAAAATGTATTTTAATGCTTTATGATAAAATATTAATTTTGAGCCTTAATCCTAATTTCAAATTTTTTAAGAGATTTACAAAATTACTCTATGATTTTAATATGAACTTGTTCCCTTCTTGCTCATGCTTGCTTCCTTGATGTGCTTGATTATATTGTGTGGACAACTTGAGCTTGAGACTCCTTTATTCTTTGGATTCATTTGTTATCATCAAAATCCATTTGTAGATTTACATGAAACTTGAAACCTTGAGTTCAACAAGGAGTTTTGTACTCTTCAAGAGTTTTGTACTGTTCAGGAGTTTCCTCTTCAAGAGGTTAGTATTTTATACAGAAAGTCTGGATAGATCTTATTTTGTAGGTACGGTCTCTTCAGGAGCACCGATTTATTTTCATTTTTCTCTTTTGCATCAATAGGTCTTCAACACTTCAGGTGTATCTTAAACTCATCTATTGCTGTTTTAACAACTTATCCTTCAGGGACTTCAATTCTTGCTAAGGATTAATAGCAGTAATATATGATTTTACAACACCTTTAATGTATGTAAATACATCATGTAATTGATTTGCAACACTCTGCAGATAGATAATCCTCTGAACTTCTGGTTCACATTTATTTGTAAGAGAATCAAATTTAGACAGGACTTTATTATCCCAAATAATTTCTTGTCATGCTTCAGGCACTGATTTTTTGTTATTTTAAAACATGATAAAGCTTTACTATAATGTATAAAAGCTTAGTATAAGTAAATCAAGTGTTTGGCCGTACAACAGGTACGTAACCACTATTCAGTCATACCACATCTATGACAAACATCTTCATCTTTCTATGAAGAATTATTCTGAGGGCCTTTACCTTTATCCGAGTTGGATCACTTCTGGTGATACGGTATATTTTTATCATCTTTAGTGTTGTCGCTTTTGAGACCAACACTTCTATAGTTTTTCTACCACGTCTGCGCCCTTTATTCCTTTGAAAGGATACACCGTTCACTTCTGAGAATGGGGTAAATTTAATATCATTAATAGGACGTAACTGGTGATTTATTAATAAAAACTCATTATTTAGCTCAATCACTGGAAGACAAAATAAAAATTTAAAATATTTTCTGAACTTTCATTCTCGATATTGCTACTATAGGAGCACATTCGAGGTATGAAAAATAATATGTCTTCTTTTAAATATCATTATCAGTGACCTTCTCACTGCATAATTTTAATATTGAGCTGATTTTAAAGAGTGCAGAATATTCAATACCACTCTTAAAATCTTGCAACTTCAGGTGTAATAAGTCATAATAATCTTTTGAGAGGATTACATCTTCTGGTACTCATATCTCTCTCTTAATTCATTTCACACAATAAGATGATTTTTCATAATGAGATACACAACACGGTTCTTCAGGGACACATGATTTTTTTTTACGATTGTATCTTTTAAGTTCATCATCATATTCAAATAGATCTCATCAAGGATCCTGGATAAATAACTTTTTCTAGAAATGTCAATAGTGATAAATCTCAATATTTGATATTATATATATATAAATTACAAAAATAAATCTATAGATTTAATAAATATATTCATATAATCATGAGAATAAAAATAGAATTTTATCAAGTAATATTCAATAATATTACCTTTAATATTTATCTCGAGGACTACAAATAATATATTAAAAAACTTACTTGAAGTAGAAGACCACTACCTTCAGTATCGATAAAACCTCGTGCTGATAACGTGTTATAAACTAAAAATGAAACTACTACTATTGCAAGAGAAATATAAAAGAAACTCTATGAAACTTTCTTATTTCTATATGTTTTCTTATAAAATTTATAACAATTAAAACTCATATTTATAGGTTTTGAAATTACTATGGAAGTTATTATACAAGTCACTATACAAGATTTAAAATATGAGATTATTCATATAATTTAGTGATGGGTAGGAAGACAGCCGCCCCTCCAATTAATTATTAACAAAAACAAATTATTTTAGACAAACGAAAATAATTTCAAAACATCAATAATTGTTTTAGACAGTAACAAAATTATAATAGTTATCGTGAAGGGTCATGATCAATCACATCCCTGCCAAGTAGTTACCCATTACTGCAATATGTTGTTGGTCAGGAATCTGAGGAAAGGAGAACCAGCTGGTCATTATTTTCCTACGTTTAGGTAAAAATAAAATAAAATAAAATAAATTGAATTGAATTTATTTTTTAATATTATTATTATTTTATTATTTAAAAAAATTAATTTGAGAATTGAAAATTTTATTTTAAAATTTGAAAAAATTATATTAAAATTTATATTTTATATAAAACTATAATAATAAATTTAAGATAAATTAAGACAAACTTATCTTATCTTCTAATACAAACTATCCTTACTCTTTTTTTTTCGTTAAAAAAGGAGAACCATCCTGCGGACGTTCCCCCGGCCTTGCCCTATCTTTATCTTAGATGAAAGCTGCAAAGTATGCCAAAGTTACAAACTGCTGCCCGGATTGAGATTGAACTAAAGGAACCGGTCCCCCCGTCTATCTCTTTCACCCTTTTATGTCACTACGGGCTAGAGTTGTAGACGTAGTACCACACTGTTGTGCGTGCTTTACGCTTCGGATCAAAAGTGAAAAAGGCAAAAACAAGATTCATACTACATTATTAATTTGGAAGGAAAATGTTTTCCAGGTCATCACCTAGACACTGCCAGCCTAGTTTCTTTATTTCGTTTTAGACTTCCTTTTGTTTGGAGTCCTGATCGATCCCTCGTGCCAGAGCAATATTTTTTCAATCGCATTTTAGAATTCATTAGGGTAATAAAATGATAAAATAAGATAAAATAATTTATAAATAATAATAAATCCTATCAGAAAAAGAGATTTTGTGGCTCTTATTATTTCCTGTGAGCCAAAAAAAAGGCCAAAAATAATAATTTTAACCTTTTGCCCGAAAATCATCGGTCTAAAATGAAAAAATGCCAAAAAAATAATTGTTTAAGTGACTTTTTGAGTCGTAAATACATTTGCCATAATAGACATTTATTATGGTGGTTTTTTGCCAAATATTGACTTCAGCTGCCGCAAAAAAGTTACAATTTCATTTTAACGGACTTATTATGGAAAATCCCCAAATCGTTGTCCGCATTTAATTTTTCCCTCTTGCTTAGGCCTGTTCATCCGGGCCGGGTTGTACCCGGCCCGGTTTGAAATTTTAATATATTCCTTAATATTTTAATTTTTTTTTTCAAAAATATTGAAGAAAATTTTAAATCCGGGTTCCGGATTTCCAAATCCGGAACCCGGATGAACACCCCTACTCTTGCTTCCCCGATAGCTTCTGGATCTCTTCTCCATCGTTCGTTGGCCATTTACTATCATCGACGCATTCAGTTCAGCCCAAGTGGCATCTCTTCTCCTTTCGTCTCTGGTGAGTCTCTTCATTAATCTCTTAGTTTCCATTCATCCATTGTTTATCTCTGTTGCCTCCTTTTGATGCCGCTATAGTAGTTGTCGTTGTTGTCGTTTGCGTTGAGGTACTTGCTCAATGATTCCATTCATGTGATTTTCCCTATTTTTCCTCTATTTTTATCATTAGTTCTGTTTATTTGGAGATCTAACGAAGGCATAGAGCTACTTTCAGCTTAGACAATATGGCTTTTGACTTGATAGAAAATTTAAAAATAAATGAGACAAAAATAAACAATTAACCTGAAAGTCTTTGCTCCAATTATGACAATCGTTTCACATGTTTAATCCTTTGTTTGGTTTCAGTAACTTCTCATTTTGCTTTTAAATATCTTTGTCTTGTCTGGAGCTCCTTTTTAACGGGATGTAATTTTTTTGTCTCCTTCCTAGCAAAAATTGTAGAAAAAAGTTCTAGGAAATTTGGCAATTTAATGTATATTAAAGAATCATAGATGAAACAAAAATGACAAGAAAAAAACAATTAAATGGAAAACCAAGTAGAATATGTCACATGTGCAATACTTGCTTTGCAAGAAGATTATATGCCACAAGCAGATCGACTCAACTAGAATTGGTAAATATATTTTGAACACCAGCAGAATTTGCAAAAGTAACTAACAATACATTTCAATAAATTCTTTAAAAGTTAGAGCCAAACTGCAAAGTGAAGAAAAAAAAAAACCTCTGTAACAACCATATTTAATTGTCATTTTTGTTTAAGAAATCTCTTATTTGTGTGTTGGTGAGTAGCTATGTTGGAAACAACAAAGAAATACAACATCTGTTATTTTTGTTTGTCGAAGTTTTCCAACATGATATTCTTTCACATAAACGAAGTTCCATTTTTGTTGTAGAGTCTGGTTGGTTGGTTGGTTGGTTTTGGTAGAATACAAGGTCATACTGCTCCTAGAATCATGGAAGATCGAATCCTTGCATTCACGGAAGAAAGTCAACAAGACAGATCAAGCAAATCAGCAAAATTATAGCAGCAATTGTGAATTCATTTTTAGCATCATAGCTGCCATCTTTATGGCATAATCTTGTATTTGAGCCTTGCATAACAGTAGACATGTTTATAGCATTTTTCCTCTGTAACTTTTCTTTTATAAATTGATTGAAAGTTATATAAATACACACTCACGCAACCTGTCAGAGGTGTGGTGAGATTCCTCCAAATTAATTTATCTTTGAATTTTCCATTTGGCATCAGAGAAATACAATGACTTCCGCATCACTTAATGTAAGCAACTTTGTTACCTTACATCTCAAACCAGAAAATTATCCACTCTGGAGAGAATAGGTTCTTGCTATTGCTGAGAGTCAAGCACTTATTGACTTTCTCATTGGAGAAAGCCAATGCCCAATTGCTATATTTCCAATAGTCGATGGATTTGAACCAGTTGTTAATCCAGAGTTCAAAAAGTGGAAAATAGCTTATCGATTACTGCGAGGATGGATCATTGGTACATTGGCTGAGGAAGCACTCAGTCATATTATTGGGCTTGACACTTCTGTACAGGTATGGACAGCTCTCAAGGAAGCCTATGCTCAGTCTTCCCAAGAGCGCTAGTTTTAACTCAATCAACAATTGACTTACATGAAGAAGACTCATGAAGTTCCTCTCAATGAATATCTTCGCAAATTCAAAGAGGTATGTGACAGTCTTGCTATTATAAGACACACTGTTACTGATCAAAACAAAGTGTTTTCACTGCTTATAGGACTTGGTGCTAAGTATGAACCATTCATCACCTCAATGTAAAAACCACCAATGCCCTCCAATAATGAGATACTTGCCTTACAACAAAGCTATGAAACACGCCGCAATCTCCACACTCCAGACACTTCCCAATACATGACATTCTATGCAGACAAACATGATCAAAAGAACTTCAAAAATTAAAAGCCCTCCAATCAGTTCTCTTCAAAAGGCAGAGGCTTCTCACTTGCAAATTAGCCACCTAAGAATGTTAAACAGGGTTCCTCCCTAGCATCATCTTCTCAAAACAACCATGACATGACCTGTCAGATCTGTGGAAAAAAAGGGACATCCTGCCATTCACTGTTGGTATCGATTTAATCACGATATGCAACCAAACAATCTACCACAAGCTTTCACTGCTCTACAAATTGATCTTGAAACACACCACGAGGAGTGGACCTCAAACAGTTGTGCCTCTGTGCACATGACCACAACTGAAGGTAATCTTCACAATATTCGATCTTATAATGGGCATGATCATGTTATGTTAGGAAATGGGTAGTGTTTAAAAGTCACTCACATCGGTGAAGCTATTATTGGTTCTGGTTCCTCCTCTCTTATCTTAAGATATGTTCTTCTTGTTCCTGAGTTAGAAAGAAGCTTTCTATCTATAGGACAACTCACATCAGATTATTCAGTTATTTGTGAATTTACTGATAATGACTTTGTAATTAAGGACAAGCTGACACAGTAGGTGGTACTAAAGGGAACAAAACGGGTTAATCTCTACTCAATTCGTGCACCTCCAGTTGCCTTATTCTCAACAAGATTTAGAACAGTCTCAAATCAAGTCTAGCACCAGAGGCTTGGACACCCACAGGCGGCTGCAGTTGCACATCTTTGCAAGAAGGAATTAATAAAGACTGCAAGCAATAAAGACAACTCTCTATGTGAAAGTTGTCAATTAGGAAAATTATCCAAGTTACCCTTTATGTTGTCTTAATCAAAAACCAATGTTCCTTTTGAAAATATTCATAATGATCTATGGGGACTAGCTCCTATTTTATCTATGAACAACTTTAGATTCTATGATGCAATAATTGATGACTTCACAAAATTTGTTTAGTTAATTCCATTAAAAAATCAATCAGATTTTGTGGAACAATTTTTGCTCTTTGAAATATATGTCAAAAGACAATTTAATGGGCAATTTAAAGTGATTCAAATTGATGGGGGAGGAGAATTCGAAAATCACAAATTCAGATTTCATCTCAAGAACTCTGGAATAGTTCATCAACTATCATGTCCTTAGACACCTGAGCAAAATGGAAAAGCTGATAGAAGGCATCGAGTAATAAGGGAATCAGGCATTACAATGTTGATTCATGCAAATATCCCTAAGAAGTTTTGGGTTGAAGCCTTCACAACTATTGTTTTTCTTCTCAATAGATTTCCTACAACAACATTGCAGTGGGATTCTCCACTTTTCAGATTGTATGGGAAGCATCCTGATTATTCTTGCTTGAGAATTTTTGGCTCGAGATGCTTTCCCTATCTATAGGATTCTAAGAAAAACAAGTTTGATAACAAATATATACCATGTGTTTTTATGGGTTATAGTGACAGGCACAAAGATTGGGGCAATGCTACATACAGTCCAAAAAGTTAGACTCATTTGTAATCCAAGCAATAAATAAATAGAAAAATTTCAATTTTATAATAAAATTGATTAAAACACTCTTATTTACAAATAAGAAATTTTAAAAATCTGAAAAATTCATTTCATTTAGTCATAAAACGGGAGCGTTTCTATGTAGACTGCAATGCAGTCCATCAAATATGGACTGCAAAAAGAATTATTCCAAAGATTGGGCAATGCTACATACAATCCAAAACGTTAGACTCCTTTGTAGTCCAAGCAATAAACAAATAGAAAAATTTCAATTTTATAATAAAATTGATTAAAACACCCTTATTTACAAATAAGAAATTTTAAAAATCTGAAAAATTTATTTCATTTAGTCATAAAACGGGAGTGTTTCTATATAGACTGCAATGTAGTCCATCAAATATGAACTGTAAAAAGAATTATTCTAAAGATTGGGCAATGCTACATACAGTCCAAAAAGTTGAACTCCTTTGTAGTCTGCGCAATAAACAAATAGAAAAATTTCAATTTTATAATAAAATTAATTAAAACACCCTTATTTACAGATAAGAAACTTTAAAAATTTGAAAAATTCATTTCATTTACTCACCTTCAACAAAGAAAACATATATCTCACGGCATGTCACTTTTGATGAGTCCCTATTACCATACAAGACCACAACTCTGTTTACAACCTCAAATAATCAACCACAGACAGCGGTTTTTTATAAATTTGATCAATGGATAAATGATCATGAAATCCCAACTATGTCCTTTGACTCACAAGAAACTAAACTCCATCCTACTCCAGATGCTCCTCTAAAAAAAGCTCTCACAATAGCAGATCTTACATGCCAAACTGATGGTAACTTGGCTTCACAAAACAGATTTCCTGCTTCACTATCTCCAAATGTTCATTCTATAAAGCAACATGATTCACATCCAATTACAGTAAAGAACACAACTCTATCAGAATTGGTATCTCATCCCATGGTGACACGCAACCATGTAGGCATTCGAAAACCAAACCCCAAGTATGCTCTCTTGCATGATTATACATCTATACCTAAGGAATCAAGGTCTCTTAAAACTACTCTCACACATCTTGGTTAGAAACAAGCAATTCATGATGAACTTAAGGTGTTAAAGTAGCAAAAGACATGGGATTTGGTTCCTCAAACATCCTCAATGAATGTTGTAGGATCACGATGGGTTTACAAGGTTAAAATCAAAGCAGATGGTACCTTAGAATGCCTCAAAGCTAGGCTTGTGGCCAAAGGTTATCATCAGCTACAAGGGGTTAATTTTAAAGAAACAAATTCACCTATTGTTAAGTTAGGCACAATTCGGTTAATATTGTCTCTTGCATTAATTAAATGATAGGATATCAAGCAACTTGATGTAAAGAATGCTTTTTTATATGGCTCCCTTAATGAGGAAGTATTCATGGAGCAACCTCTCGGTTTCAAAGATAGTGATTTTTTAGACTCAATTTGTCATTTAAAAAAGGCAATTTATGGGCTAAAACAAGCCCTAGGGGCTTGGTTTGATAGGTTTAGCTTACATCTATTACAAATTGGTTTTAGTTGTAATGCTGCTGACCTAAGCTTATTTATCAATCATTCGGATCAAGGGACATTAGCACTATTGCTATATGTCGATGATATTATCTTAACAGGTTCATCTTCAGCTTTCATTCAAGAGTTTATAAATCAACTCCATCATGAGTTTGCAATGAAAGATCTCGGGCCACTACATTATTTCTTGGGCATACAAGTTTCGAAAGTATCAAGTGGCTTATTTCTCCAACAAACAAAGTATGCTGTGGAGATTCTAGAAAGAAGTGGAATGCATGAGTCCAAACCTATCAAGACCCCAATGTGCAGAAAGACACAACCAGATATCAATTCACCCTTGCATCCTGATTCACATGCATATTGATCATTGGAGGAGCGCTATAGTACTTCACCTTGACAAGGCCGGATCTATCCTATAGTGTCAACTACGTCTCCTAGTTCATGCATACTCCAACAGAAGCACATTCTAGTCTGGTCAAAACAATATTGAGGTATGTAAAAGGTATAATTAACATGGGATTTCATATTCAAGCTTCCAGTTCATTACAGCTTTATGCCTTCTCGAACTCAGACTGGGCTGGATGCCAACAAACACGACGATCTACAACAAAGTATTATACCTACTTGGGAAGCAACCTCATTTCATGGTGTGCAAAAAATCAACCAATAGTGGCGAGATCGAGTTCAAAAGCTGAATATAGAGCACTTGCACAAGTTGCAGCAGAAGTAACATGGATTACATTCCTCCTGCGTAATCTTAATATTCCCCTTCTTCAAACTCCAACATTATTTGGGGATAACATGAGCTCACTTTTCATGACTTTATATCCGGTATTTCATGCACGTAGCAAGCATATTGAGGTGGACTATCATTACATTTGAGAGCGTGTATCACTTGGTTTACTTGCATAAAACATATTCCAACTCAGCTTCAAATTGCTAACATTTTTACAAAGGCTCAACTGAGACCTGCCTTAGAAGTTTTACGTGAAAAATTGTGCATCATAACGATGCTCAACTTGAGGGGGAATGATAGAATACAAGCTCATACTGGTCCTACAATCATGGAAGATCAGATCCTTGCAATCATGGAAGAAAGTCAACAAGACAAATCAAGCAAATCAGTAAAATTATAGTAGCAATCATGAATTCATTTTTAGCATGATAGTTGCCATCTTTATGGAATAATCCTGTATTTAAGCCTTGCATAACAGCAGGCATGTTTATAGCATTTTTCCTCTCTAACTTTCCTTTTGTAAATTGATTGAAAGTTATATAAATACACACTCACACAACCTGTCAGAGGTGTGGTGAGATTTCTCCAAATTATTCTATCTTTGAATTTTCCTTTGGTTTCTCTTTTCTTTTAAGAGAGGGAGAGGGAGGTGGTTAATAGGACTCAACTTATGCGGCAAAAACCTAAGCTAGTTGCCACTAGTTGGGGGATCCGCCAAATGGTCTAATAATCAAACATGGTTTTGATTTACTTATATAAAAAAAAAATTGACATCTAATTTTGCCTATTTATTTAATCTCCTGCAGTGGCCCACTATGGGGATTCATCATTGCTTTCATGCGGTTTAATGTGAAAGGTACAATAGATTATAGGAAATGAGGCCACAGATGGTTATTTCGTGTTTGTTTTGTTAGATGTAGGAAAACTTTGAATTATGCTTAAGTGAATATACTTCTAGTCCTTTAATATTCATTTATTTAGTTTTCTTACTTTTCAAGTGATTCTTCTGCACCAGTCTTAATGAGCAACATAGTTTGTAGGATTTACTTCTTGTCGTGCTGTCTATCCCATCTATAGATTGTAGTTCAATCTACCATACTTGTCATTCCAAATTCTCTAAACATACATTCATTTGTTTCTGATACTTAATACTAGGTCTAACCTTTATTTCTGGATAGCGATCGTTCCTATTTCTGTAAGTTGAATTTTTCTTTCTTCTTTTTCATTTGTGTCTTTCACAGTTACTTATTAGCTAATTGAATATGTTGTGGATTCCAAGGGGGTATCATAGATGTATTTTCACAAACTAATAGAGATGGTCAACTTGTTACATCTTAATATTAAATGTCTAGTTGATGGAACTATCTCAAGAATGCATTTTCTAAATTGAGATTTGATCTTAGATCTGCTACATAGCTGGGAGTTTCATCACGTACATGTCTTGTTACCTACGGTTGGCTCCAACCTAAAAATCTAGTTCTATATGTTTGTGTGCAACTTGTTCTTCTGGTTGGCACAAAGCTGCAGCATGTTATTGCAACCTTAGTATTAGATAATGCAAGTATAACTGGACTTTTCACATAAGCAAAGCTAAGGTAACTCCTTATATTATTGCAACCTCTTCCTTGACTAGTTTGGCATTTATTTGGAGTACTGGAGATGACTCTTCAGCCCAATATTGACCAATCTCATATTGGCTTGAAAATTAGTTTCTATTTTTTAATAGCTCTCTCTCTCTCTCTGCCATTCTTCAGTTTAAAGAGAATAGTTGAGAAAATGAAGTGACTTAGACAAACTGTTTAAATATCTGAAAGCATTTAGTGGTTACAAGCTCCTAGACCGCAAAGGATACATAGGAAAAGATATTTTGTTTCCTTTATTTTCTCTGTTAGGATGGAAGATATGTGCTTAAACTAAACTATCTTTGTTGATATCATCATAGTAGCATTTTGGTATGATTCTTCTATATCAAGACTCATTTGCTCATGTACCTAAGACTGATTTTGGGGTATGCAAACATTTAAATGTTGTCCGTCTTATTTAGGACATTATCTTGTAGGTTTGCTGGACAGTTCCAGTGCAACTACAACACCTTATCTCTTTATGTGCTTATAATTTGGATATTATTACTGAGTACAAGTTTGGGTTGAAATATAGCAAAAGCATGAAATTACCTATTTATAAGGTAGTACTCTCCTGTGCCATAAGTTTGAGCTCTAATGTGATTGGTTGAGAAATTATGAGATTGTGAGGAGTTTCTACTTTTGAGAGCATGCTTATTTTGATGGCCAATAAAACTTTTGACAGGGAAACTTCTTTTGATAGGTCAATAGAACTTAAGCAACACGATAAATATGTTTGGTATGCTTTAGCCCCAAATCTAACCTGTTCTTTAATTTTTTCCCCCTAGGGATGCATTTTTGTAGTCTAAATATGTAAAAAAGTCTCCAAGTACTTGTAAATGATGTTAGCATGCCCTCTTTGGAACGTCTTTTCCAATTTTAACAATGATAATTTTCTTGCATACATTTTTAGCACCTTATTTATTTTGTTTATGTACTTCCTATGTACATTGGCTTTTCCTATTTAATTTGTTTTAATCAAATTTAATCTTACCTATCAAAATAATTACTAAATTTGTTTCTTGTTTTTCGATATGATTAACGCATCTGTAAATTCCCAGTATCTGTTATGTGTAGGACTGGTTTGGTCTTTCTGCTTTGCAGTATAACATATGCATGGCTCTTTCTGATTTGTTATTTTATTAACTGTTTAACAGATGTGCAAAGATAAGATCTCTTAGTGCTTGAAACTGTGTACTTTATGTATCTAAATATTCTGTCGTAACCATTTTTGACGATGTACATTATTCTATTGTTATTTATTTGGCCTGAATGTAAATTTATATTATGGATTAGTGAATAATGAAGTTAGCCTCTTGAATAATGTTAATATAATATTTGAAAACTTTAACTTTTCCTTGTATTAGCTAGGTGGTAATTTTTCATGTAACAAGAAAAATCTTGTTGTTTGAGAGTCAATCTCCATATAACTCTAGTGCATGTGCATTTGTATTTGTATTCTTGTCTATCATTTTCTTTATACTTGTGTTTTTTTTTTCTCCTATATATTCATTCTTGCATTTTTGGTGTGCTTTACTTTCATTGGTAAATTATTCGGAATGAAATTTCAGTTAATGTACTAAAGAATGTACATTGTTGTTGACTTTGAGAACTAAAAAAAATGTACATATTTGCAGCAATTGAAATCAATGAAGAAGGCATCCAATTTTGAGAAGAGTTGAAGAATACGGCTTTGAAATCATGAAGAAGAGAGCTTCTAGAGGATGATCAAAGTTTGCTTAAGAAACCCTAGTACCCTATATTCAACACTTGTAAAAAAATCTTCATACATTGTAGGATGTTAACTTAGAATAAATTATCATAAATTTCAATTTGAGCTCTTTTTATTAATATATGATGTTTAAACCCTTTATATATATATATATATATATTTCAATGATTTATAATATTGTAATGTTTATTAAGAAATATAATTGGTTAGATGTATCATGGATTAAATTGATGTTGAAAGCAGGCTAAATTGTACAATTATTACAACATTTATTAAAAAAAAGAGGGCTAAAAAAATATATTTGCCGCAAACATTAGTCGCCACAAAAGATCAATTTCATTTGTGTACTATGTAGGAGCTATTTCCGGCACTTTTAATTACTTTTGCGGCGATTTTTGGTCGCCGCAAAAAGAATTATGTTCTTGCATTTTCCTGCTTTTTAAAATTGCGCCAGAAAATGTTTTCAGACTCAACTATTGCGACGCCTTACCGGCGACGGAAATAAGCGGGAAATAATTATTTGAGGCAAAAAGGTAACTTTTTGCGGCGACTTGGTATTGCCAAAAATACTGCTTTATATTGTAGTGAAAATTGTTGAGTTGAGATGGTTTTATTCCACCTTTATACTCAAGGGGCCCTTCTATAGTGTAATGAGAATCTCTATTAATGCAACAATTAACAAGCTTAGGCTAGCTATAATCATCAGGACTAGTTTTTGTTAGAATAGGTTGTAATATATGTTTATATGTTGAAGGAAGAAAACTTGTGAAAAAGTTTAAGTGGAGTGCATGTAGTAATCTCGCTCGACTATCGCTTGACATGTCACTTGAGGGAAGTCCAGGTAGTGATCTCGCTCAATACTCGCTCGACACTTGACTTTAGCAAAATTCGAGCAAAAATATCGCTCAACACTCACTTGACACCTAGATCGAGCGAGATTGCTTGGACTGCCGATTCGTTGCATTTGTTTTTATAACCGTCTGTTTCATTTGAAATTTCAAGCAATTATATTACAAAAGGATGCGATTTTTCACATGCGCCTCTTCATATCTATTTATATTGGATCTGTACAAACGTGAGGTGTGATCAATTTTTCTTCTTTTTCTTCATTGCTCTGTTTCAAATTTTACAATAGAAACACATGAAACTCTCCAAAATTGTTATTTGTAGAGTTTAGGCTTTGTTGTATCATACAAACGATTTGCTAGAAATCTATTAGCAAACTCTAATTGAGTGGGGGCAAATATCTTCTAAAATACAGTATTTTCATACGCTTCAAGCCTACAAATTTCTCAACTCCAATTTTCACAACAAGTTTAAGACGATATTTGCAATAAAAAGAGGGTTTGATACAACTGCTTTTAGAGTCATGTATCAAGATTTTTATGAAATTGGACAAATTTGATGGAACCAATTTCACACATTGGCAAGAGAAGATGAAGTTTCTTCTCACTGCACTAAAAATTGTTTACGTTCTGGATCTAAGTTTGGAGGCAATTCCTACGCCAACTCTTGAAAATTCTGAAACGGTTAAAGTAGAGAGGAAGAAATGTGAAGAGGATGAACTTATCTGTAGAGGTCAGATTCTCAATACTTTATCTAATCGTTTATATGATCTTTTTACTGCTATGAAATCTCCTATAGAAATCTAGAATTCCTTGGAAGCAAAGTATAAGATAGAAAAATTGGATACTAATAAATTCATAATTTTGAAGTACATTGAATTCAAAATGGTTGATAATCTATCTATGTTAGATCAAGTGCATGAGTTGCAAGTTTTGGTTAACAAACTTCGTAATCTGTCAATTAATATTCTTGAGTCTTTCCAAGTGAGAACAATTATTACAAAACTCCCACCAAGTTAGAATAACTACAGGAAGAAGCTTTTGCATATGACAGAAGAACTCAGTTTAGAATAAATTAGAAAACATCTACGAATAGAAGAGAAGAGTAGAATTTGTGATGATAACCATTTTGATTCTAAAGTGAATGTTAACAATGTTAAAAAGGGAGATGATAGAAAACGGAACTTTCTTAAGCTAAAGAAGGGAAACACCTTCAATAAGAGTTTCTCAACCAATAAAGATAAGAAAAATAGGCAATGTTTTAACTGTGAAAGAAATGATCATTACATTTGTGAGTATAGATTCTTAAAAAATAAGAAGAAAGAAGATGACAGTTGTCTGAACATTACATGCAGTTGAGGATATCATTGCAATGGTGACATAAATGCAAATTGGCAAGATAACTGAAGTGCATCTCACTTATACTGCAAATTCATTTGATTGAGGGTTTGACTTTGGTGCTACTGTGCATGTTTGCAATGATAAAGCACAATTAAAAAATTATGTCATGGCTACTGATGGTCAACAAGTTCTTGCTGAAAATCACAGTGCTTGTAACACCCGGCTCCAGCGCCCCTTTTTTTTCTTTTTTTTAGATGCTTTATTTAATTAATTATTTTATTTAAGTAAAAACTTTTTTTTTATTCAAAGATTTATTTTAAAATTGACTACGAGTGTAAAATTGTTTGTTTTAGTAAATTCTGTCTTTTCTCATTCGATTTGATGATTATTAAAATTTTTATAAGCCGAGAAATTCCTTTTAGACAAATTGTATTATTATTAGTATTATTATTATTATTATATATATTTCTGGTCCTTTCTCTCAACTTTTTTATTAAAATTCTTTATTTTCATTATTGTCTTGTTTATTTGCACCATGCACGTCTTAGCCCTTAATTTTAGGCTTCTTTTCCGTTTATAGTTACAAACTGATCTCCATCTTATACGTCTTCCATCTTGATGCCGATCCACAACTACCTCCGGATTTTTTTCTCTTATGATTTTAAATCTCTCCACGATTTTTGCGGTTTCCCTTTCCGTTTCTCACCTAAAAATATTTCTCAATAAATACAATCAATCTGATGCTCCCTCTCCTAACCACAGCATTTTAGAACCAACCAAAGTTTTTTTTTCTGCTGCCATGCACACTTTGCCACTCAAGTTTTTCCTCTCCTAGACTTGCAGCCCCTCATGTCTCAGTTCAGCCTCGTGACGCATCAGTGAAGCTAATGACGTCGCTCTTCACCTCATCTCTTCTTCCACTTAAACCGCCGCTTGTGCCACCCAACATGGCCGAGATTTCACTTCATGAAGTATGTATGCACCCCTGTTTTGCCACTCGAGAACAGAGCATCCTCATACCTCCTTTGTTTGCCAACTGCCGGAACCACCACCACAGCCTTCTCCTAAGCCACGACAGCATGCAAAAACCACCACCAAAGTAGCCATGCACTGCTACACATCACGCCGCTGCCAATACCTCCAGTATATGCCCATTTCCTCTCACGGCGTGGCACCTCCAGGATCTCACCACCGCCCACAGCCTTGTCCACGTCCAAACGGTCCCATGTTTCTCCTCACCGAAAACAGTGTAGTGTTATTCCCTGAGAGCACCCACTGCCATCTTTACACCTCCCACAACCACGGCAAGCAGCAACCCAGGCGAAGTCAAACACCCCTATTTTACTGCACCTGAAACAGAGCACCCAGCATCATGGTGGACAGCAGTCCTTCGTGGTAGCACCCCCACGTTTTCGCCCTCAACCATAAATGACGTCGAACACTGGCCTTGCCCAGCCATGCGAAATCGGCAACTCGCTACCGGAAGAACCACCTTACAACCATATCAACCGAAAGCCAAACAGCCACTGCGTAAAGCCATGGAAGCCGACAGCGCCACCCCAATCCCCTCGGACCCTCTCGTTGCACAGTTGCCAACTCACCAGAGAACTCATCTCAGCCGTCCATCCTCGTCGCCACTCAGGCCTCTCCTCATGGTCAGCATCCCTTTGCCACAAGGAATCTGAATCTGAAAACTTAAAACCTCCGAACCTTGTGTTTCGTGCTTTCACTTATAGGACCCATACAAATTCATAACTCCTTTGATTAAAATGTTACCCTTTTAAGATGCATCCGGAGGTCTTATTTCGATACATCCGAAAGTCTTACACATAGGATTGTGAACCCTTTTTGAGTTTTAAATTACAAACATTTATAACCGTATGCAATGGATTTTCTTCTTTTGCGAGATCTCAATAAATTTCAGAAAAATCATTTTAATGTTTGATGTGGCTTTGCCTCTTTTCTTTTTATTTATTCTACTAGTACACAAATTTTATTTTTTACAGAAAATTTTTATATTGTATGCGGATTTCCACCTTACTTTATATTAACTCTCAAAGTCATTTTTTTTTTACAAAGTAGCTAAAGTTTTAATTCTTTAAATAGACTGGCATTCGGATTGATATTAGATTAAGGATATTCGGTGATATCAAAGGTTTGGGAGTTTATGATACTTTAGGGTGTTGGAAGATTTTAATAAATTGAAAGTAATTTGGGAAATTAGATGTTTGGAGTTTCGAGACTATTTAGATGTTAAGAAAATATATTGGGTTTTATATCTCAAGTTCTATTTATGAAGGTTGTGATTAGTTGAGATTTATGGGAATTACATGATTATTTTTATAGGTGATGATTCATATTTGTTCAACATGATTGAGGTAATTTTTGAAAGGCTAAGAAGTTCAGGTAAGCGGGGTTCCTATGCTTGGCTTTATACCAACTCTGAAATCGAGGTTGACTTTCTGAAAACTTTGCATGATTTTGTTATAAATGAAAACCTGGGAAAAACAACCTGGGTCAATTATTTGCGTTACACATAAAATCTATATGAAAAAGAGAAAATTGTTTATATCATGCATAGTGTAGACATGAGCAATATTGACATGTTTATGAAATGCATAAAAGAGCGAGTATGAAAAATGATGTTTTATTTATGTGATGTGAAATGTTTAAAGTATTTAAAAATGACATGAACAAGTTTGGTACATGATTTGATATGACATGACATGATATGATATGGATATGAAAATCTTTGGCATTCTTATCTGTTTAATCTGCTTTGGAATATGGTTCTGATATGATGATATGGGTTCACGTGATATGGTTGGTACCACCATGATATGATATGATAGGAGTGCAACTACTTTAGAAACAAAGTAATCCTGTATGTGTTTCTTTCCTGTGTGCACACTCGGGGCTCCGAGAACGAATAAGGGAAAGTCTCACAATATGATACTGCCTGGTTTAGCCACCGGGGATAGCACAACCCTACCACGGGGGTTAGATATGGTACATGTTCGGATATGAGGATAAGATGAGATTGTATAGTTATTTGTGCCAAAGCATTTTTGATAATGAATAGTGATTTTCTAAATGTAAAAGGATTGAAAAGTTGCTCTATTTTATTGATAATATTTTGGAAATCTATATATGAAAATAAAAGGATTTCTGGTTCATGCATATGAAGTTTCTTTTAAAAATGCTCATGTTTGCACTCTTGTATATGTCCTCTGCTTACTGAGTTATGGTTAAACTCACCCTCTATCTCTGAATATTTTTTTCAGATGAGTTTGGATATTTCAGCCAAGGATTAGATTACGAAGCATTGTGTGAGATGACTCAAGAATAGTTGATTAAGTATAGAGAATTCATATGAACATTGATAAAGTTTAGTAAGAAAATATTATTGTAGTCTGGTGACTTAGCATTTCTGGAATTGGTGATATTGAGGAAAGTGATTTTCAAACCAAGTTTTATATGATATTTGGAAATTGGAAGTCTATAATTATAGTGTTGAATGTGAATATATGTGATAGGTAGTAACTCTCGGACCCCTCCGGGACCGGGGCATTACAGTGCTGCCCAAGTTCATGGAAGAGGAAATATAGAGATGCAACTTACTTTTGAGAAGAAATTAATTTTAACTAATGTTCTTCATGTTCCAGAAATTAAGAAGAATATTTTATTTGCCAACTTTTTATGTAAAAATGGCATAAAAGCTGTCATTGAGTCTAATAAATTAATCTTGTCTAAGAATGGGGTATTTGTTGGAAAGAGATATTCTTATGATGAGATGTTTAAACTCAGTATTATGAATAAAGATGTTACGCATTCTTCTTATATTGTTGAGTCATTTTCTTTATGGCATGGTCGTTTAACACATTTAAATTTTAAATATATGAAACATATGTCTAAGTATGGTTTGATTTCTTATAAGAATGTTGATGGTACAAAGTGTGAAATTTTTATTCAAGCTAAAATGACTAAAAAACCATTTCCTACTACTAATAGAAATTTACAAATTTAAGAACTTATACATTTTGATATGTGTGAATTAAATAGCATTTTGACTAGAGGAGGTAGGAGATATTTTATTACATTTATAGATGATTTTTCTAGATATACTGTTGTGTATTTATTAAATTATAAAGATGAGCCTTATAACATGTTCATTCGCTATAAATCAGAAGTAGAAAATAAAAAAGAAAAGAATATAGAAATTCTTAGAATCGATAGAGGTGTAGAATATTTCTCATGTGAATTTTCTAATTACTACGAAGAATATGAAATTATACACTAAATGACCACACCTTACACACCACAATAAAATGGTTTGGCTGAACAGAAAAATAGGGCTCTTGTAGACATGGTTATTTAATGATTTTAAGTGCAAAGTTGCCTTTCAATTTGTGAGGAAAGGCATTACTTACCGCTTTCCATGTGCATAATAGAATACCATCTAGAAAACTACAAGTGTCACCATATGAACTCTAGAATAGAAGAAGACCAGATCTAAATTATCTTAAAGTGTGGGAGTGTCAAGCATTTTACAGAGTTCCAAATTTAAAAATGACTGAATTAGAACCAAGAGTAATAAAATGTATGCTTGTTAGTTATACTGAAAATTCGAAAGTATATAGAATATTATACTTAAGTTCTAATGTTATAGTGGAATCAAGAGATGTTGAATTTATTGAAAATAAATTTAATGATGATTCTGAATATGTTTCAAAATTGAGTCAAATACAAGGTTCTAACTTTGATTTGAATATCTCTCCTAATATGAATAAGAAAATGTCAATAGATTTGCTCGTACAACAAAGAAAGAGTCATGGAGTTAGAAAAAAAAAAAAGAGTTTTGATCCTGATTTTATTTTATCTTTTGCTGTAGTCTTCCTTATAGAAGGAGACTTAAACATAGTCCTTAACAAAATATCTATTGTTATTAATAGGAGGATGATCCAAAAAGTTTTGATGAAACCATATCTTCTAGACATGCATTTTTTTGGAAGGAAGCTATAAATGATGAAATAGGTTCAACATTATCTAATAATACTTGGGTACTAATGGGTCGACCTCCAAATTCAAAGGCTATTGGTAACAAATGGGTATTAAGAAGGAAATTTAATTCTAATGGTTCAGTCCAAACATTTAAAATAAGGTTAGTTGCAAAAGGTTTTAGTCAAAAGTAAGGGATAGACTATTTTGATACATATACTCTAATGGCAAGGACCATATCTATTTTTGTACTTATAGCTCTTGCATCGTTATATGATTTATATGTGCATCAAATGAATGTAAAAACTACTTTCTTAAATGATTATCTTGATGAGGAAGTATATATGAAATAACCTGAAGGGTTTATTCTGCCTGAAAATGAAAAGAAAGTATGTAAATTAGTCAAGTCATTATATGGATTAAAACAAGCACCAAAAAAATGACATGAAAAATTTGATTATGTATTTTATCTGATAGTTTCAAACACAATAGTACTGACAAGTGTATTTATTCAAAATTCACTAAAGCCTATAGTGTTATTGTTTGTCTTTATGTTGATGACATGTTAATTTTCAGTACTAATATGAAAGGTATATGTGAAACCAAGAAGTATTTGACTTCAAATTTCAAAATAAAAGATCTCAATGAAGCAGTACTATTTTGGGAACTAAAGTGAAAAAACATAGTGACAGTTATGCATTATGTCAATCTCATTATATTTAGAAAGTGTTTCTTAAATTCAAATATCTAGAAATAAAAGAAGCAAATACACCATATGATTCTAGTGTCAAATTAGGTAAGAATTCTAGAAGGGCAATAACATAACTTGAGTATGCTAGTGCAATTGGTAGCATGATGTATGTTATCATTGTAACGGACCAGATATTGTCTTTGGAGTGTGCAAACTTTCTACATACACTAATTGCCTTAGTATAAATCACTAGAAAGTGATTGGTAGAGTCTTTAGATATTTAAAAAAAAACTATCTACTTAAGACTCTTTTATTCAAAGTTTCCAGCTATATTAGAAGGATACTTAGATGTTAGTTGGATTACTAGGACAAGTGACAATAAATCTACGACTGGTTGGATATTTACCCTTGGTGCGGGTTCTATTTCTTGAGTATTAAAGAAACAGACATATATTTCTCATTCCACAATGGAATCAGAGTTTATAGCATTAGTAGCAGTAGGAAAAGAAGCATAATGACTTAGGAATATATTGTTAAATATAAAGTTATGGCCATAACCTATACCTGCTATTTTCCTACATTGTGATAGTGAAGCTACTATATCTAGAGCGTACAATAAAGTGTATAATGGAAAGTCTAGACATATAAGTCTAAGACATGATTATGTTAGACAATTAATAGTTGATGAAATCATAACAATTGCCCATGTGAGGTCAAGTTATAACTTACCCGACATTTTTACCAAAAGTTTATTGCGAGAATTGGTAAGAGTTATATTTATTGGAGTGAGATTGAAACTCTTTTAAAAGAATCACTATTAATGGTAATCCAACTTTTTAGATTTTATCTAGAAGAGTTTAATGGGTAATAACAAATTACTGATTTGTGATTAGTTGAGCACTACAACAACAAAGTCTCATTCATGATGGAATAGTACTGTCTATTACGTTTAAAGATGATGAATTTTTCTCTTAATGAAATTCGAATTTAGAAGTGTCTTGGTAACATGGACATAAGTGGAACTTCGCCTATATGAACATAGAAGTGGTGATGCTTCTAACAAGAAATTTGGATTTATTTCTTGTAAATGTTCATTAAACCAAGGTGTAGCACAATGCCATAATAGTGATAATAATTATGCGCTTCTATTGTAAAAAAGATATTAACATGTGTGTTATTTTCGATTTTGAAAAAAAAAATTTGGTTTAAGCTTAAGTCACCAATAATTTTTCAGAACTTTGAACTAATCACACTAAGAGAAGGTTTAACTGGAAAGATACATTCTTTTATGCATGATAATGTCAATATTAAAATAGATTATACAATATATATCACAACCTAGTGGAGGATTGTTGAAATATATTGTAATATATGTTTATGTGTTGAAGGAAGAAAACTTATAAAAAGTTTTAAGTAGAGTGCAGACAGTAATCTTGCTTGACTATTACTCGATGTGTCACTTGAGCGAAATCTAGGCAGGGATTTCGCTCGATACTCGCACGACACCTGACTCGAACGAAGTTCAGGCAGAAACTTCGCTTACCATTTACTCGACACTTAACTCGAGCGAGATTATCTGGATTGCCGATTCGTTGCATTTTTTTTTATAATCGTCTGTTTCATTTGAAATTTCAAGCGGTTATATTACAAAAGGATGCAATTTTTCACATGCGCCTCTTCATATCTATTTATATTGGATCTGTACAAACGTGAGATGTGATCAATTTTTCTTCTTCTCCTTCTTCATTGCTCTATTTTAGATTTCACCATAGAAACATAAAAAACTCTCCAAAATTGCTAATTGTAGAGTGTAGGTTTTGTTGTATCGTGGAGACGATTTGTTAGAAACCTATTAGCAAACTCTAATTGAGTGAGGGCAAATATCGTCTTAAAGACAGTATTTTCATATGCCTCAAAGTCTACAAAATTTTCAATTCTCTTTCTCAACTCCAATTTTCACAACAATTTTGACTTGAACCCATATAATCTTGAAACAGCTAGGTGTTGAAATATAGCTTTGTTGAATGTTAAGTACTCCTAGTCCTAGGAATTAATCTCTATACTGATCTGCTTGGCTCTAAAAGCCAAATTAATGCATAGTTGTATTATCAACATAATTAGGCTCCGTTTGGATTTAGAGATGAGATGAGTTGAGATAAATTTAGTTTATTTTTTAATATTATTATTATTTTGGGATTTAAAAAAAAGTATATTAGAATTTGAAAAATGTATATTGAGATTTGAAAAGGATGTATAAGAATTTATGTTTTATATAAAAAATTATAAAAATATAATGATGAAATAAAGATAAATTAAAATGAATTAAAATAGTTTTAAATACAAATAAGATATTAAGTGATCAACCAGCCAAATTATGAGATTCATCTGGCCAAGGAACTTTGAAGACCAAAACATCCATTCAGCAGTGCCTGCATGGATGGGACCCAGATTGAGTAATCCAGCACGTCATGATGTAGGGGCGACCAAGTCAAAACTGTGACTAATTTGATCATCCGATAAGGGGATTATTGATCGGTAATCACGATTTGTCCTCATCTACTTACCTAAATAAAGAAACTTCCCAGTGGATCCTATACTGCAAATAGATATGATTATTGTCGCAAGCAGCTTCATTCCATTGACTTTAGTGCCTTTTTTTTTTTTTTTTAACTGTGTACGTGTGTAGAACCATCCCTCTTTCTGCCAGGAATAAAGGGCAAAAAAAGCTTCAAACACAAGCTGGTGGGATGAAGTCACTTGCTTCTTTACCCAGAAAAGAAGAAACTGGGCATGAAAGTAAAGGCACCTTTTGAAGGTGAAATGGAGAAGCGTGAATTTTGTAAGAGCTGCCGACTGATACTGATGGGATATTAATAAGACCCTTTTCTCTGAGCTGAATACGATCCTCATCAGTATGTGCAATTTGGTTTCACATTAAATACTACTAGGGACTCATTAGAGATGAAATCTTATATATATATATATATATATATATATATATATATATATATAAAGTGGTTATCTAATAAAAAAATTTATTTTAACAAAAAATTTTATTTTTTTATTAAAATTAATACTTTTCATCTATTTTTATTAAAATAAATATTGCATTTAATGAGAAACATTATTTTAAATACAATCTATTAATTCTATTAATTACTAAAATAATGTTCTTGACATTAAATTTAATTACACCACTTCAATTTTCTATAATAATAAACTTTTCTTTTAATTTTTTATTTTTATGTAAAATAAATATAGAATAATAATAATAGTATAGAATGACATAATAATAGTATAAAATATATAATAATATATATAAATAAATTATTCATAACAATATAACAATGCAATCCTCACTTAGAGATGTTAATTTATACGTTAGAGAGTTTAATTTTATTCATAAAAATTTATTCCTATTATATGATTAATAATTTCATTTTCTAAAAATTATTTTATAATTTTAAAATAAATGTATTATTTTTTTATTTTTTGAGATGATAAATATACTGTATATATAATTAACTATAATTATATTAAATTGGTAATAATAGACAATAAATATAATTAATATATTATATATGTTTGATATTAATTATATAATTAATATAATTATATAAAGTGGCTATATAACGAAAAATCTTGTTTTAATGAAAAATTTTATTTTTCTGTTAAAGTTAACACTTTCCATCCATTTTTGTTAAAATAAATACTGCATTTAATGAGAAATATTATTTTAAATACAATCCATTAATTCCATTAATCATCAAAATAATGTTCTTGACGTTAAATTTAATTACATCACTTCAATTTTCTATAACGATAAATTTTTCGTTTAAAACTTTTTTTTATGTAAAATAAATATAGAATAATAATAATAATATATAATGATATAATAATAGTAGAGAATATATAACAATATATATAAATAAACCATTCATAACAATATAACAATGCAATCCTCACTTAGATATGTTAATTTATACGTTAGAGAGTTTAATTTTATTTATGAAAATTTATTCCTATTATGTGATTAATAATTTCATTCTTTAAAAATTATTTTATAATTTTAAAATGAATGTATTATTTTTTTATTTTTTGAGATGATAAATATACGGTATATACAACTAATTATAATTATATTAAATTGGTAATAATAGACAATAAATATAATTAATATATTATATATGTTTGATATTTAATTGAAATATATATGATCTAATAAATTTATATATTTAAGATTAAAATTTCAAGTTATAAATTATAATATAACATTCTTTTATATAAATTATAAACTACATAATTTATTTTTTTTTTTAAATTATATTATTTCTTAAAAATAATTACATAACTAAAAAAACTGTGGATGATTTAAGTTTATGTAGATCTAGAAAAATTCAAAAACTAAAAATATAGGTATTTTAATGTTCTCTCTTTTGAGGCTGTGCAAAATGACGTAAATAATAGATCATCGTCTTAGAATTATAAAAATATAATATTTTGAACGAATTTTTTATTAAAATTTCAATAAAAATTATCTCAAATAAATTTGATAAAACTATAGGTTATGTTTATTTATGAGACTATCTTATTGTTTTTCTTAATATTTTTTTTATAATATATGAAAACGTATAATTATTTATCATCCATTTAATTATGAATAATTTTTTAATTTTTGTTAGAAATTAAACTAGATAGCACGTTACTTTTATCTAGTTATATATATGTGTGTGTGTGTGTGTGTGTGTGTGTGTGAGAGATGGCGAGGAGTACGGAAGAGAAGTAATGGATATGAGCATTCTTACACAACTTCTCTAATTTCTACACACCATTATTATTTTTTTTTAATATTTTTATTTTGAATTTATTTTTTTTAAACTAATTTAATTTTTTTTAATTCATTATCCATATATTAAATATTTAATAAAAAAAAATTTTAAAAAAATGATGTATGAAAATTATGTAAATAATAAGAGGTTATATAAATTTTTTCATTGAATATATGTCAAGATTATTTTAGAGAATGGGCCAGTCACCAGTGTATTTTCTTTTGTTATTATTATTATTTAAGCAAGATCTGTTGCTTTCATTTGAACTTTGGGTTGTTAACCGTAGTGGGCTTTGTAATGTTAGATCGTGTTATAAATTGTGATCATATGCACTATTTTTTATTATTTATAAAATAATAAGATTTTTTTTTTTTTTTTTAATTCTAATTTTTTATATGCACTATATTTTTATCCTTTTGAATTTATTGAAGAATAAATCTTATATTGTTTATGGACAAAATTTTGAATATATTTATAAGTAATGTATAAACTTTTCTTATTGAACAGGTTTTATGAAATAAATTAAACTCATGAATTTCTACATGGTATCAGAACTTGCTACATGATGAAGTGGGTGCATGTTATTTATCCCATGACAAAGACTAGAAAAATTATTGATCTACACATGAGAGAAGGTGTTAAGGAATAAATTTCATATTGTCTGTGGACAAAGTCTTAGATATGCTTATAAATAATATACAAATATCTCTCATTAAATCAATTTTATGAGATGAGTTAGGTTATAAATTTCTACCATCAATACACTATATTTACATAATCTATAATTATAAACATTATTTCTCTTTTTTTATTATTTGTTTGGATCCTAACGACTATACGTACAAGATAATGGCTTGGGATAGCATAAGAAGCTTCCGTTTTTCCTTGTTTCTTCTTCTTCTTCTTCTTCTTCTTCTCGGAGGTTCTTAAGTTCTCACCCTTCCCCTCTGCATTATTATATGAAAATCAATGGGTTTGTTACAAGACATTAGCAAGCTGAGGGTTCCAATCTATGATAGGGTACTCTGGCTTCGCAGATGCAGTGATGTCTGTGTCCATCTTCCGCGACTTCACTCTATCCTCCTTTCTCTCTTGTGCAAAACGAGTGTGTGTTAAAGAAACGGAATTGTGGGTCTAATGGGCTGAATTTGCCCTCATGGGAAAGAGAATTAACATTTGGTTTTAATGGGCCACTCTGATGGACTTTCTTCCGAAATAACATAAATGTTTACAGCGGAGTCTTTACATTAGGCCGGCCTTTACCTTCTCCAGTTTTGTCATATTAAGAATTTTAAGAGGATTCACATTTGATGATTAATTTTTTTCTTAAATTTTTAATTTTTAAATTTTACTCATCTTTTGAAAATATTCTACATCTCATTCCATATTCTTTCTTTATATATTAAAATAATATTTTTCTATTATTTCTTTATTATTTTTCTACTTTTATTCTTTTAACTTAGTTTTTTTTTATCACATTTTTATAATTATTTAATTATTTATTAGAATAAATTTATTTATCATTCTCTTATCATCTCATGATGTGGTATTAGATGATAGGTTAATAACTAAAATATAATAAATAATCTCCAATTATTTAATACCACATCATAAGATAATGAGAAGATGATAAAAAAATAGAATGATGAATAACATTGTTCCATTTTTAAAATAAGAACTTTCATAATAATAATATTTATAAAAAAAAAAAAAACCGTATTTTTACAAATGGTCAATTATTTTTTAAAAAAAAAGGATCATCTCATGCATGGTGACATTTTTTTTTAAATTTAACTATAAAAATATAAGTATAAAAGAAAATGAAGATGATTGGAAGAAAAAATTATTTTATTAGTTATAATAAAATATTTGTAAAAAATGATTAGGAATTAACTCTCACTTAAAATAGTCAATAGGATGGATGGGAGAGGGCCAGGGATCTTGTCAAAAAATGTTCAAAATTCTTATTAAATTTTAGAGATAGAGGCCACGGGAACTGGATGCGCGCGGATGTAAGCTTAAAAAAAACTTTTGACAAGAAAATAAAATAAATAGATAAAGCTGTCCTACAAGATCAACTTATATAGTATGTAGCATGTCTACTGTAAACTTCAACCTATTTCCAATTTTCAAAAATATAAGTTTTTGATTATTTTTATAGATAAGATCAGATAAAATAAAATAAAAAATAAAAAATTATTATAATATATTTTTTAATATTAATTGTATTTTAAATTTTTTTTAAAAAATTATTTTGAGATTTAAAAAAATTAAATTATTTATTTTCTTTTATATTAAAATTTTTAAAAAATAATAATAATGAGATGAAATAAGATGAGATGAAATTATTTTTTAAAAAAAAAAAAACCTAATTTTATTAACAAAAAAGAATATATTTCAAACTTTTGATCCAATCATTGGCCTAGATATCAAACTTCAATGCCCAAGGGTTAAAAAGAAAGAAAAAATTTACAACTCTATCTATCCACTTTCACATTCCTCATTAGTCAAATTTTCCTATGTACTTCCATAAAACTCAATGAATAATATATCTTTAAAAAAACTCGAAAATATTAAATTTTAAAATTCTCACATTCTCAAAGCTTTTTAAGGTTTTATTTATTTAGTACACGAAAGAGTAGCTCACAAAAACACGAACAGATAAGTTCTAGTCACGCTTCTTTCTCCAAATTAAGGTGATTATAACCTGATATCTTATAATCATAAAATAGCAATCATTAATTTCCAAAATGAAAGCATATATCCCTCATATTAAGCCAATCCATCATTAGAAGGCAGCAAAAACAAGAAGAATATTCACATCTTTCTACTTCCCTAAAAAATATTTCTATGAATTAAAGCGAGAAGAAAACATTTTCAACACCTTCTGCCTTATGCAACAATAAACCATAGACCACAATATATTGACAATTTCCTTATGCAACATCAAACCATATTAGAAATCCAACATATTTGTGCATTGCGTAAGTTTACAAAAATTTTTATCGAAGTTAAAATTCACATACTTGGAAGGACTGTGTCCTTGGAGCCGTGGTGGTGATAGAATGAGCCGGTTGGAGTTTATGGTTAGATCTTCGAACTGAGGTGCGGTGCTTGCAACCACTACAAGATTATGGAGTTTTTATCACTAATTCTTTTCCCACTATTAATCATAGTGGAAAATAGTGGTAATTGGCACAAAAAACTTCTACAGCAAAAACAAATTACGTTGGCGACAAGAATTAATGCGACAACGGCGTTTTTGTGGTAATTGCCACTTTTTGCGGCGACCAACGTAGGTTTTTGCGGCAACATTTATTTGCAGCAAAAATGTAAGCCGAGAGCCACAAGTTAAGCGTCGTCGTTTTATTCCTAGCTAGTAAAATTACTCATACGGCGTGTTTATCCTTTCCTCTCTTAAACAGATGAAGCCACTAAAGCATAATCCTAATAAAACTTTACGCATAAACATCCTTAGCTAAATCCCCAACTAGGTGATCTAAGATTGATGCCGAGAAGGGTTTTCTTCATCCGTCGACTACGTGGTGTCGCCTGCAATATTCCGGCCAGTTCATCGGTGATCTAAGATTGACGCCCATTTGTTCAACCTCAGGTTCCAGGTGATAAGTTCCTTTCAAATCTTTCAATATTTTGTGTGAAGAACCTCATGTTGTGCTAATAAAGAAGATCTCCCATAAAACCCACACTTAAACCTTTTGATATTGACACCTGGGCAGTTTCTGAATGTATTATGTTGGTAATTACTTGTTTCGGTGTCTGCCAAGCCTTAGTCACCGAAAGAAGGAACATACATATATAAAGGGTTTTGTTCTCTATTTTTGAATTTTGCCTGTCAATTGACCAGATTGGGTCGTTTCTATTGTTTCTTTATGCAAATTGTTTGTGTTGTTGTCATTCTAAGCATTATCATCTCTGGAATGGCCATGTAGCAGCTTGGTTAGAATACATGCATTTGATATAAATTTGGCCTCTTGATGGTACGTAATTGGGTTGTTCAAATAACATAATCTGAACTGACTAATTATTACTTCTGCTCTGTAGTAGTGGAAGTCAATATTTTAATCTTCGAAGATGTAAACGTTAGGCAATGACATTACACATCATATTAAATGGAAGAAGGTTGAATAAACAAGGCCATGATATGTACTGGAATTGCACTAATCATGTGATCGTACATTGAGAATTCATGACCCTAGTGTTTTCTTACACCTTGATACAAATTGCATTCTTTATTGCCTACACCTAGAGTATCATGTAGTGTAATATCATGAATTTGGTGTTCCAATCAATGTCCAACCAGAAAAAGAAAACTAATAAGAGAACTTCATGACCTTGGGAAAGCTGAAAGCATTACCTCTTTTTAATTTTTGCTAAGAAAAGCTGAAAGCATCGCCTCTTATATATATATATATATATATATATATATATGCTTTAAGTTCTATAAACTGTTTATGAAAAACAAAACCTTCTTCTTTCCTCATTAGCTCTTTCTAATTCACTTGATTTTAAGGGGGAAAAAACAAAAAACCCTTTCCTTCTAGCCTCACCAATAATAGTTTGAGCAAAATCCGTGTGTATATAGGTTTTTAACCACAAAATACTCAGGCAAAGCATTAATTGCTAACACATGAAGGTGGAGCTATGATGAGGAATAAGAAGCTGACAAAAGCAATTACTATTTCACACCTATTTAACTCTCACCTAAGTGAACAGCTACCAAATTCAATTAACAAGTTCAGAATCTTTAGATTTCAATCCACTCTTTTGCCATTTTCTGAAGTTGACAACTTTCATAGCTATTGTTTTATCAATTTTCCAGATTTGTCTTAATGCATTTTTTTGGGGCATAGCCCCTGTTTCAGCCATGGACTACTTTGGCCCCCCGACAGGAAAAATGAGAGCTTGTGATCACTTAGGCCCATAACTTAGCAATAATAAGGATGGTCTTCTTCCAAATGAGAAAAAATAATTACGTCATAGTGTGCTGGTTATAGGACACTACCTAAGGGACAAAGTCACAAAACCAACTTGAATGGGTTTAGGGCAGCAAAATTTCAACATATATGCCACAACTTCAAGCTTTCATATCCTCCAACATCACCAAACCTGATAAATGAGCCTTTATTACCTTAATGTCACGTGCTAAAGACAAAGTGAGAAGTTGTGGAAAAACACAAAAAAAAAATGATCTTAATAAATCACATGCAAAAGTTCAGTTCCTATCCAATTAAAGTGCATTATTCTCGAGCACTTTCAAAATTTCAAGATCAGAAGGATCGAATATTATATTAGTTGTAAGACAAAATAAAGTATACACACATGGAAGAAAGTGTTGGCTTCCAGTCCCAATCATATTCATGATGAGGCTGTAGTTTCCATAATAATATAAGATCATCAATCTGGAGGCCTTAATTTTTTTATTTTCATTTATACTTGTAGCCTATTTCTTTTATCGAATGGCAATTTTAGCTTATGCTATCACATAAAGAAATGCAATGTCATTTACTAGGGCAGATAAGGGAGGAGGGTTTGGGTTTAGGGTCTAGACTATTGTAAATTAATTCACATCTCCCACCATAATAACCATTTTAGGCCGACTTATTTATACAAAAGAACATCATTTCATGAAATTAGTGTCTTATGACATGTACGAAAGCATGGGTTTTATATGTTCAGCACTAGTTTTCAGCATTCTGAGTAGAAAACATGATGAATGATTATTTAACTTTGCTTGAGTAGTTTGTAAGACCACATTATGTGCATGTTCCTACTGTCCTAGTATAGTTACCTCAATTTGGCTAGGAAAATTGAAGGAAATCTTGAGGATTTATACAAATAAGAGAAGGCATAGGTCATTTTGGTGCCGAAAAAGCTGGAAGAAGCAGCCATCTAGGGTGGGAAATGCCTAGTTGTGAAGCTACTAACTATGAAGTACTACAATAAAGAGGCATTTAAGGGGACTATGAGAAAGGTATGGCACACGAACTGGGGGTGAGATTTAGGGACTTGAGTCCATCTCTGTTTTTGGTCGAGTTTGAGAACAACCACGACAGGGAAAAGTTGATAAAAGAGGGACCATGGTCATTCGATAAACACCTAGTTTTGCTAAAGAAGGTGGACGGAAGACAACAAGTGAAGAACATACAGCTAACTACAACCTGCTTCTGGGTTAGGTGATACGACCTACCACTCTTCATGGAAAAGAACACCTATTCGAGGAGGAAGTTAGGTGAGAAGTTGGGTGTGCTTGCGGAGATAGACCTAGATGAAGGGGAGATATAGTGTGGTGAATACATGAGGGTTCGGGTCACTATAAAGATCGATGAGCCATTATTGAGGCAGTCTCTGCTATCGATAAGGGGTAAGGAACCGGTGTGGGTCAGATTCACCTATGAGAGGTTGACTAATTTTTGCTACTGGTGTGGGAGGTTGGGGCATAATGAAACCGAGTGTGAACACAAGCCGACGGATCGCAAATACCAAACGCCAGAGTCTCTTCCCTATGGGACTTGGCTCTATGCAGGAAATAATGGGGATAAGGGGGGCAAGTAAGTGTTCCACAAAATGCCCCAACTAAAGGAAAATGACACTAAGGAGGACAGGAACAAGGGGTTCAAAGGATGATGCTAGGAAAGGATACAGAGGAAACTCAGGCAGGGGAGATAGTGGCAAAGTTGGCACAAGAAATCCAAGGAGTGCACAAAGAAAAAGGTAGCTTATCTGAGATAACAGGGGACAGTTTCAAGAAAGGACTCTATGGCCTTAACTAGGAGGGAGAACACTAGATGAAGGTGGACAAACCTAATGGAAAACTGGGAAGAAAGTGGAAGAGAATGTTGGCACTAACAAATTTGAATCAAAGGGAGGCTCAAAGCAAAAATGAAGCAAGGGAAGTGGTAGTCGAAAACTTAAAAAGGAGAAAACCAGGGAAGGAAGCAGTGTACCCCCAGTAGAGAGCAAAGAAAAGGGGAAAAGCAGGGACTCTTGTGACTATTGATGATAAAGAAGATAGCACTCACGATGCGGTGGCAGTTGTGGTTCAACCTCGTCAATCACAATGAAGACGGTATGATGAAATGCCCACGGGCTTGGGAACCCACGTGGCATTCAAACCCTTTGTGACTTAGTCAAGAGGGAAGGGCCCAATATTTTGTTCTTGTAGGAAACCAGACTAAGCGCACGTTAGTTTGAAGCCTATAAGTACAAACTTGGTTTTTCTAATTGTCTTGCTATAAGCTCTAGTGGGCAAAAAGGGTGTATTGCTTTGTTGTGGGGTAAAGATATAGACTTATCTGTTATTAACTACTCTCGTTGTCATTTGGATGCTGTAATCAATGATGATGCTATTGGGAAATGGTTTTTAACTGCCGTGTATGGCTTTCCTAAAAAACACGTAAAATACAGAACTTGGGAGTTAATCTGCAAATTGTGTAGAACTGGATGAATTTAATTTAACTGGATGAATTTTCATATCTTTGACTTCTGATTAAATTTCTTGAATGCTATTTGAATCTATGAAAGTTGTTTTCTCATAAGCCTAAGTTTCATTTATGATCAATAGGTGCAAGAGAAGATTTTGAAGCTAAGCTTAAGGAGCTCATTCGATATCCGTAAAGATATCTGCACTCAATACGTATATCAAGGATACTGTAGCTGTAAGCATCAACACATTCCTTGATGTTTCTACATTTATAGTAGGTTTTAACAAGAAGTATATTTGGTATTTGGCTTGTAAATCAATTGAGCCAAGAAAATTCATATATTGACTTAGTTGTTTACAAGGTGTTCTTCTACCAATATATAAATATAATATATATATATATATATTTATATAGAGTTCACTAAAACAAGGAGCGTAAAACTATACAATGTGTTGGAAGTTAAAACTAACAGAGTTTCTATGTTCCCGCTTAAATTACGCATTGCAAGTTCTCAAAGTAGCAAGCGGCTCCTTTGTTTTCTTGGTAAGCCAGGGGTTTGTCTTTCCAAATAAACTCAAGTTTGACCAATACATGATTTATACAAGCAGCAGCTTTGTTCCACAATAAGCGCTTGCTGATTTTCTTTCACTCTTCTCAACACTCCCCCTCAAGATGGAGAAATTATAGAGTGGATTCCTATCTTGTTCAACAAATAATGAAATTGCCTGGAACCAATTGCCTTAGTCAATATGTTAGTTACTTGTAAGTTTGTAGAAATATGAAATGGCTTCAACAAACCTTCTTGAATTCTTTCTCGAATAATATGGCAATCAATTTTAATATGTTTTGTTCTTTCATGAAAATGGGATTGGATGCAATATGAATGGCAGCTTAGTTGTCACAAAATAATTGAATCGGTCGGTCAAATGTAATACCGAAATCTAGTAGTAAATTTCAAAGCCAAACTAGCTTACATGTGGTAGAGGCTATTGAGTAATATTTTGCTTCTGCTGATGATCGAGATACTGTTTTTTGTTTATTTGATTTCCAAGAGACCAAGGCATCTCCTAGAAAGATGCAAAAGCTTGTGACTAATCTCTTCATATCCGAACATGCACCCACATCAGCATCACATAAAGCTGTGATATGTAGTGGTTTGTTGGCTGGATAGAATAGTCCTTGTGATGGAGATCCTTTGATATATCTCATTACTCTAAGAGCTGCCTTCCAATGAGCAATTTTTGGTTGAGTTAGAAATTGACTTAGTACCTATACCGAATATGAGATATCCAAACATGTGATTGTTAAGTACAACAACCTTCCAATTAATCTTCTATTCTTTCTTGGGTCAACAAGGTTGGGTCATTGTTCTTCATTCAGCTTCAAGTTTTGCTCCATTGAAAATTGAACAGATTTCGCTCCAATTAGTCCATAATCTTGTAAAATCTCCAATGCATATTTTCTTTGGCATATAGAGATTCCCTTGGAGCATCGAGCTATCTCTTTTTCTAGGAAAAACTTCAATTTTTCAAGGTCATTCAATTTGAATGTTTTTCAAGGTACTCTTTCAAGTGTTGAATTTTGACTTCATTATCTCCTCTTATCACCATATCATCAACGTAGACAAGCATGACAATGAATAAGCTGTTTGTCCTTTTGAAAAATAGTGAGTAGTTTGCTTTGGACTGTATAAAGCCAATTTTGGTGATCACCAAAGTTAACTTATGATTCCATTGCTGTGAAGCTTGTTTCAAACCATAGAGGG
This sequence comes from Platycarya longipes, assembly GCA_036559045.1. Classification (NCBI taxonomy): domain Eukaryota; kingdom Viridiplantae; phylum Streptophyta; class Magnoliopsida; order Fagales; family Juglandaceae; genus Platycarya; species Platycarya longipes. The sequence goes on from CM071802.1 coordinate 34,955,645, forward strand.
ACTTTTTAAGCTTGCATACACGAGTCTCCCCCTCTCTACCATATCCTAGCGGCAATGACATGTAGACGTTTTCTTCCAAATTGCCATAGAGGAAGGCGTTGTTGACGTCGAGATGGCAAAGTGACCATCCTTGAGAGGTGGCAATGGCTAATAAGCAGTAGACGATGGGCATTTTTTGCAACCGGAGAAAAAGTTTCGAAGTTATCCTCGCCTTCCTTTTGTGTGTAGCCTTTTGCAACAAGGTGTGCCTTTTGTTTTTCAATGGTGCCATCTACTTTGTATTTGGTTTTAAATACCCATTTGCATCTGATGGTCTTTTTGCCTCTTGGTGGGGTGATCAATTTCGAAGTATGATTTTCATCAAGAGCTCAGAAGTGGGCTCGGGTTTGATAGTAATGGCCAAGCTGAAACTTCAGTGAGCAGGAGATATATGATCATAATTGAGCACAGAAGAAAGGGGGTGGGATTTACCTACATGCATGTGTTGGACAGCGGGGGACCTATGGGGTGCTGCTAAAGAGGTGACAAGGTGGCAATGGAAATCATGGAGATAACCAAGTGGTTGTCTTTGTCTAGTGGAGCGTCTCAACTCGAGTTGTGTCTGGTCTGGTTTGGGCTCGAGCTGAGAATTGGCTCTTTGAGTGAAGGGATGTTTGAAGGAGTGTCATGGCTGGTAGGGGGTAGTGCAGAATCTGAGTATTCAGAGATGGGATTGGGTATAATCAGTAAATTGTCAAGGCTAGGTAGAGAAGGAGTTTGCAATGGCATAGGGTTTGAATTTAGAAAGGGAAATGTATTTTCATAGAAGATGACATCTCGGCTAATGAATATCTCTTGAGTCTTCAAGTCAAATAGTTTGTAACTTGTGATGCCATTTGGTTGGCCTATGAACACATGTTTTTGTGCTCATGGATCAAATTTTGATCGATGTGGATTGAGGTTTGATGCATAACATAGGCACCCGAGAGTCTTGAGGTGAGAATATGGAGGAATTTTGGAAAAAATGATTTGGTATGGGTATCGGTTTTGGAGTTTTGGAGAGGGCATCCTATTTATTAAATATGCCGTTATGACAACACATTCTCTCCAGAATTTTAAGGGTAGGTTGGCTTGAAATCTATGGGCCCTCTCAACATTTAAGAGGTGCAAATGTTTTCTTTCAACAATGGAGTTTTGTTGGAGAGTATAGATGCAACTTCATTGGTGAATTATGCCCTTGGAAGCAACTAATTTGGTCATTTGGAATTTTTTCCCTTTGTCGGATTGTATTCCTTTAATCTTGCATTGAAATTGATTTTCAACAAGACTGAATAAACTTTGGATAATTTTCCTTGTTTAGCCTTTGAAACGCATGAGATAAATCCATATCATTCTAATATGGTCATCAACTATATATTGTCAAAATAATGAGCACCATTAAGAGAACTAACAGAAAAAGGGCCCCAAATATCCGTATGACAAGTTTCACATTGAAGTTTGCCAACAAAAGGGGGGATATTGGGCTATATGGCGTGCAATAGATTGAGGCATTGGTCAGATGGATGTCCCAACAAGATGTGCCATAACTTGGGTGTCAAAGTAGTTGAGGAATTGGTCATGGGATGGGGATGTACCAGCTTGTTCTAGAGTTGAGCTTTTTCCAAAAAGTAGAGTGCTTATCTTTCTCTAGCAATGCCAATCATCCTCCAGCTGTTCAGGTCCTGAATGAAGCAATGTTTAGCGAAGAAAATGAAACAAATGTTTAGTTTTCGGCTAATCTGACTTGTGGAGATAAGATTGTAATGAACGTTAGGCACATATAAGACATTTTCAAGGGTGAGAGAAGGTGAAATAATAATAGTCCCCATGTGTGAAGTTGGTACTGTCATGCCATTCAACAAATTAACCGAAACATTGTTCAATGGTTTCTTTTGTGTAAGTAGTTCATGAGATCCTGTGATGTGATCAGTTGCCCCAATATCGAGTATCCATGCATTTTCATTGGTGACATTGTTTGTTCATCTCAAAGAATGTCTCAAAGATATGGAAGAAGCAGCAAAGAACTCACCATTATTTTGTAATGGACTCATACCTTGAGTTTCTGAGTTGCTGATGGATGCCTTGGAATTTTGCATTGTAAAAAGGCTATGAGCTGTTGTATTTGATCTGGCGAGATGCTCAAATTTGCCGCTGTCAAACCTTCATCTAAGGAAATATTGGTTGTCACTTTTTGTTGATTCCCTCCTCCAGGTTTTGGCTTGTACAGCTTGTGGTTTGGAAGGTATCTGTAGATTTCCCAGCAGGTCTCAATGGTATGGTTTGTCCTCCCACATTTCGTGCATGGTGCTCTCCCTTTAGAGCCTGGTCCTTTGTAGTTTCCTTTCATCTGCTTGTTGTTCCACCTTTGGTTCTAAGGTCTGATGTTGTTAAATATCATTTTTGCAGAGTCCAAAATGTTTTGGCTTGGGTTAGTCAGCTTATGATTTGCCTCCCCTTGTAGAACAAGGTTAAACACCTCACATAACGAAGGCAATGCATCTTTCAACAAGATTTGATTTCTAAGGTTTGCATGTGTGTTGTCTAAGACCATAAGAAATTGCATGATTTGTCTTCTTTCTAGTCTCTTGTTCAGCACGGAAGCGTGGTGGGCCCATAAACCACAGGTCCCAAGATCGAAACCTGGCTGTAATACCATAACAAGAAGTATATTTGGTGTTTGGCCTGTAAATTAGTTGAGCCAAGAAAATTCGTATATTAACTTAGTTGTTTATAAGGTGTTCTTCTACGAATATATATATAATAATATATATATATAATATATATATATATATACAGAGTTCACTAAAATAAGGAGTGTAAAACTATACAATGTGTTGAAAATTACATCTAACAGAGCTGCAATGTTCCCCCTTAAATTACGCATGGTAGGTTCTCAAAGTAGCAAGTGCCACCTCTGTTTTCTTTGTAAGCCAACGGTTTGTCTTTCTAAATAAACTCAAGTCTGACCAATACATGATTTATACCAGCATCACCTTTGTTCCACAATACACGTCTGCTAATTTTCTTCCACTCTTCTCAACAGTTTTGCTTGTGTTCATATTCTCAATTATTCTTCTTCTTCATTCTTTTGTTCTATGTTTTCCTTTATGTTCAGGTCCATTCATTTGTATTTATTATGGGTGAAGAAGGAAACTTGTATCTTGGTTCCTTGGAAGATATGTTGAGGACCATAAATTATTAATGTTGTCTAAAAACTGAGTTCCTTTTTCTTTTTAATCTATTTTTATATCTTTGATTTGGGGTTATATTTATATATAAGGCAGTATTTTATTTATATCTTGCTTGTGTACATTTATAGTGGTTTTGCTTGTTGGTTGGGCATGCCATAGCCTATTTGGATTTCAATGAAGTGGATGGTATGCATTTGGGGATAGATTTATGCATTTAGATAAACTTAAGAATTTTATAGTTTGGCTTCATTTGTGTTGATGTTTGAGCATGGAATAAAGTTGAAATAAGATGAATTGTTTTGAAGTGTTGGGATTAAGCAGTGGAGTTGTAGTGAGCTGACCATATGTTTTCATAGATCTTGAAGTTTCATATACAACTATTGGACTAATACCTTTGTTGTTCTCTTCTCTTAAACAGAGACCATCTGCAGGAAATATATTGGAATTCCAGTATTCATTCGAGATCAAAAGACCAGCTAGATGAGTTTTGCCAAAACAATTATAATTTTATTTTTTTATCTTTCTTTCCCCTATTGTGAACTACACATATATTTGTTTGTGATAATTAGTAATTTAAATGAATATTAATTAGTAGTTGTTAAACAGTATCTTTTTTTTTTTTTTTGCTTTTACAATTTTTTTTTCTGAATTCTTTTACTATATGCTGCGAATATGTCTCACGGCAAATATTTTTTTAACTGCTTTTACCAAATGCTCTAGTCAATAATACTAATATCCACGAGCCTATTTCGTGGGGAAAAAAGAGTATTTTCCACCAACACAAACTAATTTCAGTAAATTTTTCCCATGAATTTTGTTGGTTTTCTCCGCTATCTATTTGGTGGAAAAATGTTACCATTTCTCACGAGTTCATGAATTGATGGGAAAAAATACTTAGTGTCACTAACTATATGTCACTAATCTCCCACGAATAGATTTAGTGGAAAAATATCTTCTTCTACAAAGACCATATATAGCTTTTCTGACTACAAGTGCTCCTCGCAACAAAAACCAACAAATGTTGTAGTGTGACTTAGACTCACTACAAGAGAATACAGCAGTTGCAGCTATATTTATTTCGGGTGACATAATTTTGTGGCAAAAAGACACTTTTGCATTTTTGGGTTTTCTCCGCGCGCGCCTAGTTTCCATTCCCCTAACCCAACCACGCGACATGTTTTATAGTTCTCTCCCTCTCCCTCCCCCCCTCCTCTCTCTCTCTTTGCTTCACACGGTTTCCCATTGCCAGCGCCGCCTTAATCTAGCCGTCTTCCCGCCACTAGATTTCCCATTGCAGCTTTGCCGAAGCTCCTCTGTCAAATTCGAACAAGGCATTGTGCATTTTGGTGCTTAGTGCTTTCCAATTTCTGGTACGTGTGCCACAACACTTCTATTATTTTTTCTCTTCGTTTTTTTTTTTTTCAATCTTTTAGCATAGTAGGGCTGGATTGGATTTTATTTTGGTTGCATTGTAAGGTTTGGTTGGTTTCCTGGCAGGAATAGGTAAATTTGTTATGAAACAAGTTTTGAGAGTTGTACTATGACTGCTGAGGTCATTTTGATGAGTTGTTGCCTCTCACAATTTGACCAAATCAATTTATAAAGTTTCTATATAATTCTAGTGGTTGATATTATTTGATCCTAGCTCAATATCGTGATTGATATATTAATATCGATCCATCTAGAACTAATTAATTTAATTAATTGTCTCACTAATTTCAACTAATCTCTGAAAGCAAAATGTCTCAAAAATTTAAATTATTATAGAATTAAATTTGATCATAGTACTACTGCATTTTATAAACCTTGAATATTCCATATTAATCAGATAAACTAATACCAGATAAACTGATCATGGTACTTTCTTGTACACTTCTTTTTGCATCAAAGTGATTTAGAGTATAACCAGCGTATCATTGCAGTCCACACTCATGGCAGCAAGCAAAAATTCTCAAGCATTCAACAATTACTGACTAATACATTAGTAACGGTGGGCTTAATTAGATTGCAGAGATTACTGTAATTATAATGAATAATTAATGAGATCTGATGCAGAATTAATGAGATCAAGAGATTAATATTTTGATGAGAAGTCCTAGATGGTCCAATAATTGTAAATCTGTATCCCTTCATTTATTTATATGGTCGTATATCAGGTGTTAAATTTCCTTTTTGCTTGTCTTTCTTTCTGTAAGATAAATATAGTAAGTTCTTTTTGTTTTTTATTCTCAGGCCTCCTAACCTTCAAGACTTTTTTATCCCTTGAAAAGGTACATTAGGAGTATCATTTATCTGGAGGCATGGTGACTACCTATACAATGCTTGAAATTGAATGCTGGAAAAATTCTCTCATTTTGTTTTTATTATTATTATTTTTTTCTTTGTGGTAATGAAATGCTAATAGAAATAAAATATGACGCCCCCAAATTCCCTTTAAAAATAATACGGGAATCGAGGCGTCAGGATGATGACAACATGGGTCACATATCCCAACGACAAGTGCCAAACGTGTGTGCACATGTGATATACATAAATAAAAGCAGAGGATATTTGAGGTCAATAACTAAGTACCAGAATTGTTAGAAATATTTTACAAACCAGTTTAACATAAATTCTCCAACATGAGATTTAATACAGTTATCGGAAATACAATTTAACAAATACATATTTTTAAAAGAGGAAAATAATTTCCCGATATAACAATTTATAATAACAGTACATCAACGGTGAAGCCGTCTCCTCAGGCTCATCCTCTTCAAAATCTGCATCCAAAAACTACAACGCCAAAAATGGCATTGCAGGTAAGTATAACCCAAACAAACCAAAAGACAGAAATACATTCATGCAACAACACTAAGCATGAACAAGACACCGTATGCATGAAGTTTAAAATCATTTTCCTCAAAACAAATACAATAAACACACACGCCAAAATCTCAATCTGGCCCAAATAAAACTCTAATAAAATCATCTATCATTTTTCCAGAAAATGATGTCCATAAATCCATTAAAACCACAACCATTTTCTCAGAAAATGGTCCACGTAAAACCAATAATTAAAACCAGCCATTTTTCCAGAAAATTGCCTAAACATCCATTTTATTAACCATATGCACCATGATCTCTCCTAGGGACCATCCGCACACACTGTCTTTCATCATCACACCAAAGGTAACGACCACGCATGTGACTTCAGAACGGGCGATGCCTAGCTAACCGCGCCCAGCACGTACCATGACCAGGCATCCCCTAGCTCCCGCCAGTAGAGGAGCCACGGAGTCGGCACGAGAGCGTTACCATCACGTCCGATCCCGTCGTCGCCCAACGACGACCCAGGGGACGTCACTCAGTATATTCCACTCCCGAGTGACCAGAGGAGCTCCACCGAGATAATGTCTCATCTCGGCTTGTGGTTGTGATACACACGCACCCAAAAACCATAAACACAATGAAAACCCAATTTTCATTTCCAACACATAAATATTTGAAATCATGTAAAAATCTAATTTTCAAATATTTTCATGAACATGCGCGTAAATACACAATTCATACGACCATGCACCAAAATAGCCAACAATTAATGAATTCCAACAATGACCAAACACAACAACTGTTGATGCCAAAATATATTTAAATCTTAAAGTTTATTTGGAAAATACTTACAGCGGGTAAAAACGTAAATCTTTTGAGCAGACGTCACTCCGCAGTGCTCGTAGCGGTCACTTGTACGTTAGGCTAAAATGCTCAGTTTGACACCAAAATTTAGGGAGATACTCTTTGGAAGGTGAGGAATCTCATGGAGGTGGTAGTATGACGATGTAACCACCGAAAAGTGGCGGATCGGACTCAAAATGGGTGGAAACCCATTTTTGGGTTTGGGGTTGTACCAAGAAGGTGGAGCCGTGTATGGGGAAACTGAGCTAGGGGGATGATCGGTTGGAGTAGGGGAGTGGTTTGGTGGCGGAGGTGAGATGCACGGCGCCGGGACGGCGGCGCGGCGAGGATTACTCATTTAAGGACCCATTTCGGGTGGAGGAGCAAACGGCGGAGATGGGTGGTGGGTTATGCTCGCCGGAGGGTATGGAGGTTGTTGGTAGGTCACCGGTGCCAAGGAGTGGCCTGCGATGGCCGGAAAATGCAAGGGAAGGCAAAATACCCATTTCGGGTTTGATGCTCACGCGCCGGCTAGGGGGTTGCCAGAGATGCACTACCGGTGTCGGGGAGGTCGCCGGAGGGTAAAGGTGCCGGCGGCATGGGCGGTGGGCGGCGGTGGAGGCTGGCCAGGCCTAAGGCCGAACGGCCAAAACAGGAGGGGGGGGGCTTGTGTCGCGCACGGGTCTGGGTCCAAATTAGTGAGGAATAAAAGGAAAGAAAAGGAAGAAGAAAAAAGAAGAAAAAGAAAAGAAAAGAAAAGAAAAGGAAAAGAGAAAAAAGAAAAAAGACTAACTAGAAAAAAACACAATAAATTAAATAAAAGCCAACTTGAAATACTACAACTTAATATCAATAAAATAAAATATTTAAAACCCAACAACAAACCAATTTAATTTAAAGAACAATTTAATTATAGAACACTAATTATTATTAAGAAAGCACATCAAATAAAATCACATAATAAAATAAAGGAATTTAATTCCAATTATTAAAATAATTACCTCACATTAAAATTAATAAGAAAAATAACTTAACTCAATATTTAATTATAAGAACAACAAAAAACTAATAATAACTAATCAATAGATCAAAGAAATATTTAAAAAAAAATAAAACATGACTAATAATATTATTAAAATAAGTTAAAATAATTAACACCAAGAATAAAATTACGTGTAAAAATACACGTAAATCTGAGATCTCACATGAATGTAAAGATGTTAAATCTATCATTCAATGAGCACGAATGACATGCATTTTGATATAGTAATGTTTTACATTTTACTGAATTCATGTGAATTTGGATGAAGAAATTGTTAAAATATATCCAAATTACACATCAGTGCCTCAGATTTTATTGACTTTGGCAATTCTTTCATTACTTGATTATTATTATTTTTTGCTGCAGTATTACTTGATTACTTAGATTCTCCATTATCAAACTTCATTAAACCACAAGTAATCTCACATGATTGCCTAGTGGAAAATTTCAAACTCTGTGCTTCTCTTTGTTTGTGTAAGATAAAGTTACTAAGTTCTTTTTTAGTTTCTTATCTCTACTCCCTATTTTTATCTTCTCATGAACTCTGGCATTAAAACAAACCAAATTTCTAAGGAGTATGTTCATGAATTATTGATGCAAAAGATGGTTACCTACACTATAATTAGTTAATAAGGAGTAACTAGATCGCTCCATTTTGTTCAAGTGTTCTATGTAATACTCCTTTTTAAGGATCCTCAATTTTGATTGTTTGCTAACCTCCGTCCATATAATAGGCATGAAATCAACCCTTTACTTTTTTCTAGATGGACAAGAGTTGGATGCAAATCACTGATAGATTTGGATCTAGGGAATATGTTAAAAGAGTTAAGGAGTTTCTTAACATGGCCCGATCTCATACTACAAGTAAGAAAAATTGTTGTCTATGTGTCCAATACTCAAATAATTACTCCATACCTATAAGCCAGGTAGAGAGACACTTATTCATTAAAGGTATTGACAAAAATTACATAAAGTGGATTTTTCAAGGTGAGGAAGAATATTTAATTGTAACTGATGATGATGATGATGATAATCTGATTGATCATGAAGAAACGGATGCTTCATTGATAATATCGATGTTATGTTACGAGATATTCGAGCTGGGGAAATTTCTAATGTTCTCATAAGCGACTCATTCCATGCTGAGGGTTCACAGTCGGTTGGTACAGATTCATCTCGCACTTTCAATCAATTGTTGGCTGATTCCCGACGTCCACTTTATGAAGGTTGTGCGAAGTACTATAAACTATCATTCATTGTCAAGTTATTGCACATTAAAACACTTGGTGATTGGAATGTAAAGTCTTTCGACATGTTTTTGCACTTGCTCAAGTCAGCTTTTCCCAATGCCCTTTTGCCAAACTCATATCAAGAGTCACATAACTTGGAAAAGGGCCTGAGCTTTACTTATAACATGATACATGTTTGTCCGAATGACTGCATATTTTATTGGAGGGAAAATGAAGATAAAGATGAGTACTTGAAATGTAATCCCCCAAAGTGGGAATTCAGCGACTTTACAGTCATGCAATTACAAAGGACTTTACAAGGTCTGTCCTCCATATAAAGATGCAATTTCGATAAGTTCTACTAATTGTAAGTAAATCTATCTCTAGCATTTGCTTACTAAAAGAAATGTCCCTAGCATTTATGTTGACTCCCTGCTTGCTGCAATTTATGGGTGGTGGAAAGAAGCTGTTGTGTTCTAACCTTCGTAAAAAATCTAACACTGACGTTTCTAAACTTGACGTTTGCACTGGTTGTTCTGTTTTTTTGATAAAAGGTTTTTTTAACTTATGTCACTACAAGAAAACTACTTATTGCTACATTTTTATTAGTCGTTAAAAGTTTATTTTAGTCGCTAATAGTCTATTTTAGCTGCTAATAATCTTTTTTATCGCTAATGTTGGGTCACTATTACTCATTTTTCTTGTAGTGTACACGAAGCTGCCCTTTGACATGATGAATGAACTTCCAACAATCATTGAAGTGGTGAGGGATACAGAGATGTGGCCTTGGTAGTTGTATTCTTCATTGGCAGGCCTAATACAATCCTTGCAATTTATTGTATTTGGCTATAGAAAAATTTTGGGATGGACTAAAATGGGACTTTGAAATCATTATATGTTTTGTATTCTGTCGTTTTGGACATGACTTGCATGGGAACGTCTTAAAAGGCAAATTTTATTTTCTTGAAATATTCAAGTGTTTACCTTTTAGAGACTTCAATTTATATCTCTTTACATATAATTGACTGCTCATGCTCAACACACTACAACATTTTTCTCCATTTGCCCTTTTTAGCTGCGGTCAAAAACTTGCCACAATAAGTTATTTTCATCTACCATATTTCCATGGCCAGATGTGAAGACAATAATATTCATTTTTATCTGCAAAAAATATTGGCGGCAAATAATAGTGTGGTTAAAAACCATTTTTGACAAAGAAAATCATGTATTGTAATGTTACTCTTTTGCCGCAACTAATAATTCATTTGTATTAATAAAAATATATTTGTGTGACAAGTGATTTTCGCCATTATAAGTGTGATATATAAATACCACACTTGTTTTGCAACTCGCGGGATTACTAATTCGCCTTTTTGTTCGTGCCCTAGCAGACTCCATTTGGGGAAAATTAACTAAGGCCTAGGGTTAGATTGTTGCTGGTTTCTCACTGGGTTCTCAGACATCCACACTCGCCGATCACTCCCGTTTCTGGTTTGAGAACTAGTAGCTCACCCGTGACCAGCACTGCACACTGGGTTTTACAAGCGACAGCACCTCTCTACAAGTAATTAGTTGTTTTTCATCTTAAGCAGAGTGCAAATGGCAGAGCAGATTTCATGGTCTCTGTTATGATAGCCAATCTACGGCATTTTTATTTTCCGTCGTTGTCTTTGTTATTTTTGCTTGTTTTGGTCTAGGATTGTTAGATCTGGACTTTTTATCCGCCGTTGATATATGCATGCCCCACCAGTAGATACCTCTCTCGCCCTTTGCTTTACCCTTCTGCAATCAACAGTAACGCTCATCAATGCGGAAGCCCTCCCTTCACCTCTTATGGTGGCCTCTATGTATCGTTCGAGGCCTTGATCTCATGCGTTTTCCTTTTTTCCGTGGCCAATTTTTCAAACTCGGACAGGAAGCAAACAGGGTTTACCATTGCCTTCCATAATGAAATTAGAGTAAGCTGCAGAGGTTAAGCCACAATTGGAATCAAGATTTCAAGCTTTAGGTGTGATATAGTATAAAAAAACAATAATGAAACAAGAAAATATTGAGAGAGGATAAAAAAAAAAGATGAGAAAGATAAAGAATTTAAGCTTAATCTTACATCTTTATTTTGCTGAATTCGGCAGATATAATATGTAGGATGAGCTTTACATAAAAACATCAAATTCGCGGCCACTACATCAGTCGCATCTTCGATTTCAGGCGTTTGCGGCACACTCTTCTAATCAATCGGAGTTTTAGTTCATCAATCCAAGTAAGAACAAGTTTCTCTTGCTTATTTATGCTTCCTTGTTTTTGATTTTTTTATTGATTCATTTTTCTTGTTGCAACAATAAAACCCAGCGCATGATCTTTGCCCCACAGTGACTCAGAAAAATCCTCAATTTGATAGGAGTAGGAGGTTTGTTATCCTTTAATTAGGACTAATTTGTTCTTGACCACTTCGTTTCGCAGTCATGTTTGCTGTTGCATTTTGGTAAGCATCACTTTTGGTATGCAATGTTGCTTACCAAAATTGCGCTTAGTTTGAGCTGCGGACAAAGCCACCTCAAGATCTTTCTCTAATGCTTCGATGCGAGCGATCTTGGCACTTTTGGCCATGGTGCTTTTATATCCCACAATCGATTTTAAGCTCTGATACCAACTTTCACGGGCCTAACTAGTCACTCCCCCCTAAAGAGCATAAAGAGCATGTGAACTTGTGGTAGAAGGAGACATCAAGATGTTGGAGGTGTCACATCCCTTGAAATTACAAAATAAATGCATTTCCACTCCCATGTTCCCCACAACTATAATGAAAATTTTTGGCTTGATTAATTAGTTTGATATTGGAATCATATCAAAGTTTACTTGCTCTATGTAAACAGGTTTTTCAGCAAAACCTGGGGACTGTAATGGCCATATAATTGATTAGCCTTAGCTTTCTATTTTTGAGAATCAAAAGTCCTGGTGGTTTCCTCTCTATGTTAGCCTAGGAATGTCATCCAATCTCAGGTTTTTGTATTTTTAGCTAGGTTCTTACGATCACTTAAAAGCAACTTATGTTACCTCTATCAATAGGAAAATGTTACTTTAAAAGGAAGATACCTATACCATATCTACATTTACAATCAGCCAAGGAAAAGATTCAAAATAGTTTGAAGCTAAGTCATGCACTAGCTAACTTGTTGTATTGATTATATGCATACCTATTTATGTTGGTATTTGAGGTTTTTTTTTTTCAATTTTTTATAAAGGCGTTTGAGGTTTTTTTTTTTTTTTTTTTTTTTGAAAGGAAATTTTCATTCATTCATCGTCATAAACAAGACTTGTCCAACATAATTTCAGGCATGACCAAATCTGGGCCATCCTCCATCCAAATGGTTTCAACATCTAAAGACAAGCCTAATGTTGCAGCCTGATGAGCTACTACATTACCATCCCTACGAATAAAAGATAAATTTCATCCTGAGTGTTGCTTCATGGTAAATCTTATGTCCTCTATGATCTGGCCAAACCAAGAAGAATCCTCTTTTTCAGCATTAACCGCATCAATCATCACTTTTGCATCTCCCTCAAACTCCACTTGGTGAAAACCCAACTCATCACATAAAGATACTGCTCTTTCTAGCGCATAACATTCAGCAAGATAGGCAGGAGCAACAAACTCTGGTCAGGCAGCCAACATCACTTGTAACTCACCATCAGCATCACGGATTACAAAACCTAACCCCATTTTTTGTTCAGACTTAATAAAACTTGCATCAAAGTTTGCTTTAAACCACTAATTCGGGGGAGGTCTCCACTTTATTACATCTGTTTGAGGCAAAACTGTCTAAACTTGGAGTAACATCACATTGGGAAGCAGAGAGCAAATCTAATTCATTGACATCATCCATAATTACTTGCTTAGGACTACTAAACTTCTTTTTGAACACCAACATATTTCTTCTAATCCACAATTTATAGCAAATTCCAGCAACCAAATTAATATCATCTTGATCTAGCTTCTTAATAAGATCACACCCCAAATCTACAAAATCGCATTAAGTGTCACTCCACTTCATCACTAGACTTTCTTTATCCCCCCAAACATCTTGTGCTGCTAGACACTCCCATAATCCATGAAGCACTGACTCAATTTCCATATTGCACACAGGACAAAGAGGATTACTAGATATTTTTTTCTTATAAAGATTCACCTTGGTAGGTAATAGATTAGAAATAGCTTTTCACATGAATTGCTTAACTTTATCCACCACTCTAAGATCCCAAATCCTCTTCCATAGCTGTTGACTTTGTTTGAGCGTGATGAGTCCCCATATTTCTGATGCTTGACCTCTAAATGAATGTAGTATGCACTGCTAACTGAGAATAAGCCTTTGTTAGAAAAACCCCATATGATTTTATCCTCTGCCTCCCTTGAACTGATGGGTATACTACTGACGAGCTCTGCTTCCTCTTGCAAAAACTTCATTTATCAATTGTTTTTCCAACTATGACTGTCCCCATCAAATAGAGCTAAAACTGTAGCATTGGATCCCAATCTATTAGGCACTGTTTGTATCTGAAAAGTAGTTGGTTTTGGAAGCCATCTATCTTTCCAAATACGTATTGTTTGTCCATTACCCACTCGTCACACTAATCCTTTTTTAACCAGGTCCATGTACATTGACTTTTCCAACAATAAATAAGATATGATATTAGGTGAGTCACATAATTTCAACTAAATGGGTAGGTTAGTGACTTCAGACATAATGTTGTAATTATGTTGAATCTAATAGCATATTTTAATTTACCTACTTTTTCATATTTTTTTTCTATTTATTTTCTAATTCTCCCTCTTCCCCTTACAAATTCGTCAAGAGTCCCCCCCCCCCCCCACAAAAAAAATAAAAATAAAAATTGGTTTAAAGTATTTTCGACTAATAACATTCGCCGCAAAAGCTACATTTGGCGGCAAGTAATTATTTCACAAGCTCTTTTTTCGATAGGCATTTTACATATTTGCAGCAATATTTTGTCACCGCAAAAAGTCTTATTTCTGTGAACTTAAATCCTAGCCGGCAAAAGCTTTTCTTGGCTCCTCATAAGCGGCTAACTGGGGGGAAAGAATATTTAGCCGGGATTGAACATTTCCGGCAATATTGTAGTATTATTGGCCATTAAAAATCACCGCAAATAAGGTTTTTTTTTTTTTTTTTTTTCTTTCTGGGTAGTGACTTTTAAAACTTAAAGTGATGATCTTACGTTCAGTGATACTATAATCTAAAAAATATCAATTCAAACAAGTGCAAACTGGGATGATTAATCAATAGTACGTTGGTAAAAACCTAACACGAACTTTATATATATAGAGAGATTATTGGATTAAAGATGGAAGCTGTTTAACTCATTTAATTAAACAAGCTGCTGTACTTATATTAGTTAAAAGTTATGATCGTTGGTATACTAGCTATTTTAACCAGTTTGCACGATTCTCTCTCAACTATTACATAGGTGTAACTAATATAAGTACTAGTAATCACGTACACCGGCCGAAAATATTTCATCCTCCACTTTGGTACAAAAAATGGGGATATACCAATTAAACTACAAATCAATCAATAGTAAAGGCGGCCCTTCAACTCAAAAGGAACGTGATTGTGTTTTAAGTAACAAAATAAACTAGGCCTATATATTTCACCCATGCATCAATCGGTAACCATGGAAACTAAGCTGATTGGCTACAACGATCAATATATATTAAAAGTTAAGTTGCAGATCAACATTTTCTAGACTTCTTATAATTAAGGAATATAAAAGACTGCTCAACCTGCAAATACATTCTTCAAGAAATAGTAGACCACAATCTTAATTCATCGCTAAGATCAATGTCCAATCTAATTATAGCCATTGGGCGCTAGTATGGGTAGCGATTGGGCATTATGGGCTTATAAGAACTTACGAGGAAAATTTCAACAAAATTGGCAGCAACTGCAGCTATTGTAACGATGAGGCACCCGAAACTTAGGATTTTAAGACAAACCCATCTTGCGCTCCACTTTGGTGTCCGCTTTTCCAAGATATACATCTCTATTGGGAAGTAAATTACAATGGGCCAAAACGCCATAATCTCTACGAGTTTAAGTACGTCCGAAAATACCGCCAAAAACATCGATAACACAGTTATCGCAGTCACGAAAAATGTCCTCCAAACCAACCGGAAGAGGTTGAGTTTGTAGGAACCAAATCTCGGGATCCAGATCTTGATTTCTTTGGAAATGAATTCATTGTCTGAGAATCTTGTTGATATGGATTTCTCAACCACGGCGAAAATGGCTTGGACAAAAATTTGATAGCCACCTGCAGCTTGGATTACCATGGCAGCACTTGCTATGTTAACCAGCCAATACGGTTGATAAAAGTCGTCAGTGGAATGCATGGATGAGTACTCTCCAAAAGCAGCATAACCCATGCATGCATGAATTATAGAAATAAAGGTTATGACTGCAACGCTTCCCCGAGTGGCCTTCTTCATTGTCTGGACCTCTGATGGTGGGGATCCAACAGTGTCCTATTTTACAATTGATTATATTAACGTATAAATCATCGAAAAATAATAAAAGATGGAAGTCATACATTTTGGACAAATGCACACGTACCTGAATCTCAAGAAGGACATAGGAGAAATCATAGGCTTGAGCTATATCCCCAATCGCTTTAAGGATCCTCCATGTCTTTCGGGCTCGAGTCACATGCACTAATTGATCACCCTCATAATCAAGGGACCCAATGCTCTTTCCAGTAAGGTTTCCTTTGATCTTTCCATTTTCTAGTAATTATATATGCATGGTAAAGTATAAACCATCAAATTTTCAAGTTTACAAAATTAAGGCATCAGGATTTAAAAGAATGATAATAATTATAGTAGTTATATAAACCTGCTACTTTAGCAATAGCAAGGGCAAGATCAATTGGTGAATAAAGTAGGAACATCACAAGGCAGAGAACCATGAGCCACCGCAGCTGATGAAACTTGGGAATTTGTGAGAGAAAAGTTTGGAAGACGCCGAATGCGATGTAATATGTTTTTCGATAAACATAGCAAGTCTCTTGGACCTCTTTGGCATAACTGCTCTGGCATTTAGCAAGCCAGTTGATAGCTCTGTTTTAATCAAAACGGCCAAAAGACCCATAAATATATCAGCCCCATACATGCTATTCCAAACACCAACTTCTACAACGCAAATGAATTGAAATCAGATTATCTATATATTATGGTTTCAACGTACGTACGCCATCATTTTGGATGCTATTTGCGTGCACCGACTAGTAACTATACAAAGGCTCAGGTACTGAATTAACCAACATATTTTGAGTACGATCGGTCGATCTAGAAAGGTCACAAAAGAGAACAGAGATACTCAAAATTCATGAATACAAACTGTGCTTGTCAATTTGTTAAGAAAAATTAATATATATATATATGTGTGTGTGTGTGTGTGTGTGTGTGTGCGCGCGCGCGCGCGTGTGTAGCAACGTGATCTAAGTACGTACGTACGTACCAAAGTTGGATCGAATGGCATGCATGTAAGTCGGGTTTCTCTTGCTAGTGACAGGTGAACGATAGGAGGCGCAGAGGATCGTGGAGACAAAGTAAGTAATGATGGAGAACAAGATTATCACGAACGGACCAGCAATCCATCCAAGCTGGGCCATGTCCCACGCGAAGTTCTGGACAGTAGGCCGAGTGATCGTCAGACTCATCACAGCTGTAACTATGTAAGCACTTGCTGTCCAAACGGTCCCTGATTTACAAGAAAAACATCAAATTAAGCAATGATGGTAAGTTTGAAAGAAAATACAGATCAGAAAAGATGATCATGTTAAACACTTTACCGGTTCGCTTGGGGTTGCCATCGTCGTCCAAGCTCTTGGAGCTGCCTATGGGGAGCAAGTCGTGGTCCGAAAGATGGTTAGTCGTTATTTGTGCAGTGTTCCCAGCCATCTTTGATACGAAATGTAGCTAGGTCAGCGTCCTTTCTAGCATATGCAGTGCGCTGTCTAGCATGCAAAAGCTAGCAACTTAAATGCTCTATTCTTGTGTTTGGCTGTGCAAAATATAAGAAAGAAGGGATTAAGAAGGGATTATCTTTCTAGCCTTTAAAGAATGCCATGACTGGAGATTTATAGAGATATCGCTCCCAAAGCGAACTTCTTACGGAATTTCTCGGAGGAAAGGACGGTCTGGAGATTTATATTTCATCAGTCAAAAGCATAATTAAAACTTTGTGGGTATCACTTTTTAAGTACACATACCAATCTGGAGGCATCTAAAGCTGGTTGGATGGTGGAAGCTTTAAAAAAAAAAAAAAAGGATGTCCATTTTAGGAACTTTATTAAAAAGTATGGTTTGTTTTACAAATATTCTTATTTTATGTTATTATTATTAAATTTTTAAATTTTTATACAAAATAAATTAAATAATTTAATTTTTTTTAATTTTATAATAAAATTAATATTAAAAAAAGCATATTTTAATAATATTTTTTTTAATTTTTAATTTTTATTTCAATTCATTTTATTTTATGAAAAAAAACATGAAATCAGATGTAAATCTTAAACGTTCAATTTAGGGACTTTATTATTATTATAAAAAATAAAGATGTTCGCCCAAACGGCACCTACGTCATTGTCAGAATTATGTTTAAGTTACGAATATTGTCGGAAATGTTGCCATCATGCGTATGCCCCGCCCATTATCCATGCAAAGTGCATGCATTCTGCACTTTTTTTATTCAGCAACTTTTAAACGGTTAAATTTTTTTTCTTTTCTAATCAAACATTCGCATAGATAAATTAAAAAGGTTATAAACAGTGGCAAAAGTAGTCATCATGTCGAGGAAGGATCAACTTTTTTATTATATGACATATTTATATAAAAAATAATGTTAAATATAGATATAATTTTAAAGTGTGCAAACTTTATACATACTATTTTTAAAAAAAAAAGCACACGATCTAGTTTTAAAAAATGATTTTTTTTTTAATGTGAATCCTACTTTTTTTTATATATAAAATTATAAGACTATAAATATCATTTTTTTTATGTAAATTAAAAAGAGATTGAATAATTATAAAATCATAAAAACATAACTTATACATTACTATTTTTCATATAAATTATCAGCTTTAAATAATAATTTTTCTTATATTTAGATTTCAGATTTTATATTAAGAAACCCAACATTTAGACTTTGGGATTCATATTAATACATTTATTATTTCTCATAAACTTAATTTTAGTTTTAACTTTGGAGATGCCACATATTTAAAACAATAAAGAAAATTTAGAGACATTTCATAATATATTGAAATTTTAAGAAAACCTAGAAAATAAATGAAAATTTTTTTGGAAGGGATATTTTCTATATTTATAAAATTATGCATAAAATCTTTGAGTTATTTATAATTTCAAGAAGGCTTTTTTTGTTTTTTTGGTTTTTGGGTGGGTTGTTGTTGTGGGGGGGGGGGGGGGGGGGGGGGGGGGGGGGGGGGGGGGGGGGGGGGGGGGGGGGGGGGGTGTGCGCTCCTGCTTTTCATAGCAACTGGAGACTCCCAAGAGAGCGGCAATGCTTGAGGCCCACGCAAATTGTAAGCCGCATGTTAGCAATACGCCCCACTCTTTTGAATAGATCTCTTCCACCTTCCGATTAATTGGCAGCATGGGAGTCCATTAAAGGGACATGGCTGTTGGAGACAGCCGACAAGCAACAGATTGGGACATGAAGGTATTATCGTCAAAAACAATTAAAAAAAAAAATCAGAAGAAAACCTATAAACTAAGACTGGATAGGCGGAGGGAAGAGGAAACGAAGCTCTAGTCTCTTCTGGGCGGGAGAACTCTGAATAGTCGAAGGAGACCAGAAAAAGTAGAGAGAAGCGAGGAAAAAAAATGGGAGAGAGAAGAAAAAAAAAAAAAAAAAAGTAAACGGTTGATCCTTCGTTACTTTATTGATCATAGCATACATTATTATATTATTTTAACTCAATAATTATTGCCATGTAAATCACACTACCAATTACAATGATCTTAATTAAGTTGTTTTATATTTTAACTCAATAATTACAGTTATTTTATATTATTTTAGGATCCATCAATGTGATGGTACGCACTAGCACTGCAGGCGCAATCTCCAAAAAACAACCTTTTACTTGAGCTAGCTTTTGGTGGGTTTAAATGCATAAGCCTCTAATTAATTAGATGAAGTCATGCACCAGTAATTAATTAGTGCAAATAAATTAAGCTTGGTCCTAACCAAAGTTTGTTATGTTGATTCCTTGAAGCATATAAAAAGCTAGCATGGCATCATCTAAAGGAGATATAAAGCTACTTAGCCAAAGTAAAGGCATTATATGCTCAAGGAACCTTACTTTAAACACGCTGTAATCTAATTTATTCCACCATTAAAATAGAATATATAAGAATTGCAAATGAAGCTAGATGCTAGCGTGATCAAATTAATTAAGAGTAATATTATATACAGTTATGAAATAAATAAATATCATGTAATAATTATTTTGAAAAAGAGTGAGATCTATTATTAAAAAATAAATTTATTTTTATATAAGTTTAATATTTATTCACTTTTTTAAAATGATTACACGACATTACACACTCATAATTATAAGTCTCATTTCTCATTAATTAAAGGTCCAACGACGTATGAAATTATGTATGAGGTGATAAGTGGAAAAAGCAAATCAAGAGCGCGCATCATATCCCTTAAAAGTGTTTGTTCCAATTATAGGGTCAATTTTTTAAGACTTCAAAGCTCTAATTTAAAAATAACTTTTTAAAATTTCGATCCAATTTCTACATGGATTAACTGCCAAAAACTTCTTCCTCCTCACAAAGTGATGTAAAAGGATTAGATGTATACATTACAAAAAAAATTATTTATTCGTAATCAATTATGCTGCACCTTTTCTTTCTTGTGATCTGTTTAACTCTTGGAAATTGTAGACAAAAAAGAGGCCTTCCACAGACTCCAATGAGAGAATTCATCAGGACATCAGTACCAGCAAGCGTGCAGTATTGATTGATTGGCTTGTGGAGGTAATTCGTACTTTAAACAATGTAAATTTTGTTAGCGTCACTTTTACTAACTTGAAAATGAGGATCTACGATGTTAGAGTCTCTATTGGCAGTATCATTACCCAACAATTATAATCGTATCAGGGTGTGCAAATGATAATCTGGTGAAATTCTGAAATTATTTTCTTCCTGTAGGTGGCTGAAGAGTATGTACTTGACTATGAACTACATCGACCGATATCTTTCGGAAAATGTGATAAGAGAACATATTGAGAGTATCCAATACTCATAGCACATACTCACATGAACAGTACTTATATTCACTATTCATATGAATATGTACTATGAGTGTTGGATGCTCTCTAGAATTACTCATGTGATAAATAGGCAACGGTTACTATCAAACTTTACACGTGTTGAGAAAGTACTTCATTCATCTTATTAAAATATGAGCATGTTACATGTATTTATATTACTTTACAACAATACCAACTTAGTAAGCTGTATAAGGGCCACTGACTTTACGTAAATGTAAAATTACAAATAATGATAATACAAGCTTAAATAATACATCGTACAAAATTGTAATACTCCTTCTGAAGATGGAGAGTAAATAAAATGAACTCCCATCTTGACTATCAAAGTGGAAAATTGTTGAAATCTTAAGACTTTAGTAAGGACATCAGCAAGTTGATATTGTGAAGTAACATGAAAAGTCTGACTAAATCCAGCTTGAAGTTTGTCCCTTACAAAGTGGCAATCAAACTCAATATATTTTGTATATTCATGAAAAACAGGGTTAGCCACAATATGAAGAGTAGTTGTACTATGAAAAAACAAGTGAGCACTATTAGTATGAAGAACTCAAAAATCTGAAAGTAAAGTTAAAAGCCAAACTATTTCACAAGTAGCTATAGCTATAGATCGGTATTCGGCCTCTACAGATGATCGAGAAACTATTTGTTGTTTCTTGGATTTCCATGAAACCAAAAAATCTTCAAGAAAAACACAATATCCAGTAGTGGACTTTCAAGTATCTAGACAAAAATCTCAATCGGAATCTATGAAAGCCTAGATGTGAGGCGAAGAAGTGGCTGAAAAAAATAATTCATGGCCTAGAGTAGATTTAACATATTGCAATGTACAATAAGCTACTTGCAAATGAGGCTTACGAGACTTATCCATATACTAACTAAGCCGATGTACAGAAAAGTTTAAATCTGGCTGTGTTATTGTTAAATACAATAATCTCTCAATCAATCTTCTAAAAATAGTGGGATCTTCCAACAAATCAGTAGTATCTTTACTAAGTTTTAGATTTTGCTCAATGGGAAGATATGAGGGTTTAATTCCAAGAAACCCAACATCTTGTAGAATTTCTTAAGCATACTTTCTTTGGCACAAAGAAATGTCTTATGGGGATCTTGCAACTTCCAAATCAAGGAAGTATTTAAGTTGATTGAGATTTTTCAACTTGAATTTGTTGTCCAATAGTGTCTTCAATTCGTTAACAACATGAAAATCATTACTAGCAATTAAGATGTCATTGACATATATAAGTAGTGCAATAAAGGATTCCCCTTTAGAAAGAGTAAATAGTGAGTAATTAGCCTTAGATTAGCTAAAACCAAGTTTAATAAGAGTATTAGAAAACTTGGAAAACGATTGACGAGATGCTTGTTTCAATCTATAAAGGGACTTATTTAGCTTTGACATTTTAGACTCCTCAATAGTGTTAAACCCGGGAGGAAAAGCTATATAAACTTTCTCAAGTAAATCACCATATCGAAAAGTATTATTCACATCAATTTGGACTAATAATCAGTTCTGAACAACAACTATAGTAAGAAGAGTATGAACAATAGCCATTTTTGTTACAAGAGAAAAAGTTTCAGAATAGTCCAAACGCTCACGTTGGGTATAGCCCTTGCCAACCAAACATGTTTTGTAACGCTCGATAGAACCATCAGCTTCATACCTGATTTTATAGACTCATTTACATCCAATAGGTTTATTTTCAGTGAGTAAAGGCACAACAGTCCAAGTGTTATTATTTTCTAAGTCTACAATTTCGACAGCCATAGCATCTCTCCAATGAGAGTGCTTAACTACCTGGTAATAAAACTCAGGCTCTATATCAATAGTAATGGCTAAAGCCAAAGACTTTTGTTTAGAAGATAATCTATGATAAGAAAGGAAATAATTGAGATCATAGGAAATACTTTCTAGTGTAGGAGTAGGATTTGCAGAAGTTGATGTAGAATATGTAGCAAGGAAGTTATAATAGTAATTATGCAAATAACCAGGTGTTCCTTTAACTATAAAGGACCTAGGAACTGGAATAACAAGTGATTGGGAATTTGAAACTGAAATAATAGGGGTTGGACATGACTGTGATGGTGAGGAAGGCATTGTTTGTGAGTTAGAGTGTCAACAACATCCATATTAGTGTCAGAAGCTATATTCGTAAAAGAAGGTTGCTCAAGAGCAGTAGAAGTCACATTAAATTGATCAAAAATTGAGATTGGACTTAAAACAGGTAATGAAATATTATTAAAATGCATTGAAGTGGAAGGAGTAGAGGAAGTAAATTGTAATAGAATGGAGTGTTTATATGGAAAAATGTGCTCATGAAAGATAACATTTTTGGAAACGAATGTAGTGTTAACATTAATATCTAACAATTTGTAGCCCTTTATACCAGAATGGTAACCAAGAAAGATGTACTGTCGTGCTCCAAGATCAAATTTGGATCGTGATCGAAGAAGAGAAAAAGCAAAACAAAGACAACCAAATGTTCTAAAATGCTCATAAGTGAAAGGTGAATGAAAAAGCAACTCACAAGGTGATTTATTGCCTAGGACAAGTGTAGGTAATCTGTTTATTAAATGTGTGGTTGTAAGAAGTGCATCACCCCAAAAAATAAATGGCCAACTAGATTGAAATATTAAGGCAAGAGATACATTTAGAAGATTTTGATGTTTACACACAACAACAGAATTCTATTAAGGAGTTTCAACACAATTAAAATGATGAATAACACCTTTAGATTTGAGAAAAGAAGTTTCAAAAAAATTAGTACCATAATCAGTACGAATTTTCTTGACTTTTGTGTTAAACTGAGTTTTAATAAGCTTAAAAAACTGAGAAATAAGATAAGATACTTCATATTTGCATTTTAAAAGATAAATTCATGTGGCCCGTGTACAATCATTGGCAATTGTTAAAAAAAATTTGTTACCTTCAAATGTATGAATAGAAAATGGACTATACACATCACAATGAATCAAATCAAAAAGAATTTCTGAAATATGAGAATTAATAGGATATGGTAAAAAAAAAAGAATCTTTTTTGCTAAGGGACATACAAGATATGGAAAATCAGAATCTAAAATATCAAAACATGGAATGGTATTATGTAACAATTTCATCTTTGAAACAGAAGAATGACCTAAGCTATGATGCCAAAAACAAAACAAAGCATTTTTTGATGTTTTTGAACAAGTAATTACTATTTAGCTAGGGTAAAAGGAGGTACAGATCTCAAGTGATGAAAATCACTAAATGAGCCCGATTTTTGTAGGAAATAGAGGCCACCCTTTTTGTGAGATCCTAGGTTAATTGTATTTTTACGTATTGTTTTATTCTTATTGTTGATTATTTTAATTTATTTTAATAATATTATTGGTCGTGTTTTATTTGTTTAAATTGTTATTTGAGCTATTAATAAGTTAATATTAGTTTTAAGTTGTGGATTTTAAATTGATGTGTTTTATTTATATTAATTAATGTTTTCTATTTTAATTGCTCTTTAATTTAAATTAGTTTATTGTTGGATTTTATATATTTTATTTTATTAATAGCGAACTGTAGCCTTTTCAATTGGCTTTTATTTATTTCGTTGTGCTTTTTTTTTCTAGTTGGATTTCATTTCTTTTTCCCTCTTTTTCTTTTCTTTTTCTTCTTTCCTTTTTCTTTCTTTCCCATGCTTTTTCCCTCCCAGCCGTGCGACACCAGCCCCCCTTCTTTTGGTTCCCGTTCGGTTCAAGCCATCCTAGCCACCCACCGCCGGTCAGCTACCATCACCGTCCCTCCACTTGAACCCCCCACCCTCCGGCGAGCTCCCTTGCATCGGTGGTGCACTTTCAACACCATCACTGGCCACCTTGGCCTCCAACACCTCCACCAGGTTTCCCACCCACCGGTGAACCTCCAGCTAGCTCCGACGACCTCCAATCCCACCTTTTCACCTCAAACCAGAAATGGGTCTTCAAACGGGTCTCCCTTCGCCACGCCGCCGTCTGGCCGCCGAGGGTCTCACCTCCACCACCAAAACGTTCCCCTACTTCAGTCGACCACCCTCCCAGCTCAGTTTCCCCATCTATGACCCCACCTCTCATGTATAAGCCCAAACCCGAAAATGGGTTTTCACCCCTTTTGAGCAAGATCCACCACCTTCCAGTGGTTGCACCGCCTCACCATCACTTTCATGAGATTTCCCAGCCTCCAATAAATATGTCCAACATACGAAGTGATCGCTATGAGCGCTGTGGATTGGCGCTTGTTCGATGATCTATAATTTTAGCGCTGTAAGTATTTCCAAATAAACTTTTGAGATTTAAATATATTTTGCAATAACAAATATTGGAATTTATTGGTTGTTGGTTATTTTGTGTATTGTTGTATGCATTGCATTGTGCACGCATGTTCATGTTTGTAAAGGAAAACTGGATTTTAGCATAATTGTATGCATATTCATGTGTTGGAAATGAAAACTGGGTTTTCATGTGTTAATGGTTTTCGGGTGTGTGTGTATTAAAACCCCAAGCCGGGATGAGGCATTATCCCAGTGGAGCTCCTCTGGTCACTCGGGAGTGGAATATACTGAGTGATGTCCCCTGAGTTGTTGTCGGGCGACAACAGGATCGGATGGGATGGTAACGCTTTCGTGTCGACTCAGTGGCTCCTCTGCTAGCAAGGGCTAGGAGATGCCTGGTCATGGTACGTGCTGGGCGTAGGTAGCTAGACATCGCCCGTTTCGAAATCACATGCGTGGTCGTTACCTACGGTGTGATGATGAGAGTCAGGGTGTGCGGATGGTCCATAGGGGAGACCATGATGCACACGGTTAATAAAATGGGTGTTTAGGCCATTTTCTAGGAAAATGGCGGGTTTTGATTATTGGTTTTATGTGGACCATTTTCTGGGAAAATAGTTGTGGTTTTAATGAATTTACATGTATCATTTTCTGAGAAAATGATGGAAGTTTTTATTGGAGTTTTATCTTGGGCCAAAATGAGATTTTGGCATGCGTGATTTATTTATTTATTTTGAGAAAGATTGATTTTGAGTTTTGTGCATATGGAACTATGTTCATGCATTTTGTTGCGGCATGAATATATTTATATCTTGTGGCTTATTTGGATTTTCCTTACCTGCGATGTTATTTTGGGCATTATAGATTTTGGATGCAGAGGTCGAAGAGGTTGAACCTGAGGAGACGACTTCGCTGTTGAAGTAATTGTGTTATAATTTACTATCTTGGGAAATGTTTTTCCCTTTTGATAAATGTATTTTATGTTTTGACTTCTGGATAACTGTATTAAATCTCTTGTTGGAAAATTTGTGTTAAACTGGTTTTTAATATTTAAAAATTTTGGTACTTAGTAATTGACTTAACTTGTTTGCTGTGTATTTTAATTTTACACTATCGTTTTGTACACACATTTAGCATTTGTCGTTGGGGTATGTGACCCGAGTTGTCAGCATTCTGACGCATCGATTCTCGTATTTTCTTAAGCGGGAGTTGGGGACGTCACACTTATGCCTACCCACTCCAATCAGCTTCCAGTAGTTCAGATCCTGTATGAAAAAATAGTCAGAAAAAAAGACAAGTAACAAGTTAGATTTGAAGTTAACTTACTAACAAAAATCAATTTGAAGGAAAAAATAGGAATGGAAAGAACAACTCTAAGAATTAAATCTTTAGAGATGTGGACAGTGCCAATGTGTATAGCAGAGACATTTTAGCCATTAGGAAGCTTAACTAAAGTGTTAAGAATTAGAATATAAGAGGAAAAAAATGATATAGATGGAACCATATGATATGTGGCTTTGTATATAATAAAAAACTTTTGGATCCATATTAATAAATATTATTTCTCCTAAACTTAATTTTAATTTTAATTTTGGAGAAGCCACATTCTTAAAAATAGATAATATATAGAAATTAAACAAAAAATTGGGACTATAAAAAAAATGGAAAGATATATTTTTAGGTATATTGAAATTAAAAAAAAACTAGAGAACATATAAAAATTATAAATTTATTGGGAGAGCCATTTTTTATATTAATAAAATTACGTATAAAATATAAGGGTCATTTTATAATTTCAAAAAGTTTTGGGGAGGCATGACGCCACGCCCATGACCTTGTATGTTTTATTAGATAATGTTATATTGATTATATAATAATGATAATATTCGAAAATATTTGATACACTACAACAAAAATGTTGGATAATGTGACGCCCCCAACTTACGTCTGGGATTTAACGTAAATTAAGGTGTCTGGATGAGCAACACTTGGCTACTCACCCTCGTACTTAACAAGTCTAAAAGCATAAATTACTAAATTCGCAGCGGATTAGGTTTTTCAATATAAGACTTTCTAAAGATCACACGGAAATTATATATATATACAACATTCATTAAGCTTAAACATTGTACTTTATACATATACACAATCCAACTGTAGCAAAACATATTACATTCCTCCCAAAAGAAACTTTCCTTCACCTCACACTTTCTCCCTCTTAACCTCGGGATATTCTCTCCCATAGCGAAACCTATCTAAGCTAATACTAAAGTCTCGCTGGAGCTGTTGTCCCTGTGGAGTCACACAAACTCCACACATGGATAACGAGCCGTCTACTCCTAAGGTTAAGCAGCATCCAGTACGTCTCCTCTCCTCGACAAAAGTGGATGCGTCAAGACTCCCAGCTCCGGTGGGTCTGATAGGAGGTCCGAAGGAAACAAAAGAAATGTCCAAAAAGGGACTGTAATCGGAAAGTCCCTCAGGACTCCCCGAAGTCTCCTGTATCGTTGGGGCTGTCCCCCTGCTGGTCATCGAAACCTGTATGAAATAATATACACAAAGTATATGGAGCCACAAAAGAGTGAGATTTCGAATGAAATCTCAGTAAGTACATAAACAGCTTAAAGGAAACAGGGAAAACAACCACAAAGTCAAAACCACAACTGACAAGGGAAGATACCCTAACATACCCCTCACCAGGCCACTGTCTAACTGACACTTTTCTCAACTCACATATTCCTCACCAGACCACTGACTAACTGACACTTTTCTCAACTCACCCATTGTCTTATATTTAAATTACATTATTTTCCCCTTTAAGATTCTTGTTCTTTCATATCACTGATGGGCGTTACGTATCGCCGTCCCCATCACATACACTCATCAATCATCCGGGCGTTACGTATCGCCGTCCCCGTTATGATGAGTCTGGTGTCAATCATCCGGGCGTTACGTCTCGCCGTCCCCGTTATGACACGAAATATATACACATAGTACTGCGGGCGTTACGTCTCGCCGTCCCCGCAAGGATCAATCACACGGGCGTTACGTCTCGCCGTCCCCGTGGAGATCACAATTTCATATCACGACAGGCGTTACGTATCGCCGTCCCTGCCGGCACGTCAGTCATACGGGCGTTACGTATCGCCGTCCCCGTCATGACGTGACTAACTCAATCTCGACAGGCGTTACGTATCGCCGTCCCTGCCGGCACGTCAGTCATACGGGCGTTACGTATCGCCGTCCCCGTCATGACGTGACTAACTCATCTTTTATATGTTATTCTCTTTCTTTATATTTTTCTCTCATACACATGAGTCATCTCACTCATAACCCTTCCCATTTTAAACACCACTTCCATTCCAAGGAAACCCTAAGTCTAGGCAAAACAGGGTATCTCGCTCGAGCGGCCTGTCAAGCGAGTGTCGAGCGAAGTCTCGGGTTGGGACTCGCTCGAGCGGGTGTCGAGCGAAACTCTAGCGAGGGTTCACATTTTGCCTTCGCTCGACTCACATGTCGAGCGAGGGTCGAGCGAACTTACGGGTCTAAGGGTTTTTCCACTCCAAACACACCAATCTTTTTCAAACACTCCATTTATCTTCCCAAAAGCCTAAATCTGAGTTTCCACAATTTTATTGAACATAAAAACAAGACAAAAACAATCAACCCTACTCATACGCTCAATTTACACTTAGACATGTTCTCAAGTGTTTACTACTATGAAACACAACTCAATCATGCCAATAAACCAGTTCCATGCTTAATTTAAGCTAGAATATGGACTTACAAGTTCTTCCAAGCCTTAGGGAATTGATCCAACCCACTTTCTCCAAGTTTGCTCCCACACACACTCACTTCACTCACAAGTGATCACTTTGAGGGTTTGGGGAGGGATTTCTGGTTTGGCTTCACAAGGCAAGTGCTCTCTCCTTCTAAAGGAGCTTAGGAAGCTCTCAAGGTCCTATATATAGTGTGGTGGTCGACCAACATGAGGGAGAGAAAAGGAATTGCACCCAAGGTACCCTAGTTGGCAGATTTGCATGAGATGAGGTGTCCATCTAGGCAAAATCTAATGATGAGGATTAAGCCTCCCAAATCCTAGGCTTTGCAGCTGGGTTAGTCATCCAAGGGCTCACAATTGAGGTGGTTTGGCTGCCCATTTTGATCCATGGCTGAGAAGCAAGCTAAAGGGATAAGAGGTGAGGTGGCAATTCACCTAACCATTCATGCATCTCTCATCTCCAGCTCTCCCCTTGTGTCACACGCCCATCATCAGGTTTTCTCCTCCATTTGGTTCCTTCCCAACTCCCTTAGGTCTTCCCTCAACAAGTCCTAGAAGGTCACTTCATGGTTTAGTTAAGGTAGAGTCAAGTTTGATCCAATTAGTCACCAATCAACCAGATTTTGGCTCCCTTGAGTTCCCATCACACTAACCATTCAATTGACTTCCAAATCAACTTTCCATTCCTTCCTAACTATCCCTACACATGTCCTAATCCTAGAGAATCCTAAAACTAGTTGCCTATTTGGTTACATGCCCCAATCTAGTTCAATTACCCAACTCGGGTTCCATTTAAGTCCATTCCAAAGCTGCCTACTTGATCTCCAAATAAGTTATTGATTCCATCCGAATCTCAGGAAACTTCAAACACAAAAGTTTTAGATCTATCTCTTAAGGTTCTATACCAATTGGAATCACCTCATTTAGACATCATATGGCTGACTTATGATCATTTTCCTAAAACTCGACAGATTGATCCGAAAGTGCATAATTCTCAATACTAAGTAAAATCTCACATTTCCTCAACTAAATCTCCCATTCTAATTTCCTAATAAATAAATGCATTAAATAAATCTCCTTAAAATAATTTCTATAAAATAATTTACCTTAGAAAAATTTGGGCTATTACAGATAATAGCTAGTGACTAAATATTTATGATGAAAATGGTTATTAGCTACTAAAATATATTATTAATGATTAAAATAGATTATTTATAACTAAGAAATAGTAACAAATAAACAGTTTTATTCTAATGACACAAAAAAATCTTATAAACTTACATTTATAAATCAATATATATATATATATATAATTTTGATCATATGTTAGATTATTCATGAATTTTCGAGTTTCTGCTTTGTAATGGGAAACCTAGATGGAGGATTTATTCTAGATGGAAGATGTTATTGGGACTGATGGACTACCGATGAAATTATCAATGCAGTGTAAAAAGAAAAAAAAAATCTTTTATTTTAACCAGTTTTTACACAGTTTTAAATATTTTTAAAAAATAAAAAATAGAAAATGATTAATATTAACTTCTTTGATCGTTAAATAAAATTAATAAAAAATAAAATAGAAAATTGTCAAATTTATTGATTTAACTAGCATTTTTTATTGCGGATTGCCCCTTGATAAGATTGTAAACAAGCTGAGTTCAAAGGAGCATGATGTGTACGAACTCGGTAGCTCATTTACAACTTGAGTCGAGTTTGGGCTCGGCTTGTTTACAGTTGAGCCTAGGTAGACGTCCGAACTCGACTCGTTTAGATGTAATACAAATCCGAGCTTGAACTCGAGTTCGGTTCTATTACGAGTCGTGCCCAAACTCGACTTGAGCTCGAGCTCGAGCTCAAATACAGAAGATTTGAGATCGAGGGTATTAGCATCCACTTGTAAATTTATCACTAAAATGGATGCAATCATGCAAATATAGATGCAAATAAGTCATGCTTGAAGCCCCCATTGCAAGTAGTCAATAGAAATACACTACGAAAAACAAAGAAATTCTAGGGCTCCAAACAATGCAAAGAAGAAGAAAAACAGAGTAAGATTTTACAACTACCAAGATGCAAGAGAGTGAGACGTCAAGAGGGAATCTGATAAGGGAGAGAAGAGAACTCGCCGATGACGGTGAAGATTAAAGAATTTCTTTCCATTTTCGATTCCAACCTAGACGCCAATGGGGGAACTGGGGTGGGGTGGAATCATGGAAGGCAACTGGAATTTTTGGAAGGTGAAGACTGAAACATGTCAGCATAAAGGGGGAAGAATATATTAGGTTTCCAACTGAAGACTGAAGCAACTTATATGATTTGAATAAACGACCAAGATTAATTAGCTACGAATCCAATGACTTCTATTTAGGGCTCCAACTTTTTGAATCGATGGATGAGATCAAATTACACAAATTGAATGGCTATAAAATGAAGGCTGCGGCATGGATAAAAACGGCCAAGATTAATTTGGGAATGATCCAATGGCTACAAATTGAAGATGCTACTTTATGAATCAACGGATGAGATCAATATATTACACTTAACTTATTATATATTTATAAATTTATATTATACTACTATATATATTATATACTATATTAGTTTTTATATTATATACTAATACTATTAATATTATAGATTTAGAAATTTAGAAATTTATATTAGCTTATATATATTTAAATTATGTATATTTTCAATACTATTAAATTATATATATAATATACTCATAAGTTAAGAGTCTTAAAACTATAGTCTATACAACTTAATGCTTAATAAGCTAATACTAATAAAATATTAATTTATAATACTGTATTATTCTAGAATATTTTTAATACACAACATATGTAATACATATTACCTTACTAATAATCTAATAATTATAAGTTATCCCAATATAGTATATTTTTGAGATTTTTAATATAAGTTAGGCATATTAAGACTAATGCTTTTACTAATGGTAATATTTATACTAACAATTTATAAACTTATAACTATAACTATAACTTATAATACTAATACATACTAAGTCCTATTTTTTTAATGCTAATGTACTACTAAGTTTATTATTGTAGTAGTATACTAGTATGAGCTTATTTATTAATAATAGTAGATATTAATACTAAACATGTATGATATATGTTACTAATTTACTATAATTTATATAATCTCATGAATAAAGTAATACTAGAGTTTAGTTATCATTGATTAACTATATATAAAGTAGTAAGATTAATAACTAGTGATAAATTATAACAATTAATATTTTATAGTATGATAAATTAGTATAGTGATAGTAAATAGTATATTAACTTTTAAGTAGTACCAAGCTATACGAGTCTATATATTTATTAATACACCAAAATATGTTAATTGTTATATGTATATAATATAGATTATAATTTATAATTATGATACTTATAAGTTATATGACAAGTTTTTGAAATTTTTAATATAAGTTATGATACTAATAAGTAATACTAATACTTTACTAATATTAATACTTATACTAATAAGTTATAAACTTATAACTTACAATATTAATACATAAAATGTATTTTAAATATTTTTTTATTTTTAATACTAATATACTACTAAGTTTAGTAATGTAGTAGTATACTAATATGAGCTTATTTATTAATAATAGTAGATATTAACATTAAACATTTATAATGTATATTACTATTTTGTTTTTTTTAGATGAAAAACTGGTTTCATAAATGCTCAACAACGTTCAGAAGTTACAATTGTATGAATACGCACAATGCATTTTTCAAAATCATAAATGTCTTCTGATAAACAGACATCAGCTTGAGCGAGAACATGGGCAGGTTTGTTGGTTTTCCTAAAGGGTGATGTTAGGGTCGATGGTGCTGTCCCCAACGTCAAAAAATCTCAAAAGAAAAACACAATAATTTTTTTTAAAAAATATAATAAAAAATATAATAAAATGAAAAAAATACAATAAAAAATATAGTAAAAAAATAAAATGAAGAACATACAATAAAAAATATAATAAAAAAATAAAAACATAATAAAAAATAAAATAAAGATGATTTTAAGGAAGTATTCGGCCATCAGCCGAATGTAGCCGCCGCCGGTGGAAACGAACTCATTTTGGGTTTAAGGCTACCGGGAGAAAGTGGGAGGTCACCGGGGGTCGCCGTCGCAAGGGTAAGGTCGTCGGAGGGAGCCGGTTTCGATGGCATGAGCGGTGTCGCACACCACCACTGACAGCGACGGAGGCTACTTTTCCTAAAGGGGTCGGTCGAACCATTTCTCTTCCGTGAAAGTATGGGAGACTTGCCAATTGCAATAACCATTTTAAATATGCCTAGCATCCTCAATAAGTACACCCGCGAGGCTTAAGTTAGGCGATTGGCCCCTGAAGATGTATATTACTAATTTAATAAATTATTATAGTTGATATAATCTTACGAATAAAATAATATTAGATTTTAGTTATTATTGATTAATTATATATAAAGTAATAAACTTAATAATTAATGATAAATTATTAATAGTCTATAGTATTATAAATTTTAATTACATATATTATAAATTTATATTTTATAGTCTATAATATTAATATATGATTCTTTAAATTATAATGCTATTAGTAAATCGCTATCTTTTTGTCATATAGTAGTATATTAATATATGTTAATATTATGCTAATAAAACACAAACCTGTGGTATACACCACCATATATTAGTAAATAGTAATATCCTAATAGACTAATAGTATTAGACTATTAATATTACATTGTTATATAGTGCAATTTGTAAATATATAATATTATATATTTATTGAAATTTGTTTTCATGTATTCATTAATCATTAGAGTATTGGTATTGGTCTCATCAAATGCCTCATCAAACATAAATTTAATGATTTATACTAAAAACAACTCTACATTGGTCTCATCAAAATGTAAATCTCTAATTTTGAGTTACAATAAAATTAGCCAAACCCTATAAATTTGAAGGGTCACTATTCATCCATCAAATTATTTATTTAATATATTTTATTTTCCAATCTTCTTTCCCTCCATTTTTTTTTTCTTTCTCTCCCTCGTTATTACCCAAAGACCCAAAATCAACCTTACATCTCCCAGAACAACACAGTCCCAAAATCTTCTTCTTCGTTTTATCTTCCGAAAATTTAGCTGGAAGTTGGCTATATGGCACTTGAATTTTGTGTATGGTATTTGAATTTTGTTTTGCTGAAAGTTAAATGTATGGCAGCTACATGAAATTTAGCGTGGCTGCTTCTCATATAGATATTTGCTTGACTGAATTTAAATGGTGGCAAATAGCTACATATTAGCAATTGAATTTATAGGAGTTCAATAATACAAATAGATATAGGGCGATCCGAAACAGCTGATGCTGACATATCAGATTGCACATTGATGGCGTTGAAATACCTTGAGTTGGTGATTCAACACAAGGGCAGGAAGTGATTGCGATATCTTTCTAATTGGGGCAGTTTTGAGTGCGTTTCAGTCTTTTGGCCATAACTTGAGCTACGGGTGTTAGAATTGCGTATAAGATCCCAATTCGGAAAGCTCTTTTCGATGCGTACGCTGTCCACATAGCGCATGGCTCCATGTGCCTTTTTTCGACCTCAAATTCTACTATTTTCCCTTAAGAATCATTATTTTTAATTATTTTTTGCTATTTTTTGTAATATTTCGTTTGCCAGTTAGGAAGTGATTTTAAACCCGATTTGGGTTGGAGTTTTCCTAGATTGCTTATTTTATTTTGAATTTCAATTTTGATTTCATAATATTTAGTTGAACCTCAGAGACGTATTCTCTGTGTTTTGAACGATTTTCTTGTGCTCTTCCCTGTAAATTATCTGTTGAAACTAGCCTGCAGAATAATCACTATTCTGTCTGGCATCACAAACTAGCTTGTATTTAGACACGGTTTGTATTTAGATTATCTTTATTATTTTTTTATTATTTTTTTATTTTAGTTTTAAAAAAATTGTTAAAAATAATAATTTAAATATCAAATTAAATTATTAATACACATATGGTTAGTATAATTATAAAATATGAAAAAACATTTAAAAATGTTCTTTTTTAAAAAAAATATTATTATATTATGATTTTGATAAGTCCAATGTAGAATTATAGATGTAGAGGTGTGTGTTTCTCATAAAAATAGTACTTCACATCAAATTTTGATGATTTCTTTGATGAGATCAATGCCAATACTTTCACAAAGTATAGAACTTCTATACTTCTATTACACTAGAAGATAATATTATAATTTATCAATTTATATATAGTATATTATAAATTATGTCTATTTACATAATTATGCCTATATATTAACTTATAAATTTAGATTATATATTGTATTATATTTGTAAAAATTTATACGAGTCTAGTTTATGCATTTATACCAGTCGATTGAGTTATATACGAATTTGTTCATTAACATAAAACGAACTGAGTCAAATCGAGTCGATCGACTTTTATACAGATTTATTTGCGATTATTTATTGAGCCAGTCAAATTTTGTATGAGTTGTATTATTTAATTATCGAATTGAATTTTATATTCATAATCGTCTTATTTATTATATGATTCAAACATATATTAAATCTTATCGATTCAAATTCAAACTGCATATCGAACAACACGTTTATTTTAGAGACATGATGGGTAGCAGTCCGGCTGTCACGGCAGCCTCTCACATAGACGGTAATTTCATTTTCACATGAGAGGCTGCCGCGGCAGCCAAGCTAAACAGTAAACTGTCAAGCTGCTGCCAATTATTTTCTTTATTTTACATCCTACCCTTGAGAGAACAAAAGGTCAACTGTCAAGCGTAATTATTTCAACCAAACCAACGCGTTTCTCTGTCGCCAGAGCCGAAGAAGAATCTCCCATGGCTTTGGGCCAGAATTTCATATACCAAGAAACACCCATTTGGTAATTTCGTATACGTAATTAGCCGCCGCGCATATTGTCCGATTCCTTTTAGCTTTTGCTTATCTCTCGAACTTTTTGTCAATCAAAAATCCATTTCCTGCTTTCTCTATGATTTCTATTTTCAAGCTCCTGCTCGATGAATCGAACGACCTAGTTTGAATCTCTCTCTCCTCAGTTTAATCATAATCCACGTCCTCTTCAGTCACTGGATTCACATAGTTCTCGTTCTAACACCGGCGGCCACTTCAAACCCTTTAAAGGTTTAAACCCGTAATTCAATTTTCAGTATTGTTTTGGCTGTCGTTGAATTGGTTATCTCGATTCTTTATAAACTCGTGGGTCTTAATCATATATCTGTATTGTTGCCACAAATTCCCACAATGAGTTTCTTGAGGCCATCTGCATTGTACCAGTTCCTTATCGCCTCCCCATCGCTCCGGTGGATGCCATGCCAGAGTTGGGGATTTCTCCGGTGGCCGGGGCTTGATGGGCTCCTTAGGCTTTTCGTGGTGCTGCTTTTATGGTCTACGTTCAGGGAGATTCGGCACATACCCTCCTCTTCTATGTTCCCAACTCTTCGTGTTGGCGACAGGATCATTGTCGAAAGGGTTAAGTTTTGACTTTTCTACTTCTGAATTTATTTATTTCTCATGGCCATTACTTCAAATCATTTTTTAAGATTTTGCTTTGTCTTCTAGGATTTTCTTTGTTGTGGAAGAGATATAAACTAAAAACAGTACCATACCTTGAGAACTTTGACAAAGGACTTAGCTCCATGCCCTGTAACGCAATGAAAATCTGGTTGTAGACTCGTAGTGCCCAATGAATCACGATGAAAACAACGAGA
Source organism: Platycarya longipes (assembly GCA_036559045.1). Taxonomy (NCBI): domain Eukaryota; kingdom Viridiplantae; phylum Streptophyta; class Magnoliopsida; order Fagales; family Juglandaceae; genus Platycarya; species Platycarya longipes. Next base: position 34,992,016 of record CM071802.1, read on the forward strand.
AGAGTGTAAATATCTTCTTGTTGGAGTTTACTGATGTTTCTTTGTACCTTCATGCAATCCCCTTGATTGATGCCGAGTAGGCTAGTTTGGATAGTAGAGTATTCTGAGAGTATATTATTTATTATTATATTATTACTTTTCACTGCTATTTAATATTTTATCATTACTTTTTGCCATACTTTCCTTTTCTTTGGATCACTTCTATTCCAGCACATTTTGTGATTGATAAATATATCCATCATCGTATGGTAAATTACCACCATGATCCATATAGACATTCCAACTATGTCTATTTGTAGTTATCGGTTGCATGAAGCTTATAGTTTCATTATCGGCTTGGGGCTTTAAAGAAACGTAGTCTTTTAATTTTTTTTTACAAAAAAACTCGGCTTTGAGTTGTCTTATGACCCGAAAGCTTTAATTTGTAGGATGGTATTTCACCACCAGAAGTGAGGACTTATTAATAAAATTGGGGTGCTTTCTATTTTTCTTTTTGTTTTTGTTTTTTTTGGTTGTACCTCTAGCCTTTGAATAAACTAGTTGTAGGCAGAGGACCTGGGAATAAAAGAGTGATAATTATCATACATCAAAGTTTCTCAATTAGAATAAAATATTATTAGAATATTATTTTTTAATATTATTAAATTAGTATTGTTTTGAAAATTTTAAAAAAGTTAAATTGTTTATTATATTTTATTTAAGAATTTGTGAAAGTTGTAATGATGTGATATGATGAGATGAGTTGAGATCATTTCTCAATTCAAACAGACAGTTTCACAGAATCACATGCTTTTGCAATGGACCCATATACCAATCATTCGTTTAATGTCTTGTAAATGTTATCTACATCGACAGAAACCATCAGTTCTTGTTTTGCTTGGAAAAATAAAAAGGCTAATAGTCTGTTGTCAAAGAATGTGATAATGATAATATTAATGAATATTATTTGGCTGATTATTATCAGTTTTTCCATCACTATTATTGTTCACTTCAAACTTTGACAAACATTATTGTCACTTGATAACTTCTTCAGGCCTCATACTACTTTGTTAGTCCAGCGATACATGATATTGTGACATTCCGAGATCCAACACAGGTCTGTAAATTTGGTACAAAATTACTACATGCCTCTGCTTTCTGGTTATCTTTTCAATTAAATTCTATTATTCTTGGTTTGACTGTAGCCTCCTGGAGACGAGCAAGGTGTTTTCATAAAAAGAATTGTTGCAAAAGCAGGAGACTCAGTTCAGGTAGAATGGCTTTTTAGACACCTCTCCATGCACATTATGCTTAAGTTGTTGCAAAAGTAGGTTCAAATCCCCTTGGGCGCAAACAATCTCTAGGCACAATTGGACTGGGAGATTTTATCGATGAATTAACCGAGGTGCACTTGCGGAAAACTCTTTGCCAAGGGTCTGTGCACCCCTGGGATTAGTCGGGATGTTGTGCTGGACACCCGGTGTAAAAAAAAAAAAAAAGTTGTTGCAAAAGCTCCTTACACGTTCTTAGGTAGTTATGTGGTAATCTAGGTTAACCACAGATGCATTTTGTCGCTGTTTACTCTATTGCATGGATTGCTGACTAGTCAATTAGATGATGGATGTCACATTATGTTCATAATTCAACATATTGAATAGAACCAAAAGAAGCACTGGTAAAGTTCAGTTCCTAAAACCTTACAGGTCAATCACGGATTGCTCTATGTCAATGGAATTGCTCAAAAGGAAGATTTTATAGCAGAGTGCCCAACATACAAGTCAAATTTAACTGTATGCTCCTTATCTATTACTACTTTTTGTTTCCATTTTAGTTAAAAGTCTTTCCAGAATTTTTCCATGACAGCAGAACCAGGGGTGTAACTAGTAAAATCAGTCATGAGGGAGCTAAGTAACTGACGGTGATGAAATTTAGTGTTGACTTCAATTTAAATATTTTATATGGTAAGCTTGGAAGTTTTAATGAAGTCAAAGAACGGCGTTATCTGAAAAATGAATATTACGATTAACTGTTGGGAGAAAATAGATTTATCTATTGAGGTTGCTCAGCTGATAAAATGTCTTGTCATCTTAATTACAAGGGACTCGAGATTGAACCCATCTATAACAGGGGCTAAGGAAATGGAAAGAGTTGTCTCCTCTGTAGTCCATCAGCTTAAAATGGAAAAAAAGAATTTTTTGTAACTAAGGATACAACTGTATTACATAATGAATGGGCGTCCTTACCATAGAATGCATGTTCTTATTGCTAGAATAGCATTGTGGGGCTGGAACTGTTGGGGCAAATGAGTTTCAAAAAGCAGCCCAAAGGTCCATGATGTTCCATGCAATGTATTTGCCGTCCCATTAGAGCTCTGGTTCTTGGTCTGCCTGGAAGTGTTATTGGCTTGTTTCTTCACTTCTGCAAGACTCGCTGGAGTTTCCTAATGCCTGAGTTTACCCATTTTTGGTTCTGCAGTATGTGCCTCAAGGTCATGTCTTTGTCTTGGGTGACAACCGGAACAACAGTTTTGACTCCCATTTTTGGTTAGCACTCTTCAATCCTTTACCCTTTTTCCTTTCTTCTAATTTTTTTTCCCTTTTGTTTTTAGTTTTAGTTCTGGTTATTTTACAACACATATGCATGCTTTACTCTAAAGCCCATATTTACTCTAGATCCCGGGGGGCTGACTAGCTCGGGGTAGGTGTAGATGCTGATATTTTGCAAGACATGTTGGGTGCAACCCGGATTGGAATACTGACATAGAGAATGTCCCTTTCCATGGGAATTCTTTCATGGATTCTGATCTGGTGAAGCACTACACATCGTTTTCTTGATATTTTGTTTAGAGAAGTTGATATGAAGTATATGGTCTTTAGTTTTCTTTGATATTTAATTCATTCATGCCTGATTACAAACAGGGGCCCCCTTCCCATTAAAAACGTTCTTGGAAGATATGTTATGAGCTATTACAGACCAACCAGATGACTCGACAATTTCGGTAGATGGACTACAGCCAGCCATTCACAACATCGTCAGGATCAGGCAGATTTTACGGGGACATGATTATTAGAAGGAGATGTTGCATACTTGGAGTTCACTGCTATTGTGTTATGGATAAAAATTCATTAAAAGTACACGATTATAAGCTGCATAGGGTAAAGAACTGAATATGTGAATATGTTTTTGCTGTGGATAGTGTTGTTTCTAATTGACTCAAGAATGGTTAAATGCCGAAAAGAAAAGAAAATTAGTAGGTTTGTGATGACTGTTAAGAAAAAAAAAAAAAAAAACTAAAAAATCCACATCTTTTTATCAGTTTAAGTTTTTTGAAACAATTTATGATTTTAAATGGTTTTAGAGTAGAGATTTTTTAATTTGAATCCCGACTCTATATTTTATTTCATTTGATTAAATATTTCATTTGTTGAGACCGTTCATTGAGAAGAAGTGTGGTTCACAAGTAAGAGTGAGAATGTTAAAATATAAAATAAATAATAAAATTTACTTCTTCACATAAACTTTAATTTCTGGAACAAGTTATGATTTCACAATGACTTCAATGAACCCATCAACTAGATACATGATATCGAAAAGCAAGTGGATGTCTAGTTTTTCAGATTGCTTTTGATGAAGTTTGACAGTATTACTTGTGAAAGTTATTGGATTTGGAGATATGAAAAAATTAAGAAATTGGATGGTTTTGAGTATCTTTTGGAGTGGTGTCATCTGCATGATCAGTTGGGTTGCAAAAGCTTTGTACAACTTTTTGGAAGGTAAGCCTGCAAATTGGGTTGGATTCTACTTAGAAAAGAACGTGAAAAATCTCCACAGTTGCTCACTTGCCTGCCACCTAAGTATTCCATACCGTCCACTTTCCCAGTCCAAACCTGTGCAAACCCTACAACCCAGACAAAAAAATCTCTTCTAGTCTCAGTTGAACTTCACTAATTATTTCACTTTTTTTAAATGAGATATGGAAAAAAAGGTTAAAAAGCAAGAGAATTTTTCTTTGTTTTTTGTTTTCCCTTAGGAGCAATGATAGTTTTTATTCTTATTATTATCATCTCAACTTATACTTTATGTGGTTTTATACATTACTACTTAAATGAATAATCATTTAAAATGTGATGCATCAACATATGATTAAATATGAAAAAATATTGAATGATGAAGAGTATTTCTCTTTTCCTTAATATATGAGAAGTATTTTGAAGACACAGATTGTACAAAAATAAATATGTAAATTAATATGGTTTGATATAGTTCGTCATATTATAAAATTATTTTTATTGTAAAATACATCTAGTGAATCGCATGAAACCAATTTAGAAGTTTATTTTTGTGTTATCTATTTATATTTGTAATATTTATGTTAATTTGTGGAGTCGAGTCTTGAAATTGGTAAGTGACCGCTTCAAAAATATCTTATACATACCTGATCCTCCTGTGACTATGGGAAATTGGAAGAAATAAAATCCATCCTTAATCCAAAGAAGTTTCGAAAATAATCAATGCAAAAAGAAAAAATAAAGACATTTGCAAAGGCTTTGAACCTTGTACTTTTACCATAACACCTAGCCATGATGCACTTGATCATGGGCTGAACTTTTGGTTCTCAACATTAAGTTGATGTTGGGCCCGAGATCCACCGTGTCTGTTCCATTCAGAAAAATAAGGAAAACACGTTGGGGGCTCCGGTTAGATTATTATTATTATTTTTTTAGTTTTTTCATTCATGATTAAAAATTTAAATAAATATTTTTTAGTAATTTTGTAAATATTTTTTCAAAAAATAAATATCTAAAGATATTAAAAAAAATCATATAAAAAAGAAAATCCTTCAAATATATTAACGGGAGCTCTCAACAGTGCGCCTAGAAACGCCCAAAAAATAATAAATAAATAAAAAAGATCAAACAAGGCAATAAAAATAATAATTAATTAATATACCTCCCGTGCATCAAACATGATGAGACACGTGGTGACTTTGGTCGTGACTCGTGTCTCGTGACTCATGGAGTCCAATGACAAAGACAGGTCTTGGGCCTAACTCCACTCAACCAGGCCGGCTCGCCGCGTTGAACATCTGAGTCAATCCCGAGTCTACCTTCTCCCACCAAAAGCACAAAGAATATCGGCTTATCTCATGCTGTATATTTATTTTATTTTTATTGTATGATTATTACTGTCTATTTATCTTGAAACTAATTTTTAATCTTAGAGATAATAAATTCATAGATGACGGATACACACTATCACTATTTAGAAATAAGAGTGACATAAGGATGCAACTCATTATCCCGGATGCACATCTTTTCTCTCTTTTTTGTCGTAAGTAAGAGTTTCTTAATAAATTTGAGACAGAACCACAAAAAGAATGGCTACCAACTCTTTAATTAAAAAAAAAAATGCAACTCATTATATTTTCTTACTTTAAGACTTGTATATATAATAATTTCTAATGACAATTATATAAAATATTTTTGAAATTTATAATTATTAATAGAAACTCTATATAAAAATCACTTTTATTTAATTTTTGTGCATTTTACTAATAAAATTGACTACAGTATTTATTTTTAAAATATAAAATAACTGCTTTGGTGGAATATAGTAGACATGATAAATACGAATTTAAACCGATCAAGTAAGGCCTAAAAAAGATTAGAAAGAAAAGTAAGGCCTATCAAATGGAATGAAAGAAATCTCTGTGATGTCCTATTCTGATAAATGATAATGACCTATAGTGTATGATATCGATCTTCTATTATTTAGGTATTTTTAAGTTATATATTACAATAAGAAAAATGTTAGGGATTTCTATAATGTTCCCGATTTTATTTTTTTTTATATTTTTTTACATGATTTTTTATATAAGTGTTTTTAAATGATATTGTAATTTTTTTTATATTTGTAAAAATATTTTATAATGTTAAAAAAATCATGTAAATAAAATAGAAAAATATATTTTATTGATTTTTTAACATCTTAAAATATTTTTTAAAAATATAAAAAAATCATAATATTATTTAAAAGGATCTATATAAAAATCATGTAAAAAAATTATAGATTAAAATAAAAAATAATGTAGGCTAGATCTCAAAATAGACATCCCTAACATTACTCATTATAATAAATAAATATAAAAAATAAATTTGAAAAGATATGACAACTATATCACAAAAATAATCCAAATATTTGTATAACCATTATAAAATACGAATTACAAGTGCTAGTTGCTACGATGATACCAATCATTGAGACAATAACGTGTAGATGAGTCCCATTCCTATAAATTATAAAAGATGCGGAAATTACACAAAGAGTCTTTTTATATTTTTATAAATGAATAGAGACACCATAGTTGACCGCCGTATTGTTTCGTTCAAGCTTTGTCCGTGTGGTCCTGGTGTGGGTCCCACGATTATAAATAGTTTGACTTTCTCTTAACCTTTTCTTTATTTTTTATTCTTTTAAAATTTTGTGTAGAGTATAGAAATTGATTAATTAAGGTTCATTTTTTTTTTTTTGCACTTTTATAATTAATTTTATTTATTTTTTCAATTTATCATATGTTTGTGTTTGCACTCTTATAGCAATCACAATATGTTAACACGTATCTTATTAGAAAAATCTTAAACGTACATATTCAAAATAAAATGGTATTAAAAAAATAAGATTAAATTATATGCCACGTCAAGTGAGAAAATGAAGAGTATAAATTAAGAGATAATAACATTATTCATATTATAATATGAAACTCAAAATCCCCATATGCACTATTATAAAAGCACTTTTCCAACTCCGGGGATTCTCATTCCATAAAATGCCTTTAATTTCCTACCAAACACATGTTACATATACTACTTTATTGAATTAGTTGAAGACAATCTTGAGATGATATTCAGTAGCCGGCTTTTGGTTTTGAGTGTTGTGGATTTTTTATATATAAGTAATTAATTCGGATTCGGGGAATATTTTTTTTCTTTTTAGAAATTTGATCATAAATGATTTGTCGATGGTTATTGACAAATCAAGAGTGATTACCAAAAATTCAAAGGTAGTCCACTCTCCAATGCTTGATAATATATTGAATAAACCCATATAAGTCAATACAAACTCAAAATCTTAATGAAATAGCATATATAACCACTTTTCGACCTTTTGGGTATATGTTTTAAATAATAATCCCTTTTTCTATTCTATTCATTTGCAAAAGATAAAAAAAAAAAAAAAGAGAGAAGGTTTTCTTCATTATTGTGCAATTAAGTATCAGATTAGGCTACTTTAAATGGTCCTTTATTGACATAGGCAAAGATCCTCTCCAATCTTTTTGCCCGGCCCTTCTCGTGGCCAATTAAAAAAAGAAAAATACTAACCATAAAGAAAAATTTAAAAAAAAAATTCTCCACGTTTCAATTATTATTATGTTGAGAATTATTAAATTAGAAATTCAAGATTTACATTTTAAAAAAAATTGATAAAATGAGTATTGTGTTTAAACGAAATTGTAAGTACATGTAATAATTAAAAGAAAAGACCATTTTTAGGGTTTCGAATTTTGTAGACTAAGCATATACATTTATATCGTGTCTCTAGATCTTTCTTTGAATTGGACAATCCAATGTTGAAAATTATTAGATCATGGTTTGAAGTTAATTTAAGTTGGTCGGGCTATATATATATATATATATATATATAACTATAAATATACATTACTTAGAAGTTCTAACATTATTAATGATGCAAGCATGGCACTTTTTGCCGAAAGTCTACACACATGGGCAATGAAGGCGTTGAAATGTATGCAATGGAATAATAATATATAGAGCAAAAGGGGACCTTTCTCAAATTAAAGTACAACTTGAGAATCATGACCAAAGTCCATATAAATGATGATATATGGCCCTCTATCTTTCGGCATGCAAATCCCCATCCAAAATCTTCAACATGCCACTACTGCATGCCACTTGATCATGTACATTCAATTGTATTTTATCGAGTTTTTTAGCATTTAAATGATTCTTTTCTCATTGTATATTGAGGTAACTTGTAGAACATGGTACGCCTCATTCATTTTAAAAGTGAAATAACGATGTTTTCGTATACGAAACCTTGAAAAAGAGTCCTCATTTTTCTTATAATATTATTTTAATGTTAAATTATGTATATATATATTCTTGATGATCTGGTATTTATTTTTAAATAATCCTATTTAAATAATCTTATAATATATTTTTTATTTTTTAAAAAAAAAAGAGTGTCTAAGACTTATATACTTTAAAATTGTATAAATTATATTTCTTAATTATAATATTCTTCTAGACAAGAAATTCATTCATTAGTCAAAAGGAGTGGTTCATCATCGCTAGTCACGTTTGACGTACGGTATTATAGTACTGAATTAATGTAGACCTAAAGAAAAGTACAACAATTTCTCCCAAACAAAACTATCCTGACAAACAATAGAACAATAATATAACTATATAATATAATATATGAACCCATGATCTTCAACGACGTTGAAGCAACGCAATATTTCAGCACGAATGAGAACAACTTCCATTAAAATCCGTGCATAGATGAAATTAGAATAAACACACCAATTAATGTCGACGTTAACGTAGTAGTACCACTCAAACATCAATAAATAAATATGCTAGATAGGAAAAACAAGTGGATATTTACATCAATATCCTTTTAACGTAAAGAATAGAATATTATCAAAAATTAAGAAATAAATGACTAGAATTGATGCTTATCAACTCATCAACTTATCTATTAATGAATACATCGAAAGCTGGATAAACCTTATCTATTCTCTTGGTATTTTGGAACTTGAATAGTATTTTTGCACCCACAAAAGAATTCTTTTATCAAGCAGCTAGCCAGTGTGTAGATCACATCTAATGAAGTACTTATATGTCATAATTTGATTTGAAAGATAAGTTTCATTATTTAAATTTTACAAGTTAAATTTTATAATTTAAGTGACGTGAATTATATATATGTTCTTATTACAAGAAGAATGATCAGAAATAATCAATCTGATGCATCTAAAAAGGGTAAAAATAATTAAATTAATTATTTCTACCCCTTTTAAATATATCAGATTGATTATTTTTGTCTTCTTTCCTTGTAGTGTATGCAAATTAAGTTGAGAATAGAATTGACACTCATTGGGGATATTGGAGGAGATCAAATTGAATTAATTGACTCATATTCTTAGAAAATGGGTTTAAAATTCTTGCTGCAGATATTTCTAGTCCTGGTGCCATGTATCTTTCAGAGCTTTCAAAAGGCACATTATTTTGAGGAGAGCAACCACACCTAACACCCCCTTTTAAGAAGTTGAAAAACTGCAGAGAAATTGCCTCCAAGTCCTAGATCGATAATCTAAATGGCTAATTTATAATTTGTGGGGCTACCAATTAATTAGAACCTTTTTTTTTAAGCTCTTCATCATGATTTTTAGATGCGCAGTAGCATGTACAGGCCGGCGGAGTATTATTCTTCTGGAGATGGAGACAAGAGGGTCATGCTGTCTTATCGATCTCTAAGTTCTAAAGCCAATTATTCAAACATTGCTGCATAAGAACACCTTTTTGACTGACTTGATATCAAGCCGGCGGGTTTTTCTCTTTTGCGAAAGTGGTGGTATCGAAACCGATGCTGGTCGCACAAATATTATATATGAGAAATATTTTAGTTATAACAAGATAAATTCATAAATTAGCATAGTTTTATATAATATGTTAATTTATTAAATTAATTTTATTATAAATTCATTATAAAAAAATTACTTATTTACAATCAATTATTTCCAACAAAATAACTATATCCAACTATAATGAATATGTTTTTATCATAAATAATTTTATTTGTCACAAATAATTAGCCATAATTTTTTTGTAGTAAATAGATATAATATATCATACATAATTATATCAATTTGTAAGTTTATTAACTCGATATTTTATGACCGAAAACTTCAAAAATATTTTAGTTCCTCTTTTTGATATTATTCATGCATATGTTTTTTTATGATAAGAAAGGCTAGAAAATATAGTACGTACTTTAATGGTACATGTCTCATAATGATTACATTCTAAAATTATATTTTAAAATGATGTCGTACATCATGCATATATGCATTGGTATATATTAAAGTTCAAATTATATTTGTCATGTTTTATGTCAAAATTATTCTATCATCTTTATTCTAATTAGTTAATGTAGTCAGTTCGTGACTGGTAGATGCGTTAATTATCAAGATATGGCTAAATAAATTCCTAATTTCTTAATCGTATTCAGCAAGATTAATATTTTCAAGAAAAAAAAAACAAAACTATATAATTAAAGTAGTTTCTTTTCCCTTGTTGTCTTTTTCGTATCTTGAAAATTATTGAATTGCGTGTATGCGCCATTCTGTACTACCAAATGAATACAGAAGAATGGACATCGAATATTTGATCCGATTGAAGTAGAAAAATATAGAGTTTCTCAGGCATAATGCTAATTTGGCCAAAGTACAACGTGGCTGTATCTACCTTACTGGCTTGTTTATTTCGAATATCAATCAGACAAGATACTTCAAGTTAAAACGAAGACGTCTTGGCCTTAAAATTAGTGATTCAGATGCTTCTATTAAGAAGATCAGCCTGAGACGCATCATGTAGATATATAGCTAACTCATCATTTGTATAATTGAATATTAATATGTCCCTACTCTTTTTGGACAAATATGGTTGTCATCTTAGATTTTATTATTCTCAGTCACAACGATTAATGTGACACATTTTAAGATGTTTTATATTACTTAAACTGTATTACATCAAAGTGTGTAAATAATTGAAGATCATGCAGATAAAATCTAAAATAAAAGGTCGCGTTAGTATGCACTAGTATTCTTATTCTTTTAACTGTACTTTTTTAATGTCATGTTTTAGTACTGTAATAGGATGAGAATATATATCACATGTAGTACTTATGGAGAAACTATCTTATGAGACTAACTTTCGATGTTTACTTTTATAGAATCTCTTCATATTATTACACTAATGGTCTTCATATATATATATATATATATACATATATATATATATATACATATATATATACATATATTATTACACTATTGGTCTTGTACACTAATAGTTTACAAGAAAATTAACTTTTTGTGACATTAGATTTTGTCACAAAAAATAAAAAAGAATATTGTAAAAAAATATTTATAGTAAAAATAATCATTTTGGCTGTAATTAAAATATCACAAATAATTGTTTTTCTTATAGTATATAAATATTAATGTACTGTGCCATGGAAAAATTTAGCACTTAATATTAGATACTCTTTTAAGAGCAAAGCCCCCTTTGTCTGATAATTTTCTTTCCAATTTAGAGAAAAAAAAATATTTATATAGAAGAAGAAGAAAAAACCATTCATTCCTCCGTAATTGGGAACCATAGAGATGCGAATAGAATGCCACTTGACACTTGTCCACCAATTAATTGCAATGATTTGTTCTAATAGAGATGGTCGAAAGATCACTATTATTTTTCTAAATACCAACGCACAGAAGACCCATAATTTTGACTGCTATATTATTCTGGTTTCCTTTTGATCATGAATGGCTTATATGTGAGAGTCACGTATATGAGTCGTATATATGGGTATAAAAGAGATGAATTATGAGGGAACCATATTCTCTCTTTCTGTAAGGATGAACGAGGAGCCCCTCACCTGACACTTCTCATATATATTCAAAAGTCAGATTTAATTCAAATAATAGAAGTGAAAGAATTTATAAAAATGTCAGTTTTATATGATACGTTAGGTCTAATATTTTATAATAAAAATAGCTAGTTTTACAATATAACATATAATATCAATTCGTCACATCAATTTGTGAATTTATTTTTATATAAACTTTTTGTGGTTAAAACATTTTTCTAATTTAAAGAAAATGCTAAGTTCTTGTTTTTTCTTTTTTTTTGGATAAAAAGACTTTCATTAAAAAAAAAAAAAGTCTTACAAAACAAATTGATTAACCCAAAGAGCATAATCAATAAATGTCGGGACATTGTCGCATCACTTTTGAATGTCTACAACATTACATGCAAATTTAGCTAAATAGAGAGCTACTTCATTTCCTTCTCTAGGAACATGTTGAATAACAATCTCAGAAACCGCTTCATCAAATCTTTAACATCTTCAATCCAATTCTCATTTAAAGAACAGGAAACTGGATCATCTAGGAGCTCCTGCACTAGTAACAAACAATTGGATTCAATAATTAATTTTGGGATACGGCCAAGTGGAATACAAAACTGTAAACCCATTAATATTGCCAATAACTCAATCATTTCAGCCCCATCAACTTCTTCCTCGGTCTTACTCACAGCCACAACAGATTTTCCAGCCTCATCTCTCATAATCAAACCAATTCCAGTTTTTCTTCTATCAATAAAAACAACCCTATCAACATTGAGTTTTAAAAAAATCCCTCTTGGTGCTTGTCACTTCTCCAAATGTCTTCTTTCAATAGAAGTAGCATTCCTCAAATCATTGAAAACCTTATAGATAGACAAAGCATGATTAATAGCTTGCAAATGATCAACTAAAAATTTTTCCATTTGCATTCTATTACATCTAAACAATAAGCTCCAACTAATAACAAATAATAATGTAAAATCTGAATTTGTACCATGGAAGAGAACAAAATGAATAATATCAATAAAATACACCTCCTCTTGTACCTGTTGCAATAAAGGTAGAAATTTTAACTAAACATTATGCATATAGGGGCAAAAAATAAGAGCGTGGGCCACTTTTTCCACTTGATCCTTACACAAATAGCAAGTAGGTTCAATTTCCAGATTTTTCCTCTTCAGATTACTCAAAGTTGGCAATATATCCTTACAAGTTTTGCAAGCAAAAATTTGGATTTTTTTTTTAATCTTCATCTTCTATAAATGCTTCTATAGATTCTTTGCAAACATATGGCTGGAATTAGCCTCTTCCCCATAAAATCTAGTTTTCTAAATAAGTCGATACGCACTCTTCACAAAAAAATTTCCATTTGCTTCTTCCAACCAAAACCATTTATCAGAATACACATTGTTGGACAACCGAATTTTCAAAATATCTTCAACCACAACTGGATCAAGAGATCTCTAACTTTAATAACATCCCAAAATTTTGAATTCTACACAATAAGAGAAGCCACGATATCTTCAAAATTTGTTTCAAAATCATCTACAATCTGTTCAGCCAATTGGGGTAAAAAAAAATTTGTCACCTAGAATCCACACATCTTGCCACATTTTAATGCATTCTACATGCCTCACTCTCCAACAAGAACCCTTCTTAAGCCACTTCTTAGCCTCATAAATTTCCTTACAAGCATAAGATGGTTTAGAACCTAATTTTGCTTGGAAAAATGAGGTATTGGAAAAATATTTGGTCTTATAAATCTTATGCAACAAAGAATCAGTATTTTGTAACAAATGTCACCCTTGCTTAGCCAATATGGCCATGTTAAAGGAGTGCAGAATTTTGAAACCTATACCCCCTCTATATTTTGAAACACACATTCTCTCACAACTTATCCAATGTAATTTCCTTTCATTATCACATTGTCTCCACCAAAATTGATCCATCATATCCTCCAATTCTCGACATAGAGTTAATAGAAGTTTGAAACAACTCATCGCATATGTCAAGATTGACAAGGTAACTACATTAATAAGAACTTCACTCCCCCTTGTCACAATAATTTTTCTTTCCAGCTTTGCAACTTACTCCACACTTTCCCTTTAATTTCTTCAAACATATGACTCTTAGATCTACCCACTAGGTTTGGAAAACCTAAATACTTATCATAATATTGAAATGATCTCACAACCTATAAATCCATCAAAACCCTGTAAGAAGAAGGAGACACATTCTTTGAAAAAATCACCGTCATTTTCTTCTTATTAATTTTCTGTCCCGAAGCCATCTCATATTTATCAAGCAAGCCATGAACATTAGCTTTACAAAAAATTATACTATCATCAGCAAACAACAAATGATTCACCAAAGGCGCTCTTTTACACACTTTAATTCCTCTAATATTATCAACTCTTTCAGCATTTTTCAATAAAGCAATAAGACCTTTAGTACAAAAAAGAAAAATGTAGGAAGATAGGAATCTCCTTGCCTAATCCCTCTTAAGGGAATAATTGGGCCCCATGTTTTGCCATTTATCAAAATAGAAAATGAGACCGTTTTAACATATTTCATCACCAAACTGACAAATACTCTAACGAAACTCAACTTTAACATAACATTCTCCAAAAACACAATTTCATCCTATCGTATACTTTACTCATATCAAGTTTCAGCAGCATATACCTTTTCTTTTCCTTTATGTTTATGCCTCAAAAAATTCACAAGCTCATACATAATCAACACATTATCAGAAATAAGTCTACCCCCCACAAAAGCACATTGAGATTCCAAAATAATATCCGCTAAACAAATTTTCAGTCGGTTAACAATAACCTTCAACACTAATTTGTGAACCACATTGTAAAGACTAATGGGGCAAAAATCAGAAATCATATCACACTTCTTTTTCTTAAGAATAAAATTGATCAAAGTATGATTATGATTATTTGGTAAGTTTAGTGAATATAGCACTACCTTTGTCACCGAATCACCCACAACATGCGAATACTTCTAAAAAAAATACTTATGACATTCCATCCGGTCCCAGGGTTTTTGATAGATGCATTTTTGAAGTGCTAGCTTTACCTCCTCAGCAATATATGGTTTCACAAGTTGTAAATTCATTTCTGGCGTTACTTTTGATTCCATACAGCTTAGAATAGAGTGCTGATCAGTAGTATTTGAAGAAGTGAACAACCTTTGAAAAAAAATCAATGATAAGATCATCCCTATGCGCGCGCACCCGTTCACACCATACCCCACTGTCATCCTTTAACTTCTTGATCCAATCTCTCCTTCTTCAACTTGAAGCTTGGTTATGGAAGAATAGAGTATTTTGATCACCTTCATGCAACTATTGAACTCTAGAACGTTGTTTCAACATAATTTCCTCCCGTTCAAGCCACAATTGAACCTCATCTTAAGCTTTATGAACCTCACATGGACCAGAAGTAAAAAAAAAAAAAACATTTGACTGAATCCTCTCCAGAGTTTTTTGACCATTTACTAGTTTACTTCGCACATGCCTAAAAGATGATTTATTCCAAACATCCAACTGATCTCCACACCCTTTAATCGTTTGCATCACCACCTCCATGCCACTAGAAGCAATCCCCGAATCCCAAAATTGCTAAATAATCTGTTAAAATTTTTTCCCCATCCACATAACTTTAAACCGGAATGATTTCTTAGATCTCCCTTGAAAAATAGGTGCTTAAACCAAATAGGCAAATGGTTTGAGTGAGCAGTAGCCTCCTGTCTCACCACCTCTTGAGGAAACAAATCCCGAAAACTAGTAGTACCCAGGATTAATCCATCTAGCATTTCCCAGAGTTTAGCTATACCATCCCTTCTATTTGACCACGTAAATTTTGGGCCTAAGTAACCAAATCCTGCAGAGAACACCTCATTAAGAAGCTTCCATTTGGTTTCAAGGTCGTACTCTACCCTATTTTTTTCACCCACATGTAGTAGCTCATTAAAATTACCTCCTAACAACCAAGGTTTGTCACCTGAGACCATTGAACAGATTAAATCCCAAGTGATTGCCGATGATCGGCTCCTGGGTTGCCATAAACTCCCAAAAAATTCCACTCTCCCCCGTCATCATCTCGAATCAAAGCTTCAATGTGATTTTTAGAAAACGAAGTCACAAAAACATCTAGCTCCATATGCCACAAGAAAGCTAGCCCCCCGCTACGACTCACACAACCTACCATCAAACAATTAATAAAACCCAACTTCATTTTACAAGAATCCATACCCTTCGCTTTAAGTTTAGTTTCTTGGAGGAAACCTAAACTGGGATCTTCATGCGCAATTAAATCACACAGTGCACAAACTCCATGTGGATTCTCAAGTCCACGAGAGTTCCAATATAAGATTTTCATGGCTGAGGGCAGGGCTGGAGACTAGCCTTTGCCGATAACTAAATGCATACCTCAGGAGCTCCTTCTCAACCAGAGCAACTCATCTCGAACTTTCTATCTTTTACCATTTCCCAGGATCAAAACTTTATTCTCGCTCTCCACCACATAATCGGGACCAACATCAGATAGAACATCATCCACTTTCCTCTTTGCCGCTTCTTTAGAAGTTGAAAAAGATCCTTTCGAGAAAGCAGAGGCAGCTCCTTTCGTCTGTCGATTCTTTGAGGTAGAAAGTGTACCGTTTATTTTGGTTAGGCCAGATTGCTTAGTAGAGACAATAGGGACCTCAACAACAACGTTCACATCTAACGGACCCTGGCCCACCATTTTCTCCAAACCCACATCTACCAACAAAGTCGATTTCTCTAAGCCCATTGCTACCTCCCTCCTCTGTAACAGCTTTCGACACAGAATCTCTTAAATCATACTTCCTTGAAACCATGCCATTCTTAACAATAGCTGGCACAATCACATCTTCCTCAGAAACCACTTGTAACTATTCCGCATTCTCAATAACGGATGTATTCTTCATCCCCGAAGAATCCACTTCCAATTTTTCCTCTGGCCTTTATTCGGTTGATGATGCCTTCTCCCCTGATGATTGTTGACGATGGCCAGGAAAATCTGTTTGTTTCTCGCCTCGCCTCGCCTTGCACTGTGCATCCATTGACCATAGGGAAATGATTGGGACTTAGTATCAAAAGAACTAGGGATTCACAATCCCTTTGGGAATGACCTAGCTTCCCACAAATATAGCAGAAAACTGGAAGCCTTTCATAGGAGAATCGGACCTAGTATGGAGAACTAGATCCAATACTCAGAAACTTACCCCTCAACAATGGCTTCATGACATCTAGACGAACTCGGATCCTCATATACTCGCCCCAAGCAATCTCACCAACCTCCTCAAGCACTCCAAGCTACTCCCCAATCAAATTACCAACCTTTTCGTTGCGAGCCCCAAGTAGTAGAGCATGTACTCTCACCCAAAACAATGCCTCAATCATCTTCAAAGAATGTGTTTGTGTAAAGCCATCAAAGGTTTCAATAGTACTAGTTGCTTATCAAACGTCCAAGGTCCATCTCGCACAACTCTCTACTTCACTTGCATGTCTTCAAATTTCACAAGACTATATTTTGAATCTAGATCACATAACCTCAAAGCTTTACCTGGCCTCCACACCCTCCTCAACATTTGCTTAAAAGCTTATTTGTTATAGTTTTTGCGGGTAAAGAGCTGAACAATCAGACACTGCTCCCCTCTCGCTACTGTATCTTGCACCCATTCAGTATCAACCACAACAATCTCCTACTCAGACTCTATTAACGAAAGTTTTCCATGCATTCCCGCTAATTCTTCTACCATATTAGACCACCAACAATAGCAAATAATAGTCGAAAGGAAAAAAACCCCACACCAGGATGACAGGAAAGAAAGCCTCTACTCGTTGAAGATGAGAGAGGAAACTCTAAACATATTTGCTAAGTTCTTGTTTTTAGTTGTTGTGAGTGGATTCATAAGTTTATATCAAAATTTAAGATTCTAAGTGAGAGAAAAATAGGTATTTTCAAGCAATTTACTCGAGCAACTCCAAATATTGTTGGATTTAGCTCATATATATAAAACTTGTCATATGTTGATCTAACCAATTAAGTACACATAAATTAATTAGATGAAGTCACAAATAAGTTTATTTTCACTTAACTAATTAAGTGAAAATAAATTAAGGTTGGCTTACTTACCAAAACTTGTGATATGTTGATTCCTTGAAATATAAAAGGTAGTATTTGCATGTAAAGAAGATATAAAGCAGTTGATCCTACTAAGCCAAAGTAAAGAAGGTTAAGGAACCTTACTTTAAACACAAAGTTCTGCACGGTAGTACTGTAATCTTTATTCCACCATTAAAATAGTATATGCATTGCAATTGAAGCTAGCTTGATCAGAATTAGCAAAGAAAGGTCCAATACCATGTGAAATTATTATAAATTAAAATAAACTTAAAAGAGAAATATTATTATGTCGCCCCAATTATACGGTCCATTTTACTCTATTGATATGTCACGTGTCTTATTAAAAAAAATATATATATATATTCGTAATAAAATGCTGTCCGAAAACACTAGGAAGAAAAATACTGAAACCAAAATTCAAGTTGATGCAAATTTTTATAAATCATTTATGATCGATCTAGAGTTTTACTCTTGAAAGAATCTCGAAAAGAGTAACTTTGTTTTTTTAATTATCCGGGTTCTTTTCTATTTTGTAAAGTGCATACATTTATGTATCAGGTCAGAGGAAAAAAGCAATAAAGTGCATCATGTTAAAGTTCCAAATTTTAACTGTCAAGAATCAAGATATCCCTTATAAAACTTAAATGTGTTGTTCCAATTTTAGGGTCATCAAAGTCTTTTGATAATTTAGACATTATTATATGATGAATAAATATATCTCTCACACTTTTTATAAGTTTTTAATTCTAAAATAATGTCTCTATGGATTAGTAATTTAGTAGCCAAAAATTACTTTCTACTCAGAAACTGATGTAAAAGGATTAAATGCCATTGATAATATACCATCATTCAAACTCAAGTAGACCTATACACAGTATAGACTGTCGGGTTCACTTCATGGATTTAGATTGAGCACCCACTTTAATTTCAAAATAGAAATGGTATTTCTAAAATATTATTAAATTTAAAACTTAATGACCAACCCCCATATTTTACAATAAATAGATGCATCAATTTGAAAAGAAATAAAGAGATTATTCTAGCATCTATATATCACAGTATTTACTGTAAAATTTATTATAATTATAAATAAAGTTATAATATATATAGTTTTTATTATTTAATGTTAAAGATTTTCATATAAAAAATATATTGTATTTGTCAACAAGTCAATTGCACGAAATAAAAAGAAAAGAAAAGAAAAGAAAAGAAAAGGAGGAGAGAAAGTTGAAGCTGGTTTGAGTCAAAGAGGTGGCCTCGTGAGGTTATGTTGTGTGCGAGGAACACGGAAAATAGCGTCGGTCGCTGAAATTGGAGCCCACTCTCGGCGTCTTTTAGACCACGTTGTTATGTGTCATGTTATTAAATTATTTATTTATTTATTTATTACACGTTGTTAGGTGTTGTGCCGTCGGGACACGGCCGCGTTTGTGTCATGTTATTTTGATTAAAATACTTTCTAAATTATTTTTATATATAAAATTTTGATTATAATACTTTTTCATTTTATTTGTACTCTTTTTCTATAATTGGATCCTTTTACTGTAAATATTATTCATTTATTAAAATGCAGAAACTTAGCTTCATAACATTTTTATAAAAAAAAAAATTGCTATTTACTGTTATAGAGTGTATAAATATAATACAAGTACAACACACTTTATTTGAAAAAAATGGTTAAATATAAAATTTATATGAAAAAAATAAATTTTTAATAATAAAACTTCAATCGTTTTTAAAAAAATTGCGCACACTACGAACTATAAAATCTCATCAACTCAATCGTATGTTTCAAACCCAAGTTGATTGAACTTGATTCCACCATCTAGAGATGTTAATGTATCAACCCGATATTTCTTTAAATAGAATAACTCCTTATTTCACTTTATTTTTTTCACTATAAAATAGACCTCTTACCTTACTGTTATTCATTCATTGAAATATACAACTATAGAAGTCTAATTTAGTTTCTTCGTCTACCACTCGTAGCAGCAAGCTCCAGGCTCCGGGCTCCGGCTATATATATACCCGACTCCCATTCCCCAAAACTCAATTCACTCCTCAACTGCAATTCTGCAACAGATCACTCTGAGACACGACCTCAAATCTCTTCTCTTCTCTCTTTGTGTTTCTGGGACTCTTGGGGGGGTGTGTTAATCTCAGTATAAAAAACCACTACAGACTGACACTAACTCTGCTTTAGATCCATCACAGAAAAAAGACCCTTTTCTTTACTCAGATCACCCTTTTTTTAGCATCGTAGATTTGAACTTCTTGGTTCTTTTGGATCTCATACAAAAAAGGAGGCTTGTCTGAACAAAGATGGCTGGAAACACTGCTGCAAAGAACCAAGTTTTCAACGTCACCGTCGACGTAAATCAGCAAGGTGGCTCCGAGTGCTTCGACGACGATGGCCATCTCAAGCGAACTGGTAATAATTACTCCAGCATAATCTTTCTATCATTCTTCCATTATCATTTAAAAACTTCTTAATTTCCCCAAAACTGCTAACCAAAATGTAGTTCGGAGTTGAATGTGTTTGTTACTAACTCTCTGTTTTTGTTCATGATTCAGGGACTGTTTGGACTGCTAGTGCTCACATAATAACAGCTGTGATCGGGTCTGGGGTTCTGTCATTGGCCTGGGCCACAGCACAGTTGGGATGGGTTGCTGGTCCTGTTGTCATGTTCTTGTTCTCCCTCGTCACTTATTACACTTCCACGCTCCTCTCTGCATGTTATCGTTCCGGCGACCCTGCCACTGGCAAGAGAAACTATACTTACATGGATGCTGTGCGATCAAATCTGGGTAGGTTTTGCTATGTTTTATTTTCTTCAAATGAATTGATATGGTGTTTGGTTGCTTTTGTTGATGTTTTAAATCTCAATCTGTTTGTGGGATTTGATTTTTTAGGTGGAGGAAAGGTTAAGATATGTGGACTAGTCCAGTACTTGAATATTTTTGGAGTTTCCATTGGCTATACAATAGCATCATCCATAAGCATGATGTAAGTTTGAAATCAAATATATTTGTATATAGATGAGATTTTGGAGACTAATGGGTCCTTTAACTCTTGATCGAACAGGGCAATCAAAAGGTCTAATTGTTTCCACAGTAGTCAAGGCAAAAATCCATGCCAAATTAACAGCAACCCATATATGATTGCATTTGGAATCATTCAAATAGTTTTCTCCCAAATTCCAGACTTTGATCAGTTGTGGTGGCTCTCCTACGTTGCTGCTGTGATGTCCTTCACTTATTCAACAATTGGTCTTGGTCTCGGCATCGCAAAAGTAGCAGGTCCATGTTTCTCTTTATGCCATAATTTTTTTCATTTTCCTGAATCTTAACTTATTTTCCTGACTTAGTGTTTTGTTTTTTGATTGCTCAAACACCAGAAATTGGAAAGTTTAGGGGAACTCTGACTGGAATAAGCATTGGCTATGTAACTCAAGCACAAAAGATATGGAACAGCTTCCACGCACTTGGAGACATAGCTTTTGCATACTCCTACTCCATCATCCTCATCGAAATTCAGGTATCTTTTTTGAGAAATGATATTTGCAACCGCTGCGTAATTATTTTTAAAAAATGAGTAAAATACTAGACTCATATGAGAAAAATTAATTTTTTAATAGTAGATTACAAGTTTTCAAAGTGATTACATGACATTTACACACTCTATATTACAAGTTTTCAAAGCGATTACGTGACATTTACACACTCTATAATTGTATGTAACATTACTGATATTTTTGTTCCGGATTTATGAGCGACAACAATCTATTCTCCTTCAACAATCTATTCTCCTTCTAAATGAGATTTTTATATTGAACTAATTTATACTTGGTTTAAAACAGGACACAGTAAAATCCCCACCTTCAGAGGCCAAGACAATGAAAAAGGCCACCCTAGTTAGTGTTGCTGTCACAACTCTTTTCTACATGCTATGTGGCTGCATGGGTTATGCTGCTTTTGGGGATCTCTCTCCCGGAAATCTCCTCACTGGTTTCGGCTTCTATAACCCATTTTGGCTGCTGGACATAGCAAATGCTGCCATAGTAATCCACCTTGTTGGTGCATACCAAGTTTATTGCCAACCCCTTTTTGCTTTCATTGAAAAAAATGCACAAGAGAGATTTCCAAACAATGAATTCATCACCAAAGAAATCCAAATCCCGATTCCCAGTTTCCGTTCCTACAGACTCAACCTCTTCCGATTGGTTTGGAGGTCAATTTTTGTTATCATAACCACTTTGTTATCAATGCTCCTACCATTCTTTAATGATGTGGCTGGATTTCTTGGGGCTTTAGGGTTTTGGCCTCTCACAGTTTACTTTCCTGTGGAGATGTATATAGCACAAAAGAAGATACCAAAGTGGAGTACAAAATGGCTTTGCCTTCAAATTTTGAGTGTTGCATGCCTCATCATCTCCATAGCTGCTGCTGCTGGCTCAATTGCAGGGGTTGTTCTTGATCTCAAATCTTATAAGCCCTTCTCGACCACTTACTAAGGTTGAAGTTTAATGCTGTCACCATTTCCAACCAATTGATCTAAAGCAAGGAAAGAATTGATCTTTGGGATTTCAGTTCTTGTTCAGGATCTTAACAAGCTGAAATGGGTGTTGTTAACTATCATGGTTTTTTTTTTTTTTCTTTTTCTGAGCTGTTTTGAAGAAAAGAAAGGCGGGACCCTGTATTTATGTATTTGGGATTTAAGCCCAGTTTTCTCAATATATATCCACGATGAAGAAGCTAAACAAAGCTAATCATTTCTTCAGACTAGTATCTCAACAACCATTTTTAACCTTTATCATTATAAAAGGGAAAATGTTGTTCTTCATACTGAATATTTTCATTCCCAATTACACCAAATTGATGTAGGATCATTTAAACTGTCCGACATCAAACGATGTAGCATGACAGATTCTGAATGAAAAGTAGCATTATGGTTTGCACAAGATTACAAAGGAATTTGATGCTTGATTTCAGCTACTAATTCGTGGCGTGCGGTGATTGATGAATCCAACTACCTATCAAAAGTAATTGAATCTGCACCCTGTTTCAGTCATATAAGGTCCCTAGCTAAGTTCATATATACATCCATGGAGGATTTCGTACCGATGAAAGTGCAAATGTTATATTCACCACTGACAGTTATCCACTGATCTATACCACCACCAAAATAGCTTGAGACGGCCATAAGTAATTTTTTTTTTTTTTTTATTGCTTGGCACCGGATGTCTAGGAACAGCATTCCGACTAATCTTGGCGGTACACAACCTATCGGCAATGAGTTTTCTGCAAGCACACATCGGGTAATTCAAGTGAAAAATCCATCAATCCAATAACCTGTAAAGATTGGTTGCACTTGAAGAGATTTGAACCTTCAGATTTGAGAAAGCATATCCATAACCTAAGGCCATTACCACTTTAGCGGCTTGAGACCATAAGTACCACCATGATAACTTTTTACAGTAGCATGCAACACACTAGCCCACTGGCTAGTGTTGAACTCCTAAAAGTAAATTAACAATAATAATAATAGAAAATGTTGAACAACTAGTAGCATTACAATTATTAAAATCAATCCTAATGACCGATTCATGTTATTCATTAATTGTGATGGCATTGAACTTCATCTTAGTAGCTGGTCTTGAAGGGCTTATCAGAATGAAGATCAACAACAACCATAGCAATTGAGAATCAAGATAGTAGAATATAACCATTTTTCTCAAAAATTTAAGCGGATGAAAAGAGGTAGATTTTATTATTTAATTTATATCTTAAAAGAGGTGAACTCAAAAAGGAAAATATCACATGCAGCATCAAATAAATTAGGTGAAAAAGGGATGTGACTGCAAGACTTCAACGCCAAGTACGGTAGCCTTTTTGCATTGGCCTAGCCTCTGTTGGTGGGGATTTAACCATGTCATGGTTTAAACCATATGATGCTGATTTTTTGTACCAATTGGCAGTGAAGGGTGATTAACGAATCCTACTGCAAATCCAACTGCAGTTCAATTTTCTCAATATGCAGGTCCCATCAGATTGCCAACGTACATAGAGATACAGATACGGCACTTTCATGAGCACCATTGACGGTGCAGAGCTTATTTGAACACTGACAAATAAGAGCTTATTTGTGAAAGTAGACCAAACAGGTTTTGTAGTTCTTCTTTACCTCTATTGTCTTCTACATTTCAGGTTGGCTCTGCATTAAGATTTTCTTGATTGAAATTTTAGAGTTTGGAGGATCATATATGGTGGAAATGGACTAGATAATCAAAATTTTAATAGAACAATGATAGACAACTTGTTGAAATTTGGCTAGCTAAATTTATAAAAGTTAATTTTCTAATCAAATTTTGACTAAACTTTGACTAGACCACTACTAATGCTCTAAAAGGAAGCGGCATAGACAATCAAGACCATACAATGCACAATTGATCTGATTGTAAGGTATGGGACTAGCAAGATAGAAACCGTAAGTAAAAGCTATGACAACACTTGTAGGAATACCCAAGATGTGGGTTAGAACCATTAACAGCCATCCATCTGAATGA
The DNA here is from genome assembly GCA_036559045.1 of Platycarya longipes. NCBI lineage: Eukaryota > Viridiplantae > Streptophyta > Magnoliopsida > Fagales > Juglandaceae > Platycarya > Platycarya longipes. Next base: position 35,016,437 of record CM071802.1, read on the forward strand.
GATGCCCTACCACCACTAAAGAGTAATGGTGGTGGAAAAATCCATATATGGAAAATAGCACACCTAGAGAACGTTTTTTTCTTTTTAGGGATACTAGTTTTCCATGGGGACAAAGACCTTTTAGTCTCAACTGAACAGCCAGAAAGGCAGGGTGTACTTAGAATTAGAAAGAAATGGCAAACCAAGACAGACGTTGAAGTTAGTGCTGGATCTTGAGACATGTGCAGCACTACTTGCTCAACAGTAAACTCCATGTTCATTAACTGGTGCAAGTATCTGCGCCACGATGGTATAAAGGAAATATATACATATATATATACATACAAAACAGATGGTTATGTTTTGATTTCAAGTAAAGATCATGCTGGAAAAAGAAAAAGAAAAAATCTTATCACCATGCTAAACACTAAACAGCTAAACCCTTTCAGTAAATGAAAAAGAGGAAGTACTTGTGTTTAAGATCACAGCCAGCTGGTCAGGTCTCTTTTTTTTTTCGCATGCTGTACCCTTTAATTAGGAGATTCCTGATCAGTAAGCAGACGCCTTAGGCCTTACCATAAAGTGCTCACGACAGGATGTTGAAATACTTTCTGCACGTTTCCCATGCACAGCACAAGGATAAATATGTGGACATGGAAGGAGCTACTTTCCAATTAAAAATGTTAAACACGAGGATAGAGGGAGAAATCTTAATGGTGGGGTGGGTAGTGCCTGTAAATTGTAATGATGGAAATATGTTTTATTGGCTCTTTTTGTGTATCATAATTACTTACCAGCGGTAGAGCGGTAAAGAAAAAGATAATCTGCTCTGTTTGGATTTGAGGATAGATGAGATAATTGAGTTGATTTAAATTTTTAATATTATTATTATTTTAAAATTTAAAATAATTGACTTTAAAATTAAAAAAATTATATTAGAATTTAGAAAAATTATGTTAAAATTTATATTTTATATAAAAATATGAAAAAGTGTAATGATGAGTTTAAGATTAATTGAGACGAATTTGTCTCATTTTCGAATACAAACTAGGCTAAATCACACGATTTGAGTTAATCTCCGAATATAAAATATTTTTTTTAAAATTTTTTTATTTAGTGATTAATGAAGTATTTTTTAATTTAATAATGTTGTATTTTTAGAAAAATATATTTAAGAAAATAAAAAATGAATGAAAGACATATAAAGACATATCAAGAGATAAGTCTCGGATGAAGTCGTACTACTCAAAGAAGAATATTCAAGATTCAATGTGAAGATGAAAAGTCTCTCAAAAATTTACTGTAGGCCATCTGTGCTGGGACTTGTTTAATGCTACAGAGCAAGACAAGGCACGGATCATGAAGTTTTGTATTGTGCCACACTTTGCCCTTTCACTTTTAATAAATTAGCGAAGTGAAGCTCTATCGAGTATACGTTTAAATTAATCCATGATTTACTATTTTTGTTCCATATGAATTTGTCATCTTGCCAACTTGTGACCTCACCTCAAGGTGATGTGCAATATAGTGAGGGAAAATGCTAAGGGACCCGTTTTAGGGTACCGTTAGTGCATCCCGCTTGACGTGGGAGAACATCTGGCATTTCCCGAGTTTTCCTCTCACTTGCAATTGGCACGCAACTCCCATAGGACTTGGCAATTTCCAATTTTCTCCACTGCCATCTCCTCCCCTCTCCTTTTGTCTCCGGAAAAATGTCCATCGCCGGACCCAAAGTCCATCTCCGAACTCGTTTCCATTGCCGCTCCATCTCCCCTCTCCTGAGATATGTGCATATACATAAGCAGCATATGGATAACACAATAAATCATAAGCTCAATGGCCAATTTTGGGCTGCTTAAGAATCTCGATACAAGTGACATTCATATATACTTGCAAACAAAATCAATAACGCAAATTTTTTAACACGTTGCGCCCAAATTAAATGTTGAGACTGCAGCATTACTGTGGGAACTGGGAACAAAAGATTCTAGCATAAGAACAATTGGGATGTTGGATTCAATCTTTATGGGGGGATGTATCCTGTAAACCTTGAATTTCCTACAAACACTTCATGTATCAGCATTACTTTTACATGACTTCCCGAAAGACATTTATCTTACATTATATTCTGAATCATTACAAAAAAAATAAATATTTGTGATAAATTATTTATGACAAGAAAGATTATTTACAATGAAAACAGACTCATTTTAACTGAAAATAATCATTTCTTTAAAAATAACTAGACGCAAATAAGCAGTTTTCTTATAGCGAGTATACATTATCGGGTATCCTGCAGGCAGGGGCAGTGTTTTAAACCGGATGAATGGCAATTCTACTGCTAAAACACTCCCTCTTCCTTGGCCAAAGGGGAACTTGAAACTGCAATCCAATGTGTTCCAAAAACACAAATGAACAAATCACCAGCAGTATCTAAGACAGTTCCTCCACACTGGCCTTCTTCGAAACTTCCTGTACTTGAATCAAATCAAGTCAAGAATGAAAACCAGCATGTAACACGATGAGGGAATAGATGTCGAATGGAAAAAATTAAGAGGATGATAAGTTTCAATATGTACTTTCCCACTGAGAACGAAGAATTATTAAATCAGATGAGAAATAGTGCAACAGTAGACATATGGTTAACACAGAATCATATTAAGATCATGTGATAGGCACTTCATAAATATTTACAAACTTTTCATATGAATTGGCAGATTGTTCCTGGTGATTGAATTTAATGAAAAACTAATGCATATGGTTTCTTTGAATGGTAGACCTGCTAGCACTTTTGTTAGCTAAACTACATCGGAAGATTATATCCGGTCTATAAAAATGTTTGAAATCATTAAAACGCACATGGGTCATGTTAACTGAACAAGGACTATGCTTGGACAGTTAACAAAATTAGTATGGGGTAGAAATAATTAGTTAGCAATGCCTTAAAAGCACTATGGTAGAGCATTTATTCATTTTCATTGTCAATTAAACCACAAACCATTTAATAATACGAAAGACTTGTCATGGACTCATGAGCCATGTGTGGGAATTCATTGAGAAGACTACACCATTTTGCTCATGGTAGAAATTAGAGAAGAGTAATGGTATAAACAATCGTAAAATACGTAAATACCGAATAATCACTTGGAAAAAGAGGGATTCATTATCAAAAAATTAATTTTTTTTTTCATGTGTATCTCGTGTTTTACTTACTTTTTTCAAAGCGATTATGTGGCGCTTGCACAATTAATTACGATCGCTAATATCATTTCTCAAACTCAAATGTTGGTAGGAACTTTTCTCTTCAAGACCAGTCACGGACACCTCATCGAATCATGGGGTCAAATTGGGGAAAGCATTAGTGGTTATCTTTTTTTTCTACCAACTGTTTTAGAAGCTTGTATAACTTCAGGGTTCATCCATAGACAGCAGAAACGGGTAGACACTTGAGACAACCAAATTAGTACCATATTTATGAAACATCATTCAAGAGTAACTTAATTGCATTCTGCAGTTGAGAGAGACTAATGTGAGCATTACTGGTAGCAAATTCCAACAAACACACCAATAAGATCAACATATGCTAAAACATATCTATGGAATGAAGAATTGACTAATGCATCTCAGATACATGAATTACCAATATCAGGTCTTTCTTTTAAATACAGTGAATTCTTGCTTCAGAAAGAGATCTTATAGAAGCAAACTTAAAAACTAATCTAGGAGGTGAAAAAACCAACCATGTTAGGAAACTACACTAGATTTTGAGGAGTAAAATTGAGCAATCAATAGTTTATTATTCACAAACAAGAAAATAAGTGTATATATGTTTGGAAAACGTACAAATTGCAATGATGACAACAATGCAGGCATATTGCCTTCCCTCCCGGCTGCCCACCATTTTACTCGAATGTCCATGGTCTCAGCAATCCTCTGCCAAAATTAATGATTGAAAAAAACTAGGTAGCTATATGGCAGGATAAAATCAATGGTAATATATACAAAATAAAAAGTACCAGAGCACATATAAGCATTGCTTGTAAACTAAAAATATTTGTTGATGAATAATTCTAGAAATCATGGTGTAATAGATCCTACATGAATAAATTAAACAAATGGCTCAAGAAAAAAAACACGCACGCCTCTCTTCTTGCTCCCACTGAGTTTGAATAACTCTGATGTTAAGGTATAAAATAAATAATAAAATCTACTTATTCTAAAAAATTTAAGCTCTTTCATATAAAATCACCATTTGTCCTAAAAGGTTAAGTTGATGGTAATATGTAAATTTTATTATTGATTTTTTATCTTAACATTCTCTCTCACTGGTGGGCTGAACTTATCTTTAATGAGTAGGCCTAATAAGTAAAATATTTAATTAAATGGGATGAGTGTAGAGTTAGGATTTGAACTCAAAACTTCCACTCTGATACTAAGTAAAATCAGTACTTGTCCCAAAAAGTTAAATTGATGGAAAGATGTAGATTTTATTATTTATTTTTTTATCGTAACAGCTAGTTCATATCAGTCACTGCTTGTGCCTGGAAACTTTTTGGGCTTCTATTGAATCGAGAAATAGGTTCCTAAATCAGGATGTATTTATTTTGAGGATGTATTCCCTCAGTCTCACCTTAAAATGCTTCATAGGAGAAGTGTGATAACTCCTTATAAAGACCGGGATGTATTTGTTTCTAAATCATGTGGAATTTCTCAACACATAGCACAAAAACTCAATAATAGATAGTGTCACATCAGATACACGAGGGAAATTGGCTATCAGCTGTAAATCTAACATAAAGGCCATGAAACTAAGTCTCTAAGCTGAAAGGATGGGTAATTAAATTGTCCAAGAATTAACCAATACTCTGAGAATATGTCAAGCTCTGAAGGCCAAAGCAGTCAGGGAATAGAATAGCAACAAAGCCCCCCGGAATGCAACCATTTCAGACTATAAATGAATAAATGGAGACAGAGGAAATCAGTGAACATATTTATATATCGCATTCATAAAAAATAAGTAGAGAGAGAGAGAGAGAGAGAGAGAGAGAGAGAGAGAAATTAAGCTCATCCATCCCAGAACATAAAATGAAGGGTCATCTAAGGAAGACAAGTCATGTATTGATAAGGACAAGGGTAAAAACACACACCGCAGGATGGCGGCCCAATCTGGGTTTTCGTCTTTTATTCATTTTCTCCTTCAACTTCTTGAAATTATCCAATTAATGGGGCAGCTTTTGCAAACAAAAAACATTACTGAAATTAGCTTTAGAACAGATACCAACAGAATTTACCATGTTGGAAATGAAAACAGCACATTATATAAGAAATTACGTCCAAAAATTGAAGAAAGGTCATCAACCATGAATGGTGCAGAAGAAGACTTCTTTATGCTGGCTGAGGCCTCAGACGGCGTCCTCTGGGGTACTTCAGGGCTTCTCTTGTGAACTGGTGCATCAAATAAAGTGTCCTAAAAACTGAAAAGTGAAAGAGGAAGTGAATAATATAGTCTGATTAGTATTAAAATAAGAATGGTGATGATTTTCACATCCATTCATGGTTCTCACCAAGGCAGTAGTCCTTGATCTTAGTACATTGTTTGATCTAGAACCCACACTGAGAAAGAATAACCTTTTTGTGCATTCAAAACTTGTATTGGTTTTGGAAGGGGCCTCAATATAGGGATAGCACCAAGTTTTGTGCCTTCAGTTTTATTCGGCCTAGTAAGCTGTTCAAGGGGATCGGAGAACAGTTCTGAGGAAGCATATTCAGGCTTCGAGATTGTTTCATTTTTTTTTTTAAGAAAGATTTAGAATTAGAGGGTCTTTATCCGTAAGGAAATCTAATAAACAAGCAGGAAGAAGATTCAAAGAAATATTTCCAAGGGCATGCGAGGAGACTGCTCCTTGTGTCAAATTATGCATAAATCATTTTTAATTTTGATGAATTGTTCCGAAAAAGTAAACTAAAAATAATATTAAAAAATATTATAACAATATTTTATTTAAGTTTTAAAAAAAAACAAACAAACAAATAAGACCGAATAACAATACAAGTAGGTTGAAGCTGCTATATTTGATAGAGGAAAAGGGTCGCATAAGGTATGCTTCATATTCATAGACAGGTACGGATCTGGACCTGATTGTCCGTTCAAATACATAGAAATAAACAGAGAAAACACATCACCTCCTATGATTCAAGCATTGCTAATTAATACTCCAGCCAACAATCAAACCTATTATCGCAAATCCCAGCTGTACATGCATGTACAGACCCATTCTAATGGGCAATATATAATACACCATAAAATTCATGTATATAAGGAATACAATATCTTCTGTTATCTCAACCTGAGATAGCATTTCGATACCATCAAGCCGCGTCACTCTATATCAAAGTAAATCCAGTTTTCATAAACGCATTAAGTATATTGAAATTGACTGCCACATTGTCAGAGAAAAATTACATGTTTATGTTCTCTACTTCTCAACTTGAGGCCTTGGATTGTGAACAATTTCTATATCTCATTGGCAAGTTGGGCATTCGGAACCTTCATGCTTCAACTTGAGGACGAATAATACCAAGTTAGTTAAATGCGTGATTCGCTTCTGTGTAGGTTTATTGGGTTGATTTTTCTGTAGATGATGATGCATAGAAGTTTATCCATCATTCGCTTCTCTTATTTTAACAATAACTCTGTTTTAGGTCCTTCACAGAAAAGACCCTTTTCTTGAACTTTTCGTTTTTAACTTCTTAGATTTGCATGTTACTCAACGTTCGTGATTCTTTTGGATCTCTTACAAAAAAGGCTCGTCTGTGTTGGGCTCCTTTTCCTGAACAAAGATGTCTGGGAACACTACTACAAAGAACAATCTTCCCCACGACCAAGTTTTCAACGTCTCCGTCGACGACGATGGCCGTCTCAAGCGAACTGGTAAATTACTTCTGCTTAATCTTTCTATCATTCTTCCATTAGCATTTTAAAACTGCTTTCCCCAAACAATGCTAACCAAAAAGTAGATTGGAGTTCAATGTGTTTGTCTTTTTTCTTTTTTGCTTTTTGTCTTTTTCTTTTTTTCTTAATCAAGCATTCATTAATAGGAATAAACAAATACAAAGTTCAAGGTAGATCAAATAAAAACCAGGCAGAAAGATTATCTGGGGATATCTAACCATAAACAAGATCAGTTGCTGTCCATTGCGCAACTAAGTGCACACATCGATTCTGAGATCCATGAATTTTTGCTAGTTTCCATCCCTGGAATTTGCGGAGGAGCGGTAGAATATCTTCGATTATGGGAATAATCTGCCATTGCGAGGATGGGTCGAGATTGTCACTAACTCTCTGTTTGTCATGATTCAGGGACTGTTTGGACTGCTAGTGCTCACATAATAACGGCTGTTATCGGGTCTGGGGTTCTGTCATTGGCCTGGGCCACAGCTCAGTTGGGATGGGTTGCTGGTCCTCTTGCCATGTTCTTGTTCTCCCTCGTCACTTTCTACACTTCAACGCTCCTCTCTGCATGTTATCGTTCTGGGGACCCTGCCACTGGCAATAGAAATTATACCTACATGGATGTTGTGCGATCAAACCTCGGTAAATTTTGCTACTTTTTGATTTCTACAAATACATTAAGAATAATATTACATACAGTTATGGAGTGTACAAATACCGTGCAATCGCTTTAAAAAAGGAAATTGTATTTGTTCACTTTTTTTTAAAGTATTTACACGACGCTTACACTTACGACTACAATTATCATTTCTCATAAATTAATATGGGATGTGGTTGCCCTTTTGTTGGAACTTTTAAATCTCAAGGAATTTTGATTTTCTAGGTGGAGCAAAGGTTAAGATGTGTGGACTAGTCCAATACTTAAACCTTTTTGGATCTGCCATAGGCTACACAATAGCATCATCCATAAGTATGATGTAAGTTTGAAATTATATATAGATGGGGTTTTGGAAGTCTATGTATGAGAGACTAATGGGTCTTTTAGTTTTTGATGAACAGGGCAATTAAAAGATCTAATTGTTTCCACATTAGTCAAGGCAAAAATTCATGCCAAATAAACAGTAACCCATATATGATTGCATTTGGCGTTGTTCAAATAGTTCTCTCCCAAATTCCCAACTTGGATCAGTTGTGGTGGCTCTCCATCGTCGCAGCTGTGATGTCCTTCACTTATTCAACAATTGGTATTGGCCTCGGCATTGCAAAAGTAGCAGGTCCGTGTTAATGTTTTTTGTCTTACTTTTTTCATTTTCCTGAATCTTAACCTATGTACTGACCTAATGTTATGTTTCTTGATTGCTAACACTAGAAACTGGAAAGCCGCGAGGAAGTCTCACTGGAATAAGCATTGGCTATGTCACTCAAACACAAAAGATATGGAGGAGGTCCCAAGCACTCGGAGACATAGCTTTTGCATACTCCTACTCCATGATCCTCATTGAAATCCAGGTATATTTCTGTTAAAGATTTATGAGCAACAAGGGGCCTTTTCTCCTTGTAAATGAGAGTTGTATTTTGAACTAGAGGAGTGCTACAACTATAAAGGGAATATCTAAAAGTAATCCTACATATTAAAGCAATTTCACATAATCCGTCAGATCTGCTTTACAATAAAAGTACTTTACAATTTGACAAACATATCAAGCCACATCAATATGTGGGACTACTTCTGTGTAATCATTTTATGACTAGAGTATTAATCTTTGAGCTAACTTATACTGGTTTAAAACAGGATACAATGAAATGCCCACCATCAGAGGCCAAGACAATGAATAAGGCCACCCTAATTAGCGTTGCTGTCACAACCATTTTCTACATGTTATGTGGCTGCATGGGTTATGCTGCTTTTGGAGATCTATCCCCTGGAAACCTCCTTACTGGTTTCGGCTTCTATAACCCATACTGGTTGCTAGACATAGCAAATGCTGCCCTAGTAATCCACCTTGTTGGTACATACCAAGTTTATTGCCAACCCCTTTTTGCTTTCATTGAGAAAAATGCACAAGTGAGATTCTCGGACAGTGAATTCATCACCAAAGAGATCAAAATCTCGATCCTCAATTTTCGTTCCTACAAACTTAACTTCTTCCGGTTAATTTGGAGAACTATCTTTGTTATCATAACTACTGTGATATCAATGCTTCTACCATTCTTTAATGATGTTGTTGGACTTCTTGGGGCTTTAGGATTTTGGCCTCTCACAGTTTACTTCCCGGTGGAGATGTATATTAGGCAAAAGAAGATATCAAAGTGGAGCCCAAAATGGCTTTGCCTTCAAATTTTGAGCCTCACATGCCTCATCATCACTATTTCTGCTACAGCTGGCTCAATTGCAGGGATTGTTCTTGATCTGAAGTCTTATAAACCCTTCTCGACCGCCTACTAAGGTTGAAATTTAATGCTGTCACCATCTCTGAGCAATTGATCTAAAGAATGGAAAGAATTGATCTTTGGAGTTCTTGTTCATGGTCTTAACAAGAAGGCCGTTGAAGTGAGTGCTGGATCTTGAAAATGTGCAGCAATCCTTGCTCAACAGTCAACTCCATGTTCATTGAGTAACTGGTGTAAGTACCTGAGCCATGCTGATATAAAGGAAATTTGCAAAACAAGAAGGTTATGTTTGATTTTATCAAATAAAGAAATGGAGAAAAGGTTTAGCTGTTAAGATATATTTTTTCCCCCTTTTTCCAGCATGATGTCGAAGAAAAAGTGGTAGGAAAGTCCTAAACAGCTAGACCTTTTCAGCAACTGGAAAAGAGAAAGTTCTTGGTTTTGATATCTCAGCCAGTAGGTCTGGTGCTTTTCTTTTTTATTTTATTTTTCACGTGATGCTCTATTACACGCACAAACAAACACAAATGAAATCTATTTGGAGAAAGAAAATAACGATCGCTACCCATTATTTTATTTTGAGATTCCTGATCAGTAAGCAGATACCTCAGGCCTTACCACAAAGAGCTGATGACAGGATGTTGAAATACTTTCTGCACGTTTTCCATGCACAGCATAAGGATAGATATGTGGACATGGAAGTAAGCTACTTTCCAATAAAAAATGTTAAAAACAAGGATAGAGAGAGAAATGTTAATGGTGGGGTGTTTTTTTCCATGGAAGTAGCCCCCTCTTTGCCTGCCAATGATATGGCGGAAAACTGTTCTATTGGATCTTTTTGTGTATTATAATTTCTTATCAGCGGTGGAGAGGTAAAGAAGAATCTCCAAGATTCAATGGGAAGATGAGGGAGGAGTCTTTCAAATTTTACTGAAGGATCTGCCCTGGGACTTGTTCATGCTAGAGCAGGACAAGGCATAGATCATGAGTTTTAAATTGTGCCCCACTTTTTACTTTTAAAAATTAGCAAAGTGAAGCTACATCGAGTACATGTTTAAGTTAATCCATGATTTCGAGAAATGATACACAAAACATATTTCACAACACATTGTAAAAATGAGAGTATTTTTGTGAAGTGATATTAATTTTATAAGATAGTTTATAAAAATACCTGTCCTTTTAAAATATTGTTGTATAAAATATTGTGAAAAATTATGTGTTTATAGGTTTTCATTGAGGGAATAAGAAGTATGTGGTGCCTATTGTATGGTGAAGAGGTAGTTGTGAATCAGTGCTATGTGAGGATATGGTTTAAGATATTTAAAAATTAATATTTAACTATTTAAAAATGTTTCTTTTAGGTTTTTTAATATATTTAAATGCCACCCATCATCAAGTCAATATTGTGATTTTTCCACTTGTCTACCATAAATTTAAGGAATACTACTTTTTCTTAAGATTTGTAACATCCAAGGGATCAGTCAAACTTGGAAATTTGGGAAGCAAACATAGACAATTTACTTGCTTTTGAAAATGCCGTTGGGAGTAAATGGTTGTGCAACACTTACGCACAAAAAAGGCATTTTTTGTCAATAACAATTGCACCAGCCCGGGCTATGACAATCTTTCCTGAAATTAAAAACACTAATTAAAATTACGGGATATCGTCCACTTTGTTAAAAGAAGGGAAAAAAAAAAATCTTGCTTGAGTCCGCTGCTGTTTGTAGATCCAGTCAAGGAATACTTCACTTTGTTTTTGCCAAACACAATAGGAGCATAGATCCGAACATAGGAGAAGCATTGGGGGCTTTCATAGGAGTTCAACAAGCTTGGAACAGAAAAATGAGAAAAATAATCATTGAAGGTGACTCCTTAATCACCATCAACTCCATCAACAACCCCCACAAGGCAATTAACTGGAAAACTGAAGGAATAGTTAGAGACACCAGATTTTTGCTTACCAACTTAGAAGTATGGAGGGCTGTTAAAATACATCAAACTCAGAATCGATGTGCACATTCTATTACACAATGAACTCATTCCAACCTTGAGCTTGGAAATATCTCACTAATCAAAATTCCTAATCGTCTGTTGGAATTTTACAATGGGAAAGACCCACCCTTGTAACTTAGTTTTTCCAGTTTTTTCCTGCTTTATGTCTTGTAATTGCTTTCTGTTTTGTAACCAGAAACATCTTACTCCTAATATATATGATATGCTACTAATATTTGCCGAGAAAAAAAGTCAATTATTGTCGAATATGAGAAATTAGACCAAAAAACCAGGTAAAATGAATTTTATCATAATTCATAGGCTACTTATAACCCTTCCAATCGTCCTTTTATAATACTCGACATCATGCTCGCTCGAGCATCTGTCAATCTGTTGAGTTTTTGCAGAAATATGATACATGAAAAATTGTCATATGAAAAATAAATCATAAGCTCAATGGCCAATTAGGGTCTGTCTAAAAATCTGGATGCAAGTGACATTCAAACTTGCAAACAAGATCAACAACTTTGTGAACATTGAAAACAAAGCGCCCAAATCAAATGTTAGGACTGTAGCAATTACCGTGGGAACTGCGAACAAATTCTAGTATAAGAATAATTGGAAATGGTTGATTCAATCATTTTTTTTTTTTGGGGGTGGGGGGGGGAAGATGTATCCTGTAAAATTGAGAATTTCCTAAAAACTTCATGTATCAACATTACTTTACATGACTTCCCAACAGACATTTATCTTACATTATATTCGAGTATACCTTATCAAGCATCTGGCAGGAAGGGACGGTATTTTAAAACCGGCAGAAAAGCAATTCTACTGGCAAAGCACTGCCTCTTCCGTGGTGAAAGAGGAACTTGCTGCAATCCAATATGTTCCGAAAACACAAAATGAACAAATCACCAGCGGTATTTAAGAAAGTTCCTCCACATTGAACTTCTTCCAAGCTTCCTGTATTAGAATCAAATCAATCAAGAATAAAAACCATCATGTAACGAGATGCAGCAATAGTTGTCAAAGGGAAAAATATATGATAATTTCTATATGTACTTTCCCACTGAGAATGAAGAATTATTAGATCAGATGATAAATAGCACAACGGTAGACATATGGTTACAAAAGAATCATATTCAGATCATGTAATAGGCACTTCATATTTATTTACAATTGTATCATATGAATTCGCAGATTATTCCGGTGATTGAATTTAATTAAAAACTAGTACAGAATGGTTTCTTTGACTCGTAGACCCGCTAGCACTTTTGTTAGATAAACTACCTCAGGAGGTTATATCCACTCTATACAAATGTTTGGAATCACTAAAATGCGCATGGGGTCATGTTAACTGAACAAGGACTATGATGGACAACTAACAAAATTAGTATTCAGTAGAAATAATTAATTAGCAATGTCCTAAAGAACCACTATTATACCACTTTTTCATTGTCAAGTAAACGACAAACCATTTTATAATACCAAAGGCTTGTCATGAGGCATGTGTGGCCATTTAATGAGAAGACTACACCATTTTGTTGCTGGTAGAAATTAGAGAAAAATAATATATCCATTACCTACAATCCATCATCACCTAGAGTAGAGCCCAAATGACGGTAGGAACTTTTCTCTTCAAGACTAGTTACGGAAATGTCACAGACTTGAATTATTATCATGGGGTCAAATTGGGGAAAGCATTAGTGGTTATCTTTCTTTCTACTAACTGCTTTAGAACCTTGTACAACTGCAGGGTGCATCCATAGACAGCAGAAAGGGGGAGACACTCGAGATAATCAAATTTGTACCAGATTTATGGAACATCATTCAACAGTAACATAATTGCATTTTGTTGACAGTGACTAATGTGAACATTACTAGTTGTAAGTTCCAGCAAACATACCAATAAGATCACCATATGCTAAAAAAAATACATTAATGGGAAAGAGGTCATATCTACAGAATGAAGAAATGTAAAGACAAATGCATCTCAGATACATGAATTACCAATATCAGGTCTTTCTTTTAAATATCTGTGAAATTCCAATAATGTACCTTAAGGATATCAAAAACTTTCTCTGCTGTATATTTTTGCTCGAGAGTGGCACCTTTCTGCTGAACCTTATCAGGATGGATAAACAATGTCGCCTTTCTATAAACCTTTTTAACAGAGGCAGAGGTGATCATATCTGTCAGTGATACAGGCTGCCAATCGCATTCAGGCCAAAGCACCTGTTATCATTCCAAAGACGAAGAATTTTATCTTCAAAAAGTGTGTAGCCATATTTGTGTATAAATATATATTGTATTTATGGTTATTATAGCTAGAAGGATCAAATACCACACTTGTAAGGATTCAGTAGTTGAATAGATCAGCCTCATTCAAGCAAAAAACAACTGATGGTTTTCTACCGAGAGAGTACTGTTCAGCTACTGTTCTGTATAAGAACTTTAAGAGACTCTTTTCTATAGATTTAAAAGAGATTAATGGTCCACACATATATATTACAAAAGCAAAATTAAAAAATAATCAAGGATGTGAAAAAACCAACACTTTAGGAAGCTACAGTAGATTGTGAGGAGTAAGATCGGGCATCTATAGTTCATTCTTGACAATAAAAAGTTGGGATACGCACAGATTCCAATGATGACAACAATGCACGCATATTGCCTTCCTTCCCTGCTGCCCAACGCTTTATTTGAATGTCCACGGTCTCGGAAATCCTCTGCCAACATTATGATTATAAAATACTAAGTAGCTATATGACAGGATAAAATCGATGGTAACATACAAAATAAAAAGTACCAGCGCACAGATAAGCATTGCTTGTAAACTAAATGCCACCCCACCTAACCGGGGAGGAAAAGGTAAATAAATTAAAAGAATGTGATAAAAAGATTTGTCGATGAATAATTTTAGAAAATCACGCCGTAATAGATTCTAGATGAAAAAATAAAACATATGGCTCAACACAACAAACACTCACACGCCTCTCTTTTTGCTCCCACTGTGTTTGAAGGTCACGCTGGTTCATATCAGCCACTGCTTGTGCCTGAAAACACAAATGCCACAAATTATCAGACCATCCTACTAATGTGTATAGATATGTAGCACAAAAACTCAATGATAGATAGTCACAGCAGATACAAGAGGGAAAGTGGCTATCAACTGTAAATCTAACATAAAGGCCATGAAGCTAAGTCAAAGCTGAAAGGATAGGTAATTAAATTGCCCAAGAATCAACCAATACTCTGAATATGTCAAGCTCTGAAGGCCAAAGCAGTACAGGGAATAGAAAGGCGACAAAGCCCCCCCAGAATGCACCATTTCAGACTATAAATGAATAAATGGAAATCAAGGAAACCAACGAACATATTTCTGTATTGCATTTAGCAAAAATACGTACAGAGAGACCAAGTAAGCTCATCCATCCCAGAACATAAAATGTAGTGTCATCTAAGGAAGAAAAGTGTATAGAAAGGACAAGAAAGAAAACACACACCGCACGATCCTGAGTCCTTTGGTGACGGCCCAATCTGGCTCTTCGTCTTTCTTCACTTTCTCCTACAACTTCCTGAAATTCTCCAAATGATGGAGCTGCTTTTGCAAACAAAAAACATTAAAGAAATTGACTTTAGAAGAGATACCAACAAATTTACCATGCTGGAAATGAAAACAGCACATCAATAAGAAATTACCTCCAAAAATCGAAGAAAAGTCATCAACCATGAATGGTGCAGAAGAAGACTTCTTCATGCTGGCTGAGGCCTCAGATGGCATCCTCTGGGGCACTTCAGGACTTCTCTTGTGAACAGGTGCATCAAATAGAGTGTCCTAAAAAGTGCAAGAGAATGTGCATAATTTTTTTTTTGATAGGTTGCAAGAGAAAGTGAATAATATAATCTGATTAGTGTTAAAATAAGAATGGGGATGATTGTCACATCCATGGTTCTCACCAAAGTAGTAGCCCGTGATCTTGGTACACTGTTTGATCTAGAACCCACACTGAAAAAGGATTCTAGATCATCCCCACCTTGCTGCATGGTGTGGCTTGAAGCATATTCAGCTTCATTATGCAAACTAGATTTGGTGTGTGACGGCTTTACAAACTTTTCACTAGTGCGTACATCTGATTGTTTGCTGGCTTTATTTCCCACTCTACTCATGGCAAAGTCCTCAAGTTCATCAATTGAAGATGCGTGAGAGCTTTTAACTACATCAAATAAACCATCTTGTAACTATTAAGGTTATGAGTGTACTGAAAGAAAAAGAGGAATTTCATTAGGGAAAGCTAAGAACCTTTTTGGGCATTCAAAACTTGCATTGGTTTTGGAGGGGGCCTTAATATAGGGACGGCACCAAGTTTTGTGCCTTCAGTTTTATTCGGCCTACTAAGCTGTTCAAGGGGATCGGAGAACAGTTCTGAGGAAGTATATGCTGGCTTTGAGATTGTTTCTAATAGTGTGAAAGGATCTTCCGAAGAAATAAAGGTTGATTTAGTTGAATGAACGCTTGATTGCTGAGGCTGACTAGTCCTGCTCGTAAGATTTGTCATATGAAAAAATTATCAAACTAAGAATAACAGATTTGTTGAACAAATTAACAAAACAAATAGGTTGAAGCAGCTATATTTGACAGCGGAAAAAAGGGCCACATAAGGTATGTTTCATATTCATAGCATTTTTTTTATTGGCCCTAGGTGTCTGAGAACAAAGTCTCAACTAATTCCAGGGTTCAGCAAGAAATTTCTTGCAAGTGTACCTCGGGTAATTCAAGGAGAAGTCCCTCCAGTCCAATGGTCCCTAAAAATTGTTTGCACCCAAGAGGATTCAAACCTTATACTTGGAGGGAGCATACCACCAAGACCAAGGCCTTTACCACTTCAGCCAACCCCTAAGAGTTCATAGACAGATTCAGATCTGAACCTTGTTATCCGGTCTAATAAATAGAAATAACAACAATGGTAAAATGACAAGAAAAACAATACCTATAATGAAAGGCATTTAAAAAAGTAATAGCATCACATTCAAAAGAAGAACTAGAAAAGGATAAACTTAAAGTGAGATGCAATGATCCCTCCCAGCACAGCCAGCACCTCTTTCCAATCAGAGCTGGAAGGTCATGCTCTTCATTCCATCAGGGTACTGCAGAGATTGTATTAGCCTAAAACTTTTGGGTAATCCATGCAACAAGTGGTAAATTTTAGGGTGTTTTTACCCCCGAACCAATCGTATATTTCTCTTGCCCATGTTCCATAGAATCTTCTTGTCTAAAAATATGTAGACAGAGGCATTTTGCATTACCATAGGCTTTTCGAACCATAGCTGTTCAGTGAGGACTGCTAGTAATGCAAAAAATATAAAAGCAATTAATCATTTTTATTACAAAGTAATAATTATGACCACCAACAGTTAATAACCCGTAGTTTACTGTTATCGGTACTCTCAACAATTATTCCACAAGTCCATACAGCTCGCTTGTGTACACTGCTATCTTCCACTCTCAGGAAAATAATCAAATTGCGGGGAGGGTTTAGAATTTATATGCATTACTAATCAGAAAGAATCTAAATTTGGTGATCTTCAGAAGCGACAAACTCTACATGCCAGTGATGCCACTGCTCAGGAACAAAGAACAACACTACTACTTGCATAAACTAATACCAGCTGAACCTTAACTACAGAAGGGTAAATGAAGAGCATGACTGATTAATTCCTTCTACATAACTAATATCTGTCTACCAAAATTGAGGGAATTTTATGAGACACTTACGAAACTATCTCTGGTTATGACATGAAAATGATAGGCAATAATCAGTAAACGTATTCTCCAGTACTAAATATGAAAACTTCAATTAACCCAATCTGAAATGCCTACAGAATTTTGGAAACACTTTTTATTATAAAAGGTTTTTCACTTTTATTCATGTTCTTCTCAAACACTCCTCGCCATCAATAAAATTCATTATTCACAGAGAAAATTTCCCCAACATATCTAGCAAATTAAAGAACTTTTACAAGAACCAAAATCACGTTGTGAGTTCATACTAAACCCGGTACTATTATTGTTATTGGCATTATGGGCATGGGCATTATACCAAAGTTTTTATAATACTTTACATACCCACTACTTTGTATGCTGCTTCCACCAAACCCAGGAATCAAATCATTGAAATCACTCTCATTCTTCACTGATCCATCCTGGTTCCGACTCTTCGATCTGGCCTCTCCTCCACCGAAATTACCCAACAGATCATCAACCGAAGCACTCTGCTTCGGTGGCGAATCAAAAGACGTAAACACATCGTCATTATTCGTAGAAACCGAGCTCTTCAACCCTGGCATTCCTCCAAATATATCATCACCATTATAAATAGGCAACGACGAAGGAATCCCACTAGAATTATTCGAAAATATGGAATCGTAATCAAAAGAAGTATCAGATTGCTTCGTGGACTTATTGGGTTCCCGGAATAATAAATCACCGTAATCATCAAATCCTCCATAGTTCTGGGTTCTCGTATTTGAAAGCGAGGAAGATCTGGATGAATAGGCGGACGGGTTGGGGTTAAAGCCAGAATCAAATCCCAAATTGCGGCCATGGAAATTGCTTGAGCTGGTGGGTAGTTTTGATTCCTTCAACGCTGCCATTGGAGCAGCTTTCCCTTGAGGTTTCAAGCCGAACCGCTCTGTTAGGACATCAAATTCGTCCATTTTTACGCTTATGAATCGAAATCTCGAGAATTGGATTCTAAAGTTGAGGCTAAATTGCAAACAACCAAGGTTGGTTTACAGGAACTTGGAATATGCGTTGTGGAAAAACTGTAAGGTTTAGTATATGGAATGAAAAAAGTTGAATAACGGGAGTGAGAAATCTTTGCGCTGAGGATCAGAAAACGAACCGTAATTTCCGATGAATTTCTAGCCGAATGGCAAGGAGAGAGAGTTTTGGGTCTCTGGTGGTCTGGCGGGAATTGGGTGACGACGAGAGATAGGGAGAGGAGACTAAACAGGAGAGACTTGGATCAGAGATTCCTCTCGCTATCTTTCTAGAGTCTCAGCACAGGTCTCCGTTTCTTGCCTTGATCCTTTCCTCTCGGAGGTAGAACTCAAAAGGCAAAAGCTTGGGAAACGTGGATTCAACGTTGTGCGGTGCGCACAATAATATGTGACTGCCTTCAAAATTTTATTTCCAAATATTTTGTTTGTCGGTGACTCCGATAACCTCAAATGTTTTCTTATTTCTAATATATTTTTTCAATTCCATAAACTAATTTTTATAATTTGATAAAAACAAAACCTATAATAAATATATTAAATTAAATTACATCACTTTATACGATAATTTTCATAATTTCTTTTTATAAATAAAAAATTTCTTACATCCTAGTAAAAACAATATATAAAATAGTTTACCTTTTGATTTTCTTTATTTAATCAACAATTCTGAATTAATCTCATGACTTGCGATACGCTTAAATAGTGAAAAGTGTGAAGAAGAGTTATAAATAATAAGAATAAAAATATATAATAATAAAAAATAATAAGTAATAAAAAATATTAAATAAATAATAATAAAAATACTAGCGACAAATGGTAAATACAGACGCGGCACACACGCAAACCAAACGCGCTGTTTGAAAATACTTCCTTCTGATAATATAGTAAACTATAATTTATTTTCCACTTTAATGAATTTTAAGTGATAGAAAAAGAAAATGTGTGAATTTAATTAGGACGTACATGTTTCGTGTAAATTTTTTAAAAGAGCAGTGTTGGATGAAGTTGAATTTATACAAGTTTCAATTATATGAATAATATTTTTATTATTTACATAAATAATAAAAATACTGTTCATGAGTGGAAATTGTACCAGTCGAATTTGCACTCAAATTTTTTCTTTTTAAAAATTACAACCCCTGAGCAACTGACTTTCTTTATGGTGAATTTTATTTTTATAAAATAATTAAAAATAATATTTATAATTATGTAGTATAAATGTCTTGCAATTTCTTTAAAAAAATAATAAATATGAAAGTTACATAATAAAATTAATTTTTTAATAATAGATTTTACTTTTAATCTTACATATTCTAAGATATCGTTTGTTTTTTGAAATAAGATGAAATTAATTGAGATAAAAATTAAAAATTAAAAAAAATATTATTAAAATATTTTTTTTAATATTATTTTTATTTTAAAATTTTGAAAAAAGTTGAATTATTTATTTTATTTTAACAAAAATTTTAAAAAAATTATAATAGTTAAATTAGATAAGATAAAATAAATTAAGATAAACTTTGAAAATAAACGAGACAGTTTTGCGTATCATTATTCAGAATATTTCTTTTTTATGATTTACACGTTTTAAATTTATGTCTAATATTACTCCATTTTTATTTTGTGGGCCGGTAGTGTCTGATTGAGTACCATATGGATGTGGGCTAAAAGTGTTTAATTCATCATTGATTGTGGGCTTGACTCTCTTCTGAAAAAAACTTTAATCAAAACGATATTTGATCCAACAACTAAGAGCATCCCATCGGGTTGATTAAAGTCCTTTTCCCAGTAAGTTATAGGGTTTGTTTTAGAGTTTATCTCAAAACTAATTTACATCCAAATCTTCGTAATAAGGAATGGTTTAGGGGTGCTATACTTAAAAGAGTGTAAATGGTCCAGTCCCAAAATGATGGATCGGTCCCATTTGATTCATCATTTTTCCCACTCTAAAATGGACCAAATTCATTACGAGGTCAATTCGATCAGATCCGGTTTAAGAGGTTTACTCGGTTAGATAATTTATTTTTATTTTTATTTTTTTAAAATAAATTAATAAAAAAAATATTTAAATACTAAATTAAAATTAAGTGAAATATTAATATGAATTATGTAACTAACTTAAAAAGAAAAATATTTTATATGGTCAATAATAACAAATTAGATGAAAAATACATTATTAATCTTTATAATATTATAGATTTATATATATACTATAATTTATACTGTAACTCTTATAATATGTTAATATGTTTACTATACTAATACTATTACAAATTTATACAAGTATTATAATTTATATTATAATTCTTATAATATGTTAATATATTAATATCATATACTAATATTAATATACCATATATTATAGTTAAACATTAAAATATATATATAATATTTTTATTATTATTATTATATTCGATTCAATCTGGTTCGATCTAAGGAAAGAAAATCATTAGATCGAAATTAGACCGAATTCATTCGATCCAAATTTTTGGACGAGACCATACCCCCAGTCCAATCTGATCCATCCGGTTTAGACTTTACATCTATGTTACAATAACTCCTTATATTTAGAGAGCTATTATTTATCTCTCTATCTAATTTTACGTATATTTTATTGGAAATAGTTAAAGATGTAAAATAAAGTAATAAAGAAAGAATAAGATAATCTTATTTTAATATAATAGATAAATGATAAAAAATGAGTTGTAAGAATTTTTCTAAAAATGAATAAAATTTAAGGAAAAAAATATAAGAAGTGTCCTTTTTAGATAAAATTTAGATTTTTTGTAAATTTTATTAAAAACTTAAATGTAGAAGCTCTAAAACATGCACAACTGTCACAAAAGAAAAATCTTCACAATTTCTTACTATTTACAAAACCTCCACACATTATATTTTTTTAAATTTTATTTTTTTATAAAATATTTGATATATAGATAATAAATAAAAAAAAATTAATTTAATTTAAAAAGAATAAATTCAAAATAAAAATTAAAAAAATTAAAAAAAATAATAAAAAATAATAATATATAGAGGTTGAAGAGGTTGTATAAAATTTCCCGTCACAAAAAAAAAAAAAAAAGGGTGTTCCCGATTTTCTTTCTTTTTACTCGTGGTTTGAATTGACCTCCTGATCTGACCATTGCATTGGCGTCATGAAGAATCCCCACAAAGTTGAGCGTATTTGATAGTTGAAAAGTCATACGAGTTCTCTTAATAAAAACCGTAAAATAACTGCAGCTCCTAATTTAAAATGGAAAGAAGATATCTGTAATCTTTTGAACCTTTTTTCCTTTTTTCCCAATTGATTAATTATGTTTTTAGAATATTTGAGTATATCTGACAAATATACATGCATTAGAAAACTTTTAAATATGATACAATTATTTTGTATTATTTTAACGAAAATTTCTATTTAAGTATTTACAATATGAGCTTTTTATCTCCGCACATTTTATATATATATTTCAAATTTTGATTTTATTTTATTATTCTTAAATTAATTAAATCCTTTTATTCATATATATAGGTATATATATACACACACCACACATGTAATAAGAGAAAAAAAATTTTAAAAAAATGCGTTGGGTTGTTTGTGGAGATAATAAATAGAAGGATTGATTTCTTAATAATCACAGCGAGTGAACATGAAAAACCAAATAAGAGTCGAAAACTCTTTGAATCTTCCATATATATTTTTCTTTTATAATTTTCAAGGAAACATTGTCAACTTTTTGAATTTCTAGAAAGAAATATCAGTGTTTATTGACCAAATCATTTTACCCCCAAGTCATTTCGTGCACCAAAGTTATCCTAAACATAGTTCAGATTGAACACGGAGTATGAATAGTTTATTCAACAAAGCATGCAGTTTGCGGCCTTTGAACCAATTTAAAAAACGGCTATTAAAATATCAACTTAGGTGTTCATACTTCATGCCCCGACAGCATCCTGGAAGCTTCCTCCTGCCTCGTGGCCTATATGGTATTAGAATGTGGACCAAAAGGAACAGTATGAAAACAAAGTTGTCGCCGCTCAACAAAAGGTGGCTGGACTTTCTGAAGGGAAGTATAACAGTAGAGATCTCAACAAAATAAATTATAAACTCACATGCATGATATCATGTAAAACATTATATTCATTTTATAATAAAGATAGTTTTACAATCTAATGTATTGCAACAACTTTCATTAAAAATCATTTATTTGTGATTAAATCATTTATTTTTTCTGAATAAAAAAAGGTATATAAATTTTAAAAATAATTATAAAATAGTTGTGAAATGGTTTTTTGGTCTGCTTTCTATTTTGGATAATGCCCGCCAAGATCTAACCTGGCTTTTTAAAAAGTTGGACCACCAACAGAAAGTGTACTGATTTAAGAAATCTCAAATCCCACATGCCCTTTTGACTACGGCCAGCCAAGCCAGTCAATTTTGATGGTTTACGTTTACTCCTCATAATCCAATTCTATAATACATGTATTCCATGCGGTTCTAACCCTTTGTTTTGCATCAACATAGAGGGTTAATTTGGTGGATATGGGAGATCAGTCCTTCTCTTTCCTTTCTATACTTTTTCTCTTCTTCTTCTCCATTTTTGGTTCAACCAATTCCTCATGTCCCATAGATCTCAGCTATGTCGAAACCTTCCCATGGAACGCTACACAATGTCAAGAACCAGATGTGAAGGACTGCTGCCAAACCCTTCTCAGCCTTTTAGGCATTGGAATAGCCCAAAATCTCAAAGACACCTCCATGTTCCAACTCCCAGATGCTGCATCTTCATCTTCATGCCTTTCAGATTTCCAAACCAGGCTCGTTTCTTTGTCAATCCAACCCTCTATGGTCCCCATCTGCTTTGAGAATTCAACCCAATTCGTTGCTAATCATTCCCATTGTGCTGGAATCATGACAACCCAAGATTGGACTCAAAAGCTTGGTCCAATTACTCCGTTGGACGAGAATTGTCAAGGAGATTTGAAAGGACTAACTCGGTGTAGCTCATGCCTGGATGCTGGCTTGAGGGTTACTTCCCAATTGGCTGCTCTAGACCCAAATGGCACAAAATGCTTTTATTTCACAATCTTATATGCTGCGGGAATTGTTAATGAATTTGGTCCAAAAGATGTTAGGACTGCTGCTTGCATTCTAGGCTTACCTTTGTCAAATTCAGCAGACAAATCATCAAGCCATTGGAGCAAAAGGACTTCAACCAAGTTGATTTTTGGATGTGTGGGTGCTATTCTTGGTGTTTTGCTTGCTTTGGGAGTCATCATCATGTACAGGAAACACAAAAAGAAACAAAGGCAAAATGCTTTGCATGAAGAATATGTGAGCAGTTTTAGAGCTAGTGTGTTGCCTAATTCAGGTGCAAAGTGGTTTCAGGTATTGGAGCTTGAACAAGCTACAAATGGATTTTCTCAGAGGAATTTGATTGGCCAAGGCTCATTTGGGGTTGTTTACAAAGGAACTCTTGCAGATGGCACCTTGGTTGCTGTCAAACAAATTCTTGATCTTGACTCCAAAGGGGATGAAGAGTTCTGCAATGAAGTTGAGATCATTAGCAAAATAAGGCACAGAAACCTTCTTTCTCTTCGAGGTTGCTGCGTTACAAGCGATAATCTGAAAGGTAAGAGGAGGTTTTTGGTTTATGATTTCATGTCAAATGGCAGTCTCAACGACCAATTGTATAATACTTCTGGCTCATATGAACATAGCAGAAGGAAATTACTAACATGGCCTCAGCGCAAGAACATAATCCTTGATGTGGCCAAAGGGCTTGGTTATTTACATTATGGAATCCAACCCGCCATTTATCATCGAGACATAAAGACAACCAACATACTTTTAGACTCAGAAATGAAGGCGAAAGTTGCAGATTTTGGGTTAGCTAAGCAAAACAATGCAGGCCAATCTCATCTTACCACCAGAGTTGCAGGCACACATGGATATTTGGCACCTGAATATGCACTCTATGGACAACTAACAGAGAAGAGTGATGTCTACAGTTTTGGGATTGTAATTCTTGAGATTATGAGTGGAAGAAAAGTGCTGGACACATCAAATTCTTCTGTGCTATTAATCACTGATTGGGCTTGGATGCTTGCAAAATCAGGACATGTGAAGGAAATCTTTGATGAATCAGTAAGGGAAGAAGGGCCAAAAGGTGTGATGGAGAGGTTTGTGCTTGTGGGGATGCTTTGTGCCCATGTTATGGTGGCTTTTAGGCCTACAATTGCAGAGGCACTCAAGATGTTGGAGGGTGACATTGATATTCCTAAATTACCAGATAGGCCTTTGCCACTTAGTCATGAGTCCTATAGATCGTCCCTGCTGAATAGTTTGTCAACATCAAGAAGTGAGAGATCAAGGCTCGGCTCAAGCATTAGCAGGGTGTAGATTTGAAAAACTTGGTAGTGAGAAATTTTTTTGGGTTTGCATTTTATTGGGTAAACATCCAAACCCACCAGCCAGCTTTTGAATATTCAAATCAGATGTTCAAAGTTGGCTGTTGTTGATATGTACTTCATTTTCCTACTTTTGTTTTTTCATTTTTCTAGTTTATAGTACTAGTCAACTCTGACTGAAATCACAAGGACAGAATGCAATGAGAATGAGAGATAGAAGTTGATAGCCTTGTCATCTAAAATATTTTCTTTTCTTTCTTTAGTGAACACATAACATTCTTTAAAAATAAAAATATAATACGTGGGTGAGGAAATCAACTATGATTTCCGGCCATATCTATTACAATTTCATATCTTAATTTGCGTTTTCACGAATAAATAATACACAATAAGAAGTTAGAACCACTTTCACCAAAAAGTCAAAACCATAGTTTGGGGAATTATTTTTCAAAGCACATTTTGATAGAAATTATTATTTTTAGAGTAATGTTCCATTTTAAAATATGAGATTTATTATTAAAAAATAATAATTATTTTCTATATAAATTCGAGATTTATTTAATTTTGTTTTAGAAGTAACGCACGATACACAAAAATGAAAAAAGCTCCAGATATGGGTGTTAAATCATGCACCGAATTGGCTTCCTGCCAAATGAGACCCGATCCCACTGAGAAATTATAAAGAGAAGTCACTGTATGGGCGAAACCATTGCACTCATGACATGTAGACTGGGTTTACTAACTTCAATTGAACCGGTTCGTTTTGTCACTCCTCCCCCGAGCCAAGCACGAAATCCCCTTTTCTTCAATCCTCTTCTTTCTCCTGAAGCCCTAGTCCCCCCCTTTTCCCCAAAAGCCAAGCATGAAACTTCAGTCTTCTCCTGAAGCACGACCACACGAGGAGCATCATGTGATTTCCCCCATCTTAGTCCGACAACTCAAGGGTAATGTATTTTCATATTTTTTCAGTTCCTGTGAAGGTAGTCGATTTTTGGATGTTGAATGTTGTGGTCAATCTGTGGATGTATTTTTATATATTTGAGGATTTTAGTCAATCTCTGTAATTTGCCCCGAATTGATTATAAGCTAGGGTTTTTACTGGAAACCTCTCGTATGAAGCTTTCTTTGCAGTGGGGAAAAAAATTAAGAAATTAATAGGAAGTTGAAGAAACTAAAGCAAAGAGAAAAGACAAAACGTTAAGTGGTGGGGTTCGGAAGTCTCAACTATGTAAAGAGTATTCGCCTCCAACATATTCTGCTTAAGCATGTTGTTAAGCTTAGAATTTAGAATTTCTTTTATTTTTGGCTTTATATTGAATTTTATGGCAGATTGAGTTTAAGCACAGTTCACTTTATATTGAATTTTATGGTTTGATATGATTTTTGGTGTGCTTGAGCAGGTCAATTGAGTTTTTTAAGACTAGTATAACTTAGACTTTATCCCGATGTGGACTTTTACACAGAAAGGAATTGATATGCATTACATTGATTGCATGTTGTTGGCAATTTAGGATGTGCATTCCATTTTGAAGGTTTAAACAATGATCTGGTTGGTCTACCACACTGATGTCCTTGTTTGGACCTGACCTACATTTACATGTAATTGATGTGATCTATCATTGTGGCAAAAATATACT
Organism: Platycarya longipes; assembly: GCA_036559045.1. Lineage (NCBI taxonomy): Eukaryota > Viridiplantae > Streptophyta > Magnoliopsida > Fagales > Juglandaceae > Platycarya > Platycarya longipes. The sequence goes on from CM071802.1 coordinate 35,042,582, forward strand.
AAGCTCATCATAGATTCAAGTGCAGTATCTCCTGCAGCAAATGCAAACTTGAAAGATTTTAATGACCTGAACCTTCTGCTATGCTTTTTTTTAAATCATCTAAGCACATTTGCAACCAACATTTCCTTGGTTTGCTGCTTTTCTGCTAAACAGATAAAAATATAGTTTTAATTATAATCTATTATTTCCTGAAATAGTTGGAACCAAACCTAATTGCAAAAATCAAAACCATAATGTTTGTTATGCGGCCTGAGATAATAAGAATGTATAAAAATTAAAAACCATCCAAAGCGGGCAAAACATTCTCTTTCTTTTCCTTGAGTTTAAAACATAGAGCTTTCTTCAGTGCAGAAAACCAGACCCCTTCTTCATTCTCTACTCATTCACCTCTCGAAAATCAAATGAAAGCATAATTTCAAGCCCTCGTGAGTGCAAATTAACATAATTTCCAATGTCTACTATAAGCACATGAACCAATGTGAGACATGTAAATGAAAAGAAAATCAACAGTTTATGCATATACTATCACAGTAGCAGCCTAGCAGGGCACCAATAAATAGAAATCCTGCTCAATAACATTACATAGCACTTGTAATAGGCAATTGCCAATGGCTTTTGGATGGTGGAAACATTTAGATCATTCAGTGTCTAGATAAGCAAGACACTAACTAAAGCCAATGAACTCAAAAATAAAAAAAAATTCCGGTGCAGCTTCGTCTCTACAAAGGACAAAAAGCAGGATTACCTACATAGCAAAAAAATAAAGTCAATATAAAAGATTTTTACTGGCACTCAAAACTTGTAGAACAGAAGAACCATTCATTAAAACAAGAAGCATTTATTTTAACTCTCCTGTACTGAAACCTGCAATATTAACATTAACTTCAGGAATCCATATTTAAACTTAATGCCAGGAAAAGCAAAACTAATGAAAAGAATGAAAATCGAATAAATGTTATAAATCAGCTACTCCTTTTCAACTTGCAAAACTCCGCAAAGTAGCGCAAAATAAACAGAGTTAGGTTTTTGTAACATAACAACCCCAAAAAAGAATTTGGGAAATTTTTGCTGCATGGATTAACTACCTATAAAAAGCAAAAATAATTACAAATCCATGCGTCAAATTGAGGGTAACCTTGTAATACAATACAATGAGTACAGACCATACATAAATACAGCAATTTTGAACCAAATGGAAGATCCAAGTCTTACAAAAGACCTGAAACCTCTAGGTATCAACAGGATTCCTTTCAAGTTTCATAAGCAGGTAAACAGAACCTGTTTAGCATCCCCATTAAATCGAGATGCTACTTATTCTTTCCAAAATCAAACCTACTTTGCTAGAGATTGTTAATATTCTGTCACTTTGAGATCTTTATATCTTTTCTAAATCTTCATGTCAAAATGCTACAACCCCAAAATATTTCTAAGCTTCCAAATTAGTTAATTATCTTAAATAAACTTTTAACATTTGCCACCGGACTATTGATTAAAAAGTAATGCGCACAGGAAGACAAAATAAGAAAATGAAATGCATTATTATCAAATTTCATATGCCAATTTTTTATATAGAATCAGGTATGGAACTCGCTGTAGTATCATCCCTTTAACTTTCCTCTAGGTTTGTCAAGGCTAGTATTCTGCCCTTTAACTCAAAACAAGAACGCTCACTGGATGGATAAAAAAAAAAAAAATATTCGCGCTGGACAATCTATAGATTTTGCATAAGACAAGTCAAGGCACATGCAAAGGTGGAGAGAGAGTAAGGTGGTTTTGGGGCTTACCAGAGGTTCACCGAGGCTGTGTATGGTGACGCTGGAGTCTAGATGGCGACGACCGATGACGACAGTAAACGTAACCATTTTCGTTTAAAACCCATGTGGAGAGAGAAAGAGAGAGGGAGATTGTGAGAGAGAATCCGGGTAGGAGGCAGAGGGAAGAAGGGAGGCTCACCTGAGATGGCGGCGAACAGTGGTGTTGGCCTGAGATGACCGAGAGACAAAATGTTGTCGAGGCTGGCCGACGACAAAATGCTCGGCGACGAGAGGGAGAGAGGAGGACGCGGGAGCGGGATGAGCTCAGAACTTTAGAAATGGGTTCACTGCCTTCAATTTCAAATTGTAATTTGAAAAATAAAAAGAAAAATTATGGGGAGTATCCACGCTCAGATACTTCCCCTCATATAAACAGTATATAATACTATTTTTGTAAGAGGGAGTATCTTGAGTGCCCTCATATAAACAGTATATAATACTGTTTATATAAGAAGGAGTATCTTGATTGTGGATACTCCTTAACACATCTAAAAAATAAATAAATAGAGAGAGAGAGCCACGTAATGAGTGTACTATGTACACTGCTACAGTAGATAGTCTGTAGAAGAACTCTAAGCCATCAAGCCATAAACCTTTTTTTTAATTTTTTTTTTATTTTTATGGCTTCCCCGATTACTAAAGAAAGAAGCTCCTTTATGCTCCAAATGAAATCTTCAGGCATGTCATCCCATCGCAGAGAAGATGCTCAGTTGCCCAACTCATTCTTAGAGTCTTAGCCGTTGCTTTCACAGTGGCTGCAATCTCCGTGACGGTCACCAGCGGTCAATCCGTCGTGATACTTGGCTTCACATTCAAAGCCCGCTATTCCTGCTCATCTGCCATGAGGTAAATCTAATCTAATCCCACTCAAGAGGCAAAGTACCCATTTGGAGGCTTCCAACTTTTTGATCTTTTATACTGGGGAGTCTCGAGCTTCC